>SJRY01000078.1:0-32056 GCA_011319805.1 Macrocybe gigantea | reverse complement strand
ATGAAATCTCTATTTTTATTTTCTGATTCCTAAATACAAGAAAACAATGATGACATTGCGAAGGCACGACATCAAAACCGAAATGCACCAAAGCTGAATTCCACAATCCTTTCAAACCGTACAGGAAACAACTCTGTTGGTCGCATAGAGAGCATGTTCGAGCAAGTTCGCCGACGTCCCATCCTCTGCCAAAACATCCATTTCTTCAAGATCTGTCAAAATTTTTTCGATGTAATCCCCGCTCCTGAGAGATGAGCAATCCTTGCGCATGAGGCGTGAAGGGCAAGATAGTCAGGGGATGGTGGTGGAAAGCGTTCCGAGTCAGGCGTGCTGAGGGTTATAAACGGCCCGAGACCGGTGTGTGTAGCCTGGCATTATCGCTTCAAGTTTATATCGATGAGGAATTTCCTAGGTTTTCATCAGTTTGTCTCCGCCAACCAGAAATGTAAAAGCATACCGTTGGGGACAACCAAATCTGCAATGCATCAAAAAACGTACGCAAGCTCGGCTCGCATGTGAAAACATTTTCCAAGCGATGCACGTTGTTATCGTTTAACTCATTCAAGATGTCCGGATAACCGAAATTCTTGAAAATAGTCCAGACAGTGGCAACGTACCCAGCCTAGACAGTTCAACGAACGACTACATAAAGTATAATAGTACACACCTTATCAACAAGGTCAAGATCGGTGTTAGTTGATTCTGGAATGATATGGCCAACTGGGTCATTGAATAGGAGGCGTCTGTGGCTGTCGGAACCACTTTGTTGTTTGCTACGCTCGTAGCATCATAACGGCCGGATATGACGCATCGGTATCCATCGCGGAACAAAGCCTTCAGGTTGAGTAATGAGGAATGAAGAACAAATTAAGTTGAGTCTACAAACAAGTGTTTTACCGTTGCTATGAGTTTGAGGTGCATGCTTCATTAACCATTCAACTTCATCAACCGCCTTGTCAAAGGAGGGACGAGATGGATGAGATGAAGGAGCAGGTGTCCGTCCTTTGTTCAATCGAACTTAGTGGGAGACGGGTTAGCTGAAAATATACACGGATCTTAATATAGTACACATACAGGCTCTAATAAAATGGTCGTTATACATCTGCCCAAGTTGAAGCAGCTTCGCGTCTTTACCGCCGCATGATACAATCTCCTTATGTACCTGGCAACGCGCCTGCTCGGTTGGGGCATGGTGTAGGAGAAGTCCAAGGATGCGACAGTATATAAGCTGTAGCTTAAGTGTCTCGATATCCTTCTTCAGCTTTTTAATGGCGAGCTCGAACTGTAACTTGCTTTCGAGACGTATACAAATATCGTAGGAGCTCTTGTAATGATGACCATTAGGAGGGGACAACAGGTGATCTGGCAGTGTAGATGGTAGAGGTTGAGGCGCCGAGGCCATTTCAAGTAAGGCTGGGACGATGCTTGACAAAGTGGCGAGTATTTATTTCTGACTACGTTAGGGGTAGATGCTTTCTCTCTTCCCCCTCCCCAACGTCACATGACCCGAAAAAAGCGTTATAAAAGCGTTACATCGGCGAATTTCATTATAACTTCACTCGAACTCAATAATATACTTCTTTGAAGGTTTCTGGGTAGCCGATCTATTTGACATCCACACAAACAAGGCTCGTTGTTTTAGTGTGATCCGATTTTGCACTCATTCACTGATGCTGGTTTGACATTGGTTTCTCGTCGCACCGCTCGTCATTGGCACAATGGAGATGCATGCTATTGCAACAAGAGGTTCGAAAAGACAGGTGAGACCGGTCGAAAAGAAAGACGTTTGTATCCAAGCTACAATTTTGCAAAAAAGATAATGAATCAATGAATGAATGTGAGCAGATGGCGACAATGAACAAATAATGAACGACCACACAGCAGTCAAAATGAAACCAAGAAAAACAACGATCAAAAGGCCCCAAAGCGATGCACTCGCGACTCACACATCCGCCTTCAGCTCCCGCAAGCTCTTCACGACCTCCCCCATGTCCCTCACATTCCACTCCCCACTCCACTCCCTCTCCTTTCTCCTGCCCCAGTCCAGCCCCTTGTGGTCTAGCATCTTTCTCCTCGGCTTCGATGACGCCTTCGACTCCTTCGAGCCGCCGCTACCGGAGGCGCGGGACGATGCACGAGGTGCTCCATAAGACCCTAGTGAGAGCTTGCGCCGCAGACTGCTCGACTTTTTGAGCAACGGCGAGGCGCGTGCCTCATGCTCGTCGTGAGAAGACGGCGCGACAAGGGACTGCGGCGGAAAGTCGAGCTCGAGACAGGAAGGGGAAGAGTGCGTCTGGCGGTGGCGTCGCGGAGAAGTCGGTTCCTTGTGCTTACTTTCTTTTCGCTCGTCCGAACGGTGCTTCGACGGCTGCACGCCCTTCCAGCTCATCAGGGCATCGTTTGGATCGAGCTCGAGCGCGTCCTTGTGACGTCGGTCGTGGTGATGTCGATGGTGTCGGTGATGATGCTCGTGAGTCTCACCATGTGCACGTTCGTGCTCCCGCTGGCGGTGACGATGGTCAGCGGGCTGTTCCCCATCCCGCCCCTGGTTCTGCCGCTTCCGTTCCCCATCTCTGCTCTGCATCTCCAACGTAGACACATCAATCGGTCTCGCTGTCTTCGGATCATCTTCCTCTTCCCTCTTTTCCTCCGCCACATCTCTACCTTGCTCCTCCTGCATCGCGAGCAATGTCGACAGTTTAACAGTCATACCTCCACTTCCATCCAAGCTGAGGCTCTTCGGCCTGTGCTTCCGGCGCGGCGCAAACGATGTCGTGGGAGGAAGGACAGTCGGCGACGACGAAGACGGCTGTGCTTCGCTTGATTTCTCAGCAAGTATCGGCTCCTCCTCCTCAACACGCTTCAACGGCGAGGACGTCGCAGGCTCGGATCGCCGTGGCGGAGGCAGCGGAGCCGGAACAGTAGGCGCAGGCGGGATAAGAATCTGCTTGAACAAACTGGAAGACGACAGAGGCGGTGTCGGAATGTAAGTGGGTGTTGACATCGGCACTTGGGAGGACGACGCCGGCGCCGATGAAGGGTGGGCGTGGATGCCGTAGACCTCGGGCCTTGGAGCTCGTATGGCCGCTTTTTCCTGATCGTGCGTCCCTTATACGAGATCATCGACGCGTCGCCGTCCTGCGGCGACTGATCAGGCAATGGCGCATCGGGTGCACCCGCCTTGCCTTTCGACTTGGCAGATTCGCCCTTGGGGAAGACGAGCTCGGGTGGAACGTTCTCGCCCAGCGTCCGCGTGAGCTTGGCGAGCTTTTTCCGGCGGAGATGCGCCTCATGTACTTCCTGATGGAACTGCGAGCGTATCGGCGATGGCGTGTCGAAAGATGCCGTGAGAGGCGTTACGGGCGGAGTTTTGAGGTGCGTCGCCGATGCTGACGACAGCGCCTGCGCTGGTTCGGTAGGCAAGGATGGCGGCGGTGCGTTGGGCAGAGTGTGCGATCGCTGGTTTGAGGCGCTGTTGGAGGGCTGGGATGATGACGAAGTGGAGGCTTGCTGTGTACGCACGCGGAGTAGGAGCGGACGCGCGAGGCCGGCTACGGCAGCAGGCGACGGGCGAAAGCTCTGCTGGCGTTTCACGATCGTCGCGTCGGGCAAAACCTCGAACGTCGAGCGGTTTGCATGTTTGGCTGCCACAGATGCCGACGTCTCGCGCGGCACGGTCAGAGGTGCGGCATGCTCGAGCGTCTCGGGCACAGGGGTGAGCGAGACCGACGAGGAGTAGCGCTTGACGACGATGTAGGTTGTGTGCATGTCCTCGTCGCCTTCGTCGCCATCGGCGGAGGAACAGGATGACGATTGCGAAGCGGAGCCAGATGAGGATGAGGACGATGTGGAGGTGATTGAGGAGATGGACGACGAGTGGCCATGGGTAGCGTGCGCGGCGAGTTTGGGTTTGCCATTTCCCGCCTTTGCGCTGCCATCATGAGCGCGACTCAACGCTGTATCGTCATTGATGCCATGATCGAAAGCCGATTGCGACGAGGAGGTGATGGATTCCAACGATAGGCTCGCTTCCTGCTCGAGGGGTCTAGGACATATGGCATTGTACCTAGCAGAGCTTCGAGTTTGCGGTGCGATCGCACGAGATGAGAGCGCTCGGTTGGGTCCAGATTGTTGATCGTAGGTGGTGCCGGTAGTGCAGCCATTGCTATGTCCGTTCTTTCGTTGTTCTCTTTCGTATATCAGAATCGAGAAAATAATAAGCTGCGGAAAAGACTGGACTGTTTGATCGAGGATTGGAAGGGCGAAGAATTTATTGACCGGGTTACGAACAGGTCCGCCACTATCGGTGCGTTCGTGGCCTTTTTTCCCTGATTGACACCTCACGACTTGTTCGGGAGCGCAGGGAAGGGTAGCGCGTGGATCTAAGCGGCCGCGGGGCCAGTCAGCAGGACGTCAGCTGCGACAATGTGGACGGTGGGAGTACAGGTGCAAGATGCGAAACGCTCGTGCCAGTTTCTTTGGGCGTTATAAAGGTTCCGAAACCTCACTGGAGCCTTCGACGATGAACGAAACCGGAAGAATAAGGATGGGAAATTAACCGAAAAGCCTGTAATAAGCTGTTGACGAAATCCCGCACGAATTTGACAGCGCGAGCGACCAAGGGTAGATATGAGATAAGCAACGTCCCAAGGGTCCTTCAAGGTAATTATAACTCGGCCTGAATTAAGCACAATGACGGCAGGAGAGGAGATTGGACGGAGTGAACGCTATGGCGATTTGACCAAGACAGAAACAAAATCCTGTCTTGGCAGGCTGTTATATGTCGTTTCATGGGACCTCGCTGCCTTTGCGCTGATCGTGCTGCGCCTTGGAGCAAACAGCATGTTGACGCTATGGAGAGACAAGGGCCGTTCCCCGTTGGAGTGGAAAACAAATCGAGCGGAACAGACAACTTGACAACGGGAGCAAGACTTGTTCGAGGTTGCCTCTTTCGGCTGTTTCACTTTCCACCTCCCGTTGCCATGCCACGTATGGTCTCTGGCTTCAACGCGCTCCTCGGCCTAAACCTTTCTCCTCCCTGAAGGCATGCTGTATAGATTGACCATCGTAGATCCTCAAACATTGCTCTGTGATGCCGTCGAGACTTGCTGTGGGCAAATACTGCTGTTCTTCTTCCACAGCTTCAAGTGCGCTACACCCAAATCACCGATGTAGGCTCAACTCGCTGATGCTTGCTTTAGCTCTGATCCCAGCTCCTGTCGCATCTCCTTCTGCTCACAATAAAGCATGTAACGTACACTACAGTCTCAGATGCCGAGAAAATCCCTGCATCTCAGCACTTCATCTATACAAAATTTCTGTCGTTCTGCAGCCAAATCCAACGGATTCGGACCGATCCGCAGATCTAAACCGAAAACGAGGGGTAAGGGCTCAAAATTCGATTCGGCCTCTTTTCGTTACAGCAACTTTGCGGTTCGCCAAGCTTTTTGGTTATGTGCATTAACGGCACAGGATGTGCTTCGACTATTTCCCGTCTCCCTTTTCCCTTTCATCTACTTCGCCTCTCAACGACGACGTGGACCCCCACCGGTTCCGAGTACTGTACCACTGAAGAATGTCAGCCCTTACGTGACTTGCTGGTCTTCGTGGCCCAAGTTCTCAGCGCTGTCAGCTTTCTGATGGTTATCCCGTTTGATACGTTGACTGAGGTCTGTGAAACTCATTTCTGCTCTCTTTTTGTTTAAAATAATCATATCGTTGCCAGGTTACCTTTTCCGCGCGTTGACGTTGCTGCCACAAATCATCGCTGGCGAGGCGGTATCGACACTATGAACGAGAACCTTGACACATTGTGCATTCGAGCAAATCACCTCACGGTGAAGATATGTGACTCGCAACCGCTTTCATCCCGCACAAGGTTGCCAATGCCTGATCTTCACCTGACCTCTGCCGATCAATCGCATGATCATATCGTAGTCAAAATCGAAGGGCGCTCAGAGGACCGAAGAGAAGGACAACCGAACCCCCCAGCAATTTCACCAAAAATGGCCTGCACGACATGCTTGCTGCTTCTCATTGTCGATTCGAAGGCCACGAAAATGAGCGGTCTTCCCCGCACAAGGCCCGACCACCGTTCAGCAAATAACGCCCGTTTGTTCGGTTGAGGCAACGAAATGAAATAGCCGAATGACAATTTACGGTGGACTTCCTCCCATAGTCCTTCTGGATTGCTGATTTGCTAGCATGGGGTGAAGTATGGACACCCTGTTCGCTTCACCATGACTCTCTGTGGTCGAGGCCGTGATCGTGCAGTCTTGTCGCTTTTCCGCTTCAACAAGCTGAAGGTTGGTCCTTCGGTCCTCCCGTCTAAAACGTGCATAGCCGAACGAGTCTAGAAAACACAGTCATCTGACCAGAAGACGATATGTTTCCTGAGGATCTAGAACATCCCGTGATGTCCCGGAGACACGAAATCAGCGCTCTATGAACACTCTGGGCTTTCTCCGAAGCAAAGGAAGTTTTGTCGGAAGTCAGTTACCTAACATACCCGGGTTCGGGCCGTCTCGGCCGATGGGCGCACATGGCACTGGACAGTCGTTTGGCAAGACAGCACGCCAGCAAATCAGAAAACGACGCTACTAGTTATGATAAATCCATTCATGCTGCTCAACGCAACCTTCGCAGTCCTAATCCTCGACGAATGGACTCGTGCAAAGCCCAAGGACTTACAGAAGAGCACGTGATCATCCCCGTTCTTAGCTGTTCTCAACATAGGTCATCACTCGCCGCGATTTGTATCTTTAGGCCTGATGTGCTTCTCTTCACCGCGATTTCTCGGCCCTTCGAGCCTTTGAACTGCCCACCGTGTTTCTAATCCGAGCAACAACTTTACCCCTTGGTCATCCGTTCAAGCCGCGAGATTTATTTTTAAAATGCTTTTGCTCAGTATAAAAGCCATG
Organism: Macrocybe gigantea; assembly: GCA_011319805.1. Classification (NCBI taxonomy): domain Eukaryota; kingdom Fungi; phylum Basidiomycota; class Agaricomycetes; order Agaricales; family Callistosporiaceae; genus Macrocybe; species Macrocybe gigantea. Next base: position 25,136 of record SJRY01000078.1, on the reverse strand, counting down.
CTTTCTACCTCTCATAAAGTCAGAGAGATCGCAGCATCCTTTAAACATGCAAGTTAAAGCTCTTTTCGCCTTCATCCTCGCGACGTCGTTGGCGTTATGCACTCTCGCTGCTAATGTTACAATTCATCCGGGCGCAAGCAACGCGAAGTGTCTCGACGTACGTGGAGCAGTCTTCGCGAATGGAACGGCCGTCCAGATGTAAGTTTGGATCGTTTTCACGAGTTCAGTTGAACTTATGCGTATTTTATTACCTAGCTTCGATTGCAACGGCAGTGCGGCACAACAATGGATTATCAACCGCAACGATACCAAAGTCCAAGTCGCGGGTCAAAACTTCTGCTTGGATGCTGGCACTAGTACGTTGAATGTCTTCACGCCTTGTCTATGTAGTCGTTCAATATTCTCTAGCTCCACAAAGTGGTGTCCAGATGAAGATTTGGGAATGCTTCGATAACCTTCCAGCTCAAGCATGGTTCTATACCGCCGACAACAGAATCGCTCTTACTGGACAGGGTACGTCTGCTTTGCCGGCACAATAAAATCTTGGGAAGCTCATTTTCATACTTAGGACAATGTCTGGACTTGACCAACGGAGTCTTGACTAACTCGAATCCTGTTCAAATTTGGCAGTGCACGGACGGTAATACTAATCAAGTCTGGGTTGGCAACATTTGATGTACGAGGCACATTGTTGGGAAAACACCTCATATGGAGACCTTTGTTTGACTTTTGTTGTTCTTGAGATTTCTTCGTTATATTGTTTTATGTATTCATGAAAGGAAGCTGAAATTATAAAGTTCGAGTTTTTTACACAAGCGAAGCTTTGAAAAAGTTGGCATTCCGTCATGACGTTCTGATGTTTAGCAGGCTTCCGATTGGATAGCCCATCCAATGGGAAGCCTGCTAAACACCAGAACGTTATGCGTCATCCTTAGCCCCTCATTCCCAACTCAGTAGTTTACGTTCACGCAAGCTCTCAACAGCTATGATTGATATATTTGACGGGTGTACCTGGCCGACACCTTTATGTGATGCCGAATCTCTCCAAATGGTGCCGTCTATTGCTTTGTCTGGGAAGTAAAGAGTGCTTGTCAAGATGGGGCATAGAAAACAGCCGTTACTTTTGCGGTTTCTTTTCCGCTGCCTTGTCTACCCCCAAATTTTCATCATTCCGGCCTACCCGCCGAAGTACGTGCTCGGCTTGGCCGCAATTCCGATATGCATGAAAAGAATGTTTGATATGCTGAGCTGGTTGATTGCAAATCGTAACAAAACCATAAGCCAACATAAGCACAAGCGACTGCGCCAACTCTGAACGCTCTCGCGCGGCCCCTGGTCTGCTGTCATTTATGAATATAACCAACATGTGATTTCAGACAAGCGAGTCAAATTCATCCCCGACCTGTTCCATGCGGACGAGTTTTCTGCTTCCAGCTTTGCATCACCAATAGAGGCAGTCTTTCAATGTCTCAGACGGACACAAGATACCATGTCATGAATGTCCTGCAATTGGTCTAAGGGACTCGATACTTACCTTGATAACTTTTCTACATTACAATTTCTCACCCGATAGAACGATAGAACGTTCCTGCCTGAATAGATTGCAAATGGAAGCAACGGAACGCTCTACGTCAGAGGAGAGCGACGTGACGTACGGTAGCGTTCGGTCCATTGTCGTGAATGGAGACTCATATAGAACCCGACGACCGAATGTTCACAGGGAGGCTGGGCACTTTAGAATATGACGCTGTCTGTTGCGTCGGGACCTATTTCTGTTCCTTATCGCGACGTCATGTGGACCACGCCACCTAAATACACCACTTGCCGCCGGACAAATGCCTTTTCTGAAGAATATGCGCTCATTCCAGTCCGCGTACCGAAGTCCACGTAGGCCACTGCCTACCGCCCTTGGTGTCTGATAGTCCCAAATGCACCTTCTCCCGATTCCGATTTTCCTCTTTGCAATTTCTCGGCTGTTCGAGCCATACGGGTATCCACCAGGTCTCCAACAAGACTCCGAATTCCTAATCCTCGGGTGCAGCGATTTCTTTCTTTTGAAGAGTATAAAAGCCCCATTCTCCTCTGGTAGGCCCACAGAGATTGTGTCACCTTCTGCTCCAGCTTCCAGGATTCTTGCAGTTTCAAACCATGCAAATTAAAGCCGGCCTCGCTTACATCTTCACAACGTCTCTGGCGTTGTGCGTCCTTGCCGATGAAGTGACGATTCATCCCAACGGAAACAATGCCAAGTGTCTCGACGTACGCGGGGCGGTCTTCGCCAACGGAACGCCCGTCCAGATGTCAGTATCCGACGTTCCTAAACGTCAGACTCACATTCATCCCTTACCCAGTTATGATTGCAATGGCACCGGCGCGCAACAATGGTTGCTCAATCGTACCGATACCAAAGTCCAGGTCGTAGGACAGAATTTCTGCTTGGATGCCGGTACTAGTGCGTCGGAGATGTTATTGTCTTTCCTCAGATGATCGCTTAATATTTATTCCCAGATCCTCAGAGCGGAGTCGCCATGAAGATCTGGCAGTGCTACGACAACCTTCCAGCCCAAGCATTTTACTACACGGCTGATAACAGAATTGCTGTCACTGGACGGGGTATGACTGTTTTCATTCAAGTGTGAGCACGTTTCGAGTGACTACGTGCTTAGGTCAATGCTTGGACTTAACTGACGGCCTCTTGACTAACTCGAATGTGGTTCAAATATGGAAGTGCACGGACGGTAACACTAATCAGATCTGGACTGCCGCTGTTTGATGTGAAACGGCGACGTTCTTGGGAACTTCATTCTCGTATGGAAGCAATGGCTGATGGACCATGGACCTTTGTTGTACTTTAGATTTCACTGTGTCGCCGTTATTTGCATTGCGAAGCAAGTAGAACGCTGAATCGTACTGATATGTTGCCAGTTGAGACGTATTGACCTCGGACGTTGTTCGCCCAAGCTCATGCGCCCAGTCGTTGTGCTTTTTCATCGGCAATTTGCTAAGTTCAGTCATAACCGCTTCGTCGGTTCCAAAACGACGAATGGAACACCGAGCTGGGCTCTTTCCTCCCTCTCGGCCATGCTCAAACGAATATGAGAGTGAGTAGTTTGTTTGATAGTCATCTGAGGTGATAGAGCGTGCCCAACTTTTCCGGCAATACAGATTTCGTAAGGCCTCTCTAATGCACACGCCGCTGTTCTTCCCAGATCTAGAATGTCACAGAAGCTCTAGGACATTGCGAAGAAGAAAACGAATCTTTCTACATAAAGTATTTGAGGTCCTTCGGCCGGCGATGGGAGGCCGCCGTCTCGAAATTTGATGTTCAAGTGACCAGGGAGCCAATTCAATGACTCAGGTTATGACGCTCTAGATGATGCCGCACTTGGGTTCTTCGCCACCACAATATTGCAGAGGCGAACCCATCCGAAATGCTTTGACAGATGACAGACGAAAGCACTCCATTGAAGAACATATGACTTGTGTTAGGACAACGTACGACAATGGACTTAGACCGTCGCTCAACGCGACTCGTACCTTAGCATGCTCAGAGGCTGCTTCTCTCGGTTCCAGTTCATTCAAACGCGTTCTCTGGCCTTTTCAAACCCTTCCGATGTCTATCAGGTCACCCAGCCAGATGACCCAACCATCGTCCTCGGTCGTTCGTTCCAGGCACAGCGGTCTACTTCTGCACACACCCTCGGCGGTATAAAATGCAAGGCATACAACATCTGATGCGTGTCTTTGGGGAATGCACACATACGATACACAATCTCCACAAATGCATGTTATAGCTCTTCTACTGTCTGCCGTGGTGGCATCACTGGTGCCATGCATCCTCGCGGATCGTCACTATGACATTACGAACAACTGTCCATCGACGATCACACTGTACATTGACGGTGTGAGCCAAGGATCGCTGGCACAGGGTCGCACCACCACTCGAGACTTCCCCAGCACTTGGAGTGGGCTCATCTACACTGATGCGAACGGTGGAAGCGCCACCGGCGCAGCGACGAGGGCGGGATTCTTCGGTCAGGTATTTGCACGACCGCGGCTCGCATTGTGCTCGCATAATTGACAAGTCCGCCGTAGAGCAATTACTACTATCTCATAGTCGACAGCAGTCATTTCAATACCGGCATGTCAATTGCTCCTCTTAGTTCCGCATTGGTAAGTCCACCGAGCTTGTATTGCCATGAATCACATGAGATTCATGAGTATCATGCAGGCAAGTGGATATTGTTCCATTGACACTTGCTCGTCCTCGACCTGTCAAAATGCTTTCCAACAACCCCCAACGAGTTTCCCTACCCCCGGTAGCACGCCACCTGCGGAACCGTTGTTCGAATGTCCTCAACCAGATACAGGATACCACGTCATGTACGTTCTGTATTTGATCTAACGGTTCTTCGAGCACATTTTAATGGCTTCTCCCGCAGTTTCTGCCCCGATGGAACGTTTCCACCTGTGGAGACGGGTGTCGCGGTTCACCCTAACGGAAACACGGCCAAGTGCCTCGATGTACGTGGCGCAGTTTTCGCCAACGGGACGCCGGTCCAGATGTAAGCCTCTAAATAATTTCAATTATTAGATCGCAATTTGTATCTAACCTCTACGTCCAGTTATGATTGCAATGGCACCGGCGCACAACAATGGGTCCTCAATCGGGCTGACACTAAACTCAGAATCGCAGGAACTAACTTTTGCTTGGATGCCGGCACTAGTATGTCGACGTATATACGATCTCTACCTATGAGATGCTCATCATTCCCCAACAGATCCACAGGATGGTGTTAAGATGAAAATTTGGCAGTGCTTCGACAATCTTCCAGCTCAAGCATGGTATTATACAGATGACAACAGAATTGCTGTCACTGGGCAAGGTATGCCTGTCTTGTCTCGCCATCAAATATTCAGAAGCTTATCTCCTTGTTTAGGCCAATGTCTGGATTTGACCGACGGCATCTTAACCAACTCCAATCAAGTTCAAATTTGGCATTGCACGACTGGCAACACGAATCAGATTTGGACCCTTTAAGGTTAACTGATGACTATCTTGGGAACATTGAATTCGGAACAAATCGTTACTTCTATTCTTTTCTCCTGTTCGATTATTCCCATTATTGATAAACTGATGTGCTGGATTAAAAAAAGGTCCAAAGTTGAGACTTTGCCTTGTGCTACGATATGCAAATGAACGCGAAACACCTCGCAGTCCACGCGATAGTTGTGAGACATAATTTGATTTGTCTTCTCGACAATCCAGAACGTCCGACCTATGATGCTGAGCAGCTGAGAAGCATCATGTCAGCGTTGATGGGGCTTTACGAAATTCTAGATTGTGTTGTAAGCTAATTTTTACGAGAGACTATTGCTACCTTGGTGCATCCCCAACTGATGGAAGTACAGTACCTTAGGTTGGCGAATACTTGCTTGAAAGCGGTCATAGCAGAGTTCATCTAAAATCATCATTGTGCCCGTAAGCGATCATCAGATAGTCTCATCCCCACGCTAAGTCCCTTCGTCATAGCACAAAAGACTAATATGTCACTGTGCGGGTCTCACCGTGCCTTGCGTGAATTTTGACGTCGACATGGACAATGGTGCTCACATTCGCTGGATTAAGGGAATGGTCAACGGACGAAGGACAGTGAAAAGCACCTTGGCGAGCATGTGACTTGTCCTGACGCCACGTGCAGGCACCGAAATAGGCAGGGATCCAATGGAACTTCGTCCCTGGACTCCTTCAACCAGGGCTCGGTGGCGCATTCCTCTGCCTGGAGCTCTCCTGACCGTATTCCTTGACGCCGTCTAGATGTCTATCAATCTGGCCAGGAGGAATGACAACCCTCGTCTGCTGTCCCCAGTCCCGGACACGGCGATTTTATTCCGTCACCTTCCTCTGGACAATATAAAAGTCCAGAATTCATAGAGCTCCAACATTCCTCCACGAAACACCCTTGTTCCGGAACATAAGTCTCTTCGTTCTGTCCTTTGCCTCAAAAGCCATTTCCCCACATGCGAGTCCGGGCTCCCATTGTTTCCCTCGTCGCGGCGTCTCTGGCGTCGCTCGCTCTTGCAGCTCGTCACTATGACATTACCAACAATTGCCCTTCAACGATTACGCTGTACATCAACGGCCAGAGCCAGGGATCACTGACTAAGGGGAGTACCACCTCGCGGAATTTCCCTAACACATGGAGTGGATTCATCTACTCGGATGCAAACGGAGGAAACCAGAACGGGTCGGGGACAACCAGAGCTGGGTTCTTCGGCGATGTAATTTCCATGCATGTTTCTGCTGCTCTTCGTGGCTGATCTGGAACTTTAGAACAATTATTACTACATTGTGGTTGATCCCAGTCACTTTAACACTGGCGTGTCCATCACTCCTATAAATAGGGCACCAGTAAGTTCTTCATGAGGCCTTGAAGATTTCTTTCTGGCTTACACGTCGAACAGAGAGGCGGATTTTGCCTTGTCAATACTTGCAATTCCTTAACGTGCCCCAATGCCTTCCAGCAGCCACCCACGCGATTCCCTTCCCCCACGGGCAGGCCACCCGCGCAGCCACTTTTTGAGTGCCCACAGGCGAACACCGGGTACCACGTCGTGTGAGTCTTTAATTGATTCACCATTCCCGTGGCTCTCTGATGCATGGCTGCTTGTATCTACAAGGTTCTGCCCTGACGGAACTTTCCCGGGCAATCCACCGTCCGACAACGGAGTCGCCATCCACCCGAACGGAAATAACGAAAAGTGTCTCGATGTTCGGGGCGCGGTATACGCGAACGGGACACCAGTTCAGATGTAAGTCTTAAACAGACCGAATTTCAACAGTCAAGGTATCTGATTTGCTTCAATCAAGTTACGACTGCAATGGGACTGGTGCACAGAAGTGGGTCATCAACCGCGCCGACACCAAGGTCCGGGTCGCAGGGCGCAACTTCTGCCTGGACGCAGGCACCAGTACGGGTCGAAGTCATCGCCCTTTCCCCGCATCCGACGCTTATCATTCTTCTTGACAGATCCCGCAAGCGGCGTGGGCATGAAGATCTGGCAATGTTATGACAACCTGCCGGCCCAGGCCTGGTACTACACAAACGACAACAGGATCGCCGTTACCGGAAAGGGTGCGTTCCTCCTACCTTAGCAGTTAGGAGACTCCTCATCACATGTCCAGGTCAATGCCTCGACTTGACCAATGGCGTCTTGACCAATTCGAACCGTGTTCAGACATGGAAATGTACAGACAACAACACCAACCAGATTTGGACCCTCTGAGGTGTGGTGACGCAGCGATTTTTGTAAACTTTCCAAACTCTTTTGATGGACAAGTACGGACTTAATACTTAGCTGACCATTATCAAATTCTCGGACTTTTCTTACTCTCATATCTGTGTGAGGACGACCCAACCATATATGCCTCGCATCAATGGTATCTCCTTTACAAGAGTTGCAGCCAGTTCTCCGCGAAGCAAGCTTGACGAGCTCAAACCCAACAAAGCACATCTGTGGATCCATGCAAGTAACATTCCGCAAGTTATTTGATCCTCAGAGGTCCTTTCAGTATAAGGCGATGTCTTCGCCGGTGAGCCGGCCATGTCAGGAGTCGTTCTATGGTCTTCACTTTCGTTTCCTGGATGAAGACCCTTATATTACCGTCGCATAAGGAAGTAAAGAGAACAGAGTTTCCACTCACAAGTTGCGACAAGCCTATCCTCACACGTCACTCTGTGACACAATACCCGCGCCTCTCGTGCCCTTGAAGCGCAACTCAGATATGCTCATTTCCAACGTCGGATCAAACTTCTGGTTCGCTTGGCGCATGTGCAGGACGATGCGCGTTGAGAAGAGGCTGTGCAGGACGCGTTGAAGGCTGGAAGGCAGAAGCCCGAAATGAATTCGCCATGAGCGGATGCGAGGAAGAAGGAAGACGAACATGTTCAACATCGGCGCCCAGCCGAGCTGTAGCATAAGCGATTTTAAGGGCAGTTAGTCCCAGAGTACGATGATATGCAGAACTCACCCTAGGACTTAGAGTCATCATGACGATGTTAGCCACAGAAATGGCTGAGAAGATGTAGCATGAGTTTGGTCAATAGGGATCCTTTAAGGACACTGATGAGAACTCACAAAATATGTAAATATAGTACAAGACTCCATCTCTGTAGAGAGTCCATATTAGCGTCCCATACGAGTGCCTGTAGTTCATTGCCCAAGCCCAAAGCGTAGCGACCAAGACGACTGTTATGGTGGTCAGGTAAGCGACAAAAATGTGACAGTGCAATGGCGGAGAAGAATAACTTGTCTCGCTGATCAACAGGAGAATGAAATTGCCTTCGATTGTCGAGCTATAATCAGTGAGCCAGCATCCGGGTATGATATCGAAAGGCACCGGAGCAACTAAATAAAACAAAAAAAAATTAGAGGGACGAAAGATAAAGGTGGCAGTACTTAACACTTGAGCGACAACAGGAAGATCACCATGCAGATCAGCGCGATGATATAGATAGGCTGGTGGAGCGACGCGCTTCATTGGACATAATGGCTGAGGAATGTAGGAATGTAACGTACTACGAATACCACAACGAGGAACAATAACATCCTTCGCGAGTTTCCCCATAGTGCAAGCGTCCTCAAGATAAGTATGTCCGTATGAACCAAAAGATCAGCCGACGTCACGAAGCCGATAACTGAAAAGCGCTCACATCCGGCTATGCTTATGCCGCAGGCCGTCGAAACTTGAACAACAGCCTCAGCAAAGGATGTATACGGTATGACCGAGTGGGCGCTACCTACTCTCTGGTATTCGAGACACGATGGAACAGTAGTGTCCCTGATGAGATAGGATCATAGTCACCCCTTCTGTTCAAATGGCCGCTCTAACAACCGTATGCATACCTGATGAGAAAGCCCTGGCGTCACTTCGACTGAAATGAATCGTAATCCTGATCAAAACCGAAAAAAAAGAGATATTTCGGGGTTGACCTACCGTAAATCCTTAGCGGAACGTCAAAGAAAGTGGAATAACGCGAAAGAATATAGAGAACTTCCACAGGACTCCAATTTGTTCTCCATACGAGCTCGACCTAAAGAGATTTCCAGGAAGAGCGATCTCTCGATCTCCTATAGATGGCTGAGGCGCCAACAGGGTTGGATTGATCTCGAGGGCGAATGTCAATAGTCAGTCGTATATCTTCATCGGGATAAAATTACTATCAGTTCTGAGACATTTGAGGACAAAAACTCAACTCACCGCTATTGAAAATGCTGATACTGCCAATTTCGGATACCAGTATATCACTGAATGGCATGCAAATATAGAAAAGGGTCACCTTCTATATACTGTGGTGACTTCATTTAAGAACTATTGTGGCAGTAATATACACCATCTCACCTTTGTTATTATCTGCAACTCAATCAACTCTCTCAAGGGATCCATAAAGGTATCGTAGGCAGGTGAAGGGTCGTGGGGGCCGATGAGCGACAGCCGCTTTTAAACGGCCATGATATAGAGTCATCGCCATATTCCGTGTGAAACCAGACCCTGCCTACGTCGTCCATTCATCACAAATGGCTTGAACATGAGAGTAAATGGGAGCTTCGATATCATCGGCTTTGACATGGACAGGATTGGACTGTACATATTTTTAACGAGGTGTGATCTGCTGTGTTGATCAACAATGAGCGATCGACTTGGAGGAATGGACACCTGAACATATCACTGTTGACGACCGACCTTCCAGACTCGCGCAACGGAATGATGGATCAAAGTAGAGCTCGAGGACCTGTACGCTGCAGAACTCGATATCATCCATGAGAAATTCCCTTTGAACAAAGGCAAGGGCGTTCTTCGTGGCTGATCTTCCGTCCTTACCGGACTCAACTCCAACCGTCCCACCCCAGCTAATCATCCATCGCTTTAGCCACAATGCCTTTGGTGCCCTTTCCTATCCTTTGGAAATCCTTCCGCGAACACTGTATCCGATTTCCGCTGCCGGGAAAGCTGCGGGACGAACACCACTTCCTTAACGATTGAGGACGCTATAAACGGAAAATGTGAATGAAGTACGATATTCCCTTACAACTTGTCTGTGCGCGCTCCGATAAGCTTTAAACGTGGAATTGTGACACTACGCTCGCGTCCTTCGTCCTGCTCTTGAACCGCAGCTCAGAAATGCTCATTTCCAGTGTTGAATCGAATTTCTGGTTCGCCTGGCGCATGTGCAAGATAATACGAGACGAGAAAAGGCTGTGGAGGACGCGCTGAAGTCTGAAGGGAATGGGATCTGCAATGAACATTGGTTTGAGCGGCCAGGAAGCAAAAAAAAACGAACATGTTGAGCATAGGCGCGTACCCTAACTGCAACGTCAACGAGATGATTGTTTAGCTCTAATGATTGTGCTACATGAACCGAAGATGAAGAGCTTACCCGAGGACTTAGAACTATCATTACGATATTCACTACAGAGATGCCTGAGTCAATGTTTATGAGTGAATAGATGATATAAAGACATGAACAGTATAGAAAGCTTACAAAATATGTATATGTAGTACACAATCCCGTCTCTGTAGAGCGTCCATATCATAGTGCCCCGTGAGTGCCTGTATTTCTTAGCCCAGGCCCACATGGTCAAGACTAAGACGACTGCGGCGAGCATCAGATGAAAGCCCATGATCAGATGATCTAGCAAAAGACCAACATGTCTCGCCAATTAGGAGGAGGCTGTAATTACCGGAGATGGTGGAGCTGAAATCTGCGACCCAGCAACCGGGAACAGAGCCAAACGGCACCTCGGCAACTGAGCATGGAAAGAATTCAGGGAACGCACGTAACAACGCAGATGCATTACCTACATTTGAGTGTCACCAGAAATATGACCATGCAAATCAGTGCGACAATGTAAATTGGCTAGAAAATCGGGCAATTATGTCGTACGACAATGCACAATAAAAATGAGTGGGCCTACGGCAAAAATTATGCAGAGAAATAAGAGCATTTTTCGTGAGTTGCCCCATAATGCAAGTGTCCTCAAGATCAGTATATTTGCACAAACAACAAAATAAGGGAGAAGCAGGCAAGCGCCGATCGTAGAACTACTTACAACCGGATATACTTAATCCCATTGCCATCGAAGCTTCGTATTACAGGGTCAACATGCTTGCGCTTTAGATGTGACCAGAAATTCACTTGCTCGTACCTTCCAGAATTCGGGATACAATAGCGCAAAAGCTTCCCTGTCAGAGGGAGAACATTGTTGAGTTCGTGCTTCAGCTTCGCACGGACCTAGGTTACGAACCCGGTGAGAAAGCCCTGGCGTTAATTGAACTGTATTTCAAGTATACATTTATATCGCATGGCCAAAGGAAGAAACCTGAGTGGTCGCTCACCATAAATTCTCAGGGGCACATCAAAGAAGGTGGTATAGCGAGATAGGATGTAAAGAATTTTTATTGAGCTCCAATTCTTTTTCCATATAAATTCGATCTGAGAGCAGCATGCTCATAATATTGATTTCATCTGAAAATGCGAGATGAAATTGTCAAGACTTGCCTCGAGCGCCAATGTCAAGAACCAGTCGTACGTCTATGTTGAACACATCCTTGTCCATCAAAGTTCAAATGCTAGCCAGTCTCGCACGCAGACTCACCATTATAGACAATGCTGAAACTTTGTTATTTTGATAAGCCGCTGAATGATGTATTCGGAATATGACTTCGATGAGATCACCTTCGATGTACTACATTTTCCATTCCAGCGATTAAGCAATTGCAAGAAAAATAACTCGTCTTCTCACCTTCGTTATCGCCTGCAACCTGACTGTCTCTAACAAAGACGATTTCATGGCTGGATGATTCCGCGCGAGGATCAGTCCCGAAGGACAACGAAGAGGCACCGCTGCATTGATAGGCATGAGGTCTCAGATCCCGTGTGAATGCACATTCTTCGACTCAATGTCACATCCTAACCTGAGTGTGGAAAGAATGATGGCCTTGGCGTCGTCGTCCGCACCTTAGGGGAATGTGCTGAACTGGGCCTCTAGTGAGATCCCTCAAGCGTTTCCAAACTGCTAGCAACCAACAGGATTGACAGGGATAACAGACATGGTATCACCGTTGCACCAATTGAGATGTCAAGTTGGTCCTCACATGATGTCTGAGCTCGAGAATCTACGTACAAAAAGAGCTATGAGTCGATCAGGTGCATTTTTTTTTCCTGGTAGAAAGGAAATAAAGTGTGCTCATCTGAGCAGATGCGCACCTATATATATCCCTCGGCAGTCTCATTTCCACGTCAATGTACGTACAGCTCGAACCTCAGTTCCCGCTCCTCGGCTAATTGTGCGAGATGTATATGTTACCGCCTGATATGTTTACGCAAGAAATATGCAGTAGAAATGTATGAATCCTGCTGCACATTGAGCACCCGTCCGTTAGAATGAGAAAGCGAGTAAATTACCCGTCTCGACCAAAGACAGGCGCCTACAAGCTTCAATAATTTGGCATATGCCGGATCCAAGAGTAATGTATTCCTCGACGAAGCGCCTGAAAGCCTTTTGAACTCGAGGTCGGAAGAGCGCCATTACAACGAGAAAAATGTAGTGTACACATTATTGATAGGTAGATACTCTATACATGAGAATTCGACTGTCCACCTTCACTTTATGACCAAAGAGCGAAGCTCCTAGCTTCGCCTGCATGCTGAAAGCGCAACTCCGAAACACTCCTTTCTAGCGTCATATTAAACTTTTGGTTTGCCTGGCGCATGTGCAAAATGATGCGAGTCGTGAAGACGCTGTGCATGACTCGCTGGAGACTGGAGGGGCTAGCATCAGCATGGTACAAGTGACGCCGCCTTGCGCTGAGGAGGAAGAGGACGAACAGAGTTAGAACGAAGAAGTATCCTAGCTATATCAAAGAAATGCCAATTCAGTATACGACATTGATCAGATGATGGAAATGGATTATTCACCCGAGGTTTTAAGTTCATCATCACAATATTCGCTACAGCAATGCCTACATGGTCATGATGCAAGACGTTCCGGGTCAGCATAATAGTACGGAGGCGCAGCTTGGACAACTCACAAAAGATATAGATGTAGTACAAGATACCGTCTCGGTAAAGCGTCCAGATCATCCCACCCCGTGTATGCCCTGCGTACTTCTTGGCCCAAGCCCAAAGCGTCAAAATCAAGATGACTGTCAGAAAAACCAAACAAGTGAGATGAATGACATGTTTCAGTCCTTAGAAAAAACCCACTTGTTTCGCTGATCAGGAGCATGACAATGTTCACCGTTAACGTGGGGCTGAAATCGGTGACCCAACATCCGGGGAAGGCATCGATGGGCGCTGGTCCGACTAAGCAAAAAATATGTATATCAAAAATATGATACGAAGGGCGGCCGATGTAAAGAGCATCTGCTTTGATGCTCACATTTGAGGGTGATTAGGAAAACGATGAGACAGACGAATGATGCGATGACAATAGGCTGAGGAGGGAAGAATTTTTTGAGACAGAACTAACAAACGGCGGGTAAACTCACCACGAAAATGACCACCAGAAACATAGACACTCGTCTGGAATGTCCCCACAGCGCAAGTGTTCTCAAGACCAGTATATCTAAAGTCAGTCCGGGAACGTTAAATAAGGCAGCTGAAAAATAGATAGACCTCAAGGCATCGCTCACATTCTGCCGTCCCTATAACGAGCACCGCCACAACTTTGGATCAAAGCGTCAATGAACGTGTGTCAAGAAGAATCTTCGCCGGCTTACCGTCTTGCACCCGGGTCAAGATAGAGCAGAGGTGCCCCTTGTGATAGAGAATGGTCAATGAATGGATGAATGTAAAGCATGTACAAACGTGCTCCAAGTCACCTTGCGCGAGATACCTGGAGTCAGATCAACTATTTAGAGTATATCAGCGACGCGGACTCGAGGGAGTTGCGGACGAAAGAAAGTGACTGACTGACAATCCGTATAGGGACATCGATAACGCCAGGGTAGCGACAGAGAACGTAAAGAATTTTAATGATGCTCCATTTTGAACTCCAGATAAGTTCGACCTAGACGAGTATTTCTGTAAGACATCGAGGCAGCATGAACAGCTATGATTTGAACTCTACTGTACCTCGAGGCCCAGCGTCAGGAGATAATCGTATGCCTTTGTAGAGAAGCTCGGCGTCAGATGCATTATAACGAGGATCTTGCACCACACCCCACCATCATAGTCAAGGCCGAAACTGTGAGTTGTCGTGAATGGTTAAGTTAATCAGTGAGCAGGCCGGACGCGAACACGAGTGTGATTTCGAAATCACCTTCTATGTACTTCTTTTACGTCAAAACCATGTGAAAGAAATCATGAATACAGAGACTCACTTTCTCTGCAACAAGCGGCTTGATTATGTCTGGCAGAGGATCCATGGCGAGCGACGGAGGGACGGAAGGAACGTACGTCACCGGAAGACCATGAACAGGATCAAGAGCAAGTTTGCCTGTCACCTTGACCGGCCATAATGTAGGTTCAAACACTTGCCATCTATGAAACCGTTCTGTGCGCAAGGACTAGAAGCCTGATGGCTTCGGTATTATTACTTTTCTGGTACATGTGCAAAGAACGCTCAGTCACGATCACGTTTGCGCCGAGAGAAACAGGAAAATGTAGTCAGTCTCCATTCGCTCGCCTGCCTTTTGGTAGCTATGACAGATCACCCCGTGGCACATTACAGGAATGCCGTCAAAGAAATCTAGCGAGTATCGAGGAAAGGAGACAGAAGCGAACGTCGGAATGCGTCGACAATGACCACGAGTGTCAACTGTCAAGTCACATAAACGTCAGCACGTAGATGAAGGGACGGATTTACTTATAACGGATACATATATGTATATGTTAATTCACACCTCTGCATGCAAGCGGTGGAAATCAGACCCGAGTTGATGGCGCCACATTTCCCGAGCAGTTGTTTATCAAGTCGTAGTACTGCGAACATGCTGCGTTCTGATAGGCTTGCTAGGAAAAGTGACCTTGTGAGGTAAAGGTTGTCAGGCCCAGACAGACGAAGGAATGGGGAGAAGAACCTCTCGAATCATAAGAATAGTAGTGTGAAGTATCGGTCGAGCCAAGACCCCACGGAGAAGCGTTCCTTGATCAAGTCAAAGTCATATGATAACCCATCGACTCAAATTCCTGTGTCTCGACTTACCTCCATTCTGGCGCAACACAGATGAATGAAAATGATACTCATTTCGGCATGCCGTTGTGCACCATACTGCTGAGATTATTTCTGGTTCTTCGCTTTCTCTGAAAGGCATAGCACAACTATGAGGACGTTCTGGAAAGCAACATAAAGCAGACAATGAACGTTTGAGCGCTGATAGAGGAGCAGTGTCGAAGAGACCTGGCCTGTGGCATGTTTGTCGTGCAATTTCAAAATGAAAGTAATATGCTTCGGCATACGCCGTGCCAGAGCGCTCAGCGCTCAGTAGTTGTCCAGTCTACGCAGATTTGCCTCGTCCATCAATGTCTGTTCTCTACTTTACATCGGATGACCTGGCGACCTCACATACCGGTCTCGGGGCCAAGTCGTCTCGCGATTGTATCAAACCCAACACTGTATTGACCCATGGCGTTGTGAGGCCATGAGTAAACGTTCACAATGATTGGAATGCGGTGAGGTTTCCAATGATGTCTATCCTGCTTCAGGTATTTGGCGACCGCTTCATCATTTCCATTAACAGCGGGACCGAGAGCACTATCAATGCAAGAAGCTAAGGTATCATCAAAGTCTTTCCCAACAACTTCAAAGGATAAGCTCAGGACAGCGACGAGACGACGGCCCCGATACTCTTGCCAAAGGTAGCTCTAATTCGAGATTGCCTAACCCCGTACGCCTTCTAGGCCCTCTTCGTGCATGAATACATGTGCAATGAAGTCTAATCTTGATGTGATACTGCACAGCCTGTCGATCCTGCCAACTCTGGCTCGGCAATGAAACGATCGACGACCCTTTTCACATCTCCATTTCTGGTGCGGGAACCTGTACTCGCCTGTGGCACGATGACGTTTCTCGAACGGAGACCCGGAGATCTGCTCGTCCCGTCCCGCCTGGACCTAAAATTTCCAAAGACGTATGTAGCCTGCTCCCAATGATCTCGAGCATTCTTGACGCGCGGCAGGCTTGTTGCACGAAGCCGCACTCCGGGATGGGGCATGATCGCAATAGCCTGCAGGTAAAGCTCTGACCACACCTGGACAATTGGACATGCGCCGGTGGCGCAAAACTTTCCCTGCATAATACTGCACTTGGATGTCATCCTCCGATCGCGTCGTGCCTTCCGCACAAGACACAAATGACCTCGACTACAGTCATACGTCAGGACAAGGACAGGGCTGTTCTGCACTGATCCCTTCGGAACTTTTCCCATCCTTCGGCCACTGTCTCCTTTCGCCTCGTCCTCTCTAATCATCGTCCCAGCCACATCAAGCTACGTGCCCTATACATGACTGTCACTCTCCGATCATGTCGCCCCTGCAGCAGAAGAAAGAAACGAAACCGGCGACAGCGCTACGCCGGGACAACGATGGGGCCGCTACGCACGAACCTCCAGCGTCGCCATGTTCATATTTCGATAGGAACTTTGATGTCCTTCGGACACCCTCTCACCTCGCATTCTCTACAGCTATAGTCTCCTGAAGCACTTCAGCAGTGCATCCCGGATTCACTCACGGCGCCGCTTTATCACCTTCGGTTGCCTGCAGACCTTGTATAGACTGGCCGCCACACCGATCATAGATATTGCATAGGATGAAAACATTGGGTATATTATTGCCCCGCAGCGTGTATGTACCGTGAGAAGATAGTGGTTCCTACGTATGATCAAACAACATTAGAAGAAACACGGCAGTGACGAGGTGTACAGTATGCTACATGCAGACGGACAGGAAAAGAAAGGCCTCATACAGCATTCAAAAGGAGAAAAGGAAAAAAAAAGTTGTTATATCCGCAGTAAAAAAAAAAAGATCCAGGCGATACCTCATCTACTTCCTCTTCGCTCCTCCTCCTGCGAGACTGCATCACCTGCCGAACGCGCCGTGCGATTCCTGATCCTAGCAGCAATGGAACGCCTCCTCAGCACCCTCGGCTTATCCCTCGTCTTCTCTTTCTCTGTCCCTCTATATGCATCCTCCAAGCCAGACGCCGACTTGGCCCTGCGCTTCACCTTCACCCAATCCTCTTCGCGCTCCTTCGCCTTCTCTTTCGCATCCCCATTTCCAGCAGCGTCCTTGCTCTTCGCACCGAAATGCGCAGCGCGCGACTTGGTGGGCGAGGCATGCTGCAGCGCGTGGATGGGAATGGTGATGGGAAGCGGGATCGGGATCGAGAAGAAGCTCGATTTTGTCGGACTGGGCGTCGGGCTCGGCGTATCCGCGAGCGGCAAAGCGGGTGGCCTCTTCTTCTTCGATTTGGATTCAGACTTTGACTCGGACTCGGACTTTGACTTTGACCTCGACTTGGAGTGCGCAGCTGCAGATGCGGACGAGTCGGGAGCGGCGGCCAGCGTCGCAGAGGATGTGCTGCGTTGAGACTGGGACTGGGACTGGGAGGGTGACTGGGTAGAGCTCGACTTCTTGGTCGGCGTGGTCGGCGTGCTCTGGCTATTGCTATGCCCATGCCCGTGTCCATGGACGAGGTTGAGCGTGAGCAGCCGCTTGAGGAGCGGCTGCGAATGTTGGTGCTGGTTCAGATGTTGTTGAGACGATGCGGGCTAGATGAATGATGAATGGGACATAGGGAAAAAATGGTGAGGAAGAATGAGGTCGAAGAAATGGAAGGGTGTTACTCACGTTTGGAATGACAACTTGGCTCCTGGACCGCCTCGATCCTGGATGGTAAAGCCCGTCCGCACGTTCCTCCTGGCGCACCGCGCCAGTTGCAGGGGCGGTCT
Organism: Macrocybe gigantea; assembly: GCA_011319805.1. Taxonomy (NCBI): domain Eukaryota; kingdom Fungi; phylum Basidiomycota; class Agaricomycetes; order Agaricales; family Callistosporiaceae; genus Macrocybe; species Macrocybe gigantea. The sequence continues at coordinate 7,183 of SJRY01000078.1, read as the reverse complement.
GCGAGCGCGCCGGGCGGTGATGCATCCAACGCGAATTTTGCGGCCCCGCCGATACTCCAGCATTAGCAGGAGCAGGAATAGCAGCTGCAGGCGGGGCTGCGGGGAAGAAGATATGCAACGGGGAAGTCAACTGCATAGTGTTAGTGGGCGCTGTGTGGCTGCGCTTATGCGTCGAGGGCTTTGTCGTGGCGCCTGCTTGTGGTGGTGGTAGTAGTGGTATCGCCGCTGCTTGGAGTTGTGGTTGCGGTGGAGGCGGAGGCAGCCAGGGTGAGGAGAGTGGCTGCGATGCGGACGTGGAGGTAGAGCCCTTGCGCGGCTGGTGATGCCCTTGTTCAACAGCGGCCGACCTGGACCCGGAAGGGTGCTCATAGTAGTGGTACCTCGAGTGTTTCGTGCCCAGTCTGGCCTCGGGCTGGCGCTGTGACTGCGGTGGTGCATATGCCTGGGGCGGACGTGTGTGGGGATGCGGCTGGGACGACGATCTGTGCCATCGGGTCTTTGAAGACGACGAGGATTGGGAGGGGTGTTCGCCCGTTGTTGTGTGTGGCGCTGTCCTGGAGCGAGACGGCGCATGCGGGCGGGCTGTCCCGGCTTGGACTGACTGAGAGCGGGATCTCGTTTGCGAAGGGTGCCGCTCGGCGCCACCATCATACCTATGCGACCCCGATCGCGAATGATCAGCCTCCTGTTGTGAACGATATCTCCGATGAGCATCCCTCTCTCGTTCTCGGTAGCGGTCTCGGTCGACGAGAGATGAAAGGGATGAAAAAGAACCAGAGGAGAGCGAGTGAGCGCGGCGGTGGTGAGTGCGATCGTCGTCCCGATGGCGATGGCGTCGCCTCTCCCCGGACCCGTCTCTCTTATTCGGTCTTCTCTCCCTGTCCCGCTCATGCCCGCCCCTCCTGTCTTCCCAATGCCCATGACTGTCCGCATTCCCACGACCATGCTCGTCCTCCCTCGCCCGCCCCCTGCGTCTCTGTCGATAACCGCTCCCGCTGCTACTATCATCGTCATCATCGTCCATACGCAGCTGGACGAGGTACGGCTCCGCGGGTGTGGCTGGCGTGTTCGGGTTACCGAGGCTGTGAACGGCGTTGGTCTTGTCGACCCACGTGCGGATGCGATATTGCGTCGCGACGTGCCGCTCGTACGCCTCGGGCGAGAAGTCGTACTCCGTCATCGCTGCTGGTGCTTTCGTTCGCTGCGCAGGCAAGAAAAAAGAAAACGAACGGCTTGAACGCCACTGCTATGTCGATGTGAATGTGATGTGGGTGTGGGCTCGTTTGGCGTGGCGTCTGCGCTTCACGGACGGACCCAAGAGGCCCACGCCGTAATTATCAGTGGGCCACCGTCCAGCAGCGTCACTCGTTCGGACTCGATCGGCGAAGAACCCGGCGTAGGAGAGCACCTGATGACTCGGTTCGTCCCACACACCTGCAACACGCACCCCACGACCTAGCGGGTTCTAGAAGAGCCTGTCCAGCCCGAGGGGAGCTTTAGCGGCCTGAGAATTGTTTGGTCGTCGACCTTGAGAGAAACGAGGCCGCGGGTTGGTCTGCCTTTCTTTTGTCGGTCTAGCACGCTATGTCACGCCACCCAAGATAAACCTAATTTTACGACAGCAGCTGTTGACACTACGTTGAGGGATATTCGCTAGTGATTCTTCAGCAATAAAAACAGGCGAAGACTGGCGGATGTCGATGAGGTCCTTGGCGAGGGGAGCAGTCGTTCAGAAAACTTTTTGTTCAACAGAAAATTGACATTTGTTTATGTAAGTAGATCCATGGCGATAACAGCTTTTCGTCCAAACCAAGTCAGAGGATGAACAAAGTCGTCGAGTGGCCGGATTACAATAGTCAAAATGAAGGAGTCGCGTATCTCTGGTGAGTTTCCATTCGGAGAGGCCAAGAAGACGACCCCAGGACTTTGAAGTTCCTTCCGAGGTATCCCCATTGGCGAATATAATAGGTGTCACTGTCTTCTTGCAGAATGTCACCTCCATTTGAACGACAGCGAATGCTTTGTGAACTCCTGCAAGCGATATTTCATAAATCTCAAGGTTATGTAGATTAATATGTATCAAAGAGTGTGTTGTCTGAGGTGCACAATAGCCCTGTCTACTACCATCATCGTTAACATTGGACAAATGTCAGCATGCGTATCCAGCAATCTTGCGATAGGTCCGGCGTTGCAGCCCTGGAGATCCAGGTGCGTCAAGTTCGGCATGACATCAGACAACGTCCGCATGCTTTCCAAAGTCGACAGTTGCCCGAGGTCGCAGTTTTCGATCCGCAAGCGAGTGACGTTCTTGAACGAGCCCGTCTGCGCTTGTCTATGCGTGCCCAAGCCTCGCATCACGTCCTTCCAGTCCTGCTGGTCCGACACTTTCGATATCTGCACCCTCGTCAGACTCGGGGCATCGCCAAAATCTGCATTAAAGACGCTGCAGGCTTCCCCGCCTTCCACGCGCAGATCCTCGAGGACGGGACAGCGCAACTTTGCGCGCCACGAGACGCTCGTTCGGCTTAAGGTGAGCCGCCGAAGGGCTGGCATACCGGATCGGAAGAAATGCATCATCGCGTGGCCTGGCGTTGTGTTGACGAGCGCGAGCGTCTCGACAGCGAGGAGCGGGCCTAACGGCATCCAGATCACGCCGTCCAGGTAGACGTGCCGCAGAACGGCAGGATCGAACGACAAAGGCCAAGTCCGCTGATAGTAGCCCATCCGTTCACGATCGGTCGGTCTTTGCGACGGATGGCAGAAGATCTCCAGGTGCTCCAACGCTGGTGCAGGACAGTGGCTAAAGATGTTATACATCATTTCTTGATTCTCCTCGTTGGTCAGGATGCGGATCCTCCGGCAGCGATGGATGACCTCGCAAACAAAGACCAGGATCCTCAAGAAATGATACAGTGCTGGCGAACGAAGCTTGATCAGGGGCCATTGCTCTACGACCACAGACGGATCTAGGTATTCGAAGCAAAGCGTAATAGGTCGGTCTCTTGAGCGCGAGAGTATGTCCGTTATGGCGCCAGCATCGTAGCAATGAAGCGGGTTGACGTAGACGTCGGTCCACAGTTCCGGCAACGCGATCGCAAGCGCTCTCCAAGCGCGACAGACGTGCGAAAACGCTAAAACAGAAATGAAGCTAGCCGCCGTCGACATCGCGCGTTTCTTTCGCGGGCGGCCTCCGTCCGACGACAAGGACGGTTGGATGTCCGGCGCTGGGTCCTTCAAGTGCCGTGCAATTTCGTACATAAGCTCGGGCGGCAGCGACGCGATGTGGCAAGCACGTTCTGGGTCCTCTGCCTGAGTTGCGCCGTCGCTGCGGTCCATGTTGATATGGCTGAGATGTGGAATGTCCGACATCAGCTAACGCGTCGAGCGAGCACTAGCGCAGTACTTGCCTTTCAAGATGATTGGGTGATTTTGCGTTGCCCAGCGGAGTTGTGCACCTTATATATACCCACTGCCACGTTCTTCTCAAAGATGGGACATTGGGCCACAAAGGCTGCCTGCAATGGACAGCCGTGACTTGCAGGACCTGTGTGCCTTGTGGCCCTTTGTGACCGCAAGTATCAATAAGTCCGCTCTTGCTCATTGTTGACATTGTGTGCTATACTGTAGCTGGATGTATGGAGGCAACGGCCGGTTGGACCGTGACAGGAAATTTTTGCCCAGGTTAGGCAACGGGCGGGGTGTGATCCGTTACTGTTGTCAATTTAAGCAACGGTGGCAGCCAGGCCGTAGGTCATGCTCCAACGTTGGAACAAATTTGAAATGTAATCAGAGGAGTAGACACGTCTAAATCTACAGTACGGGTAAAAAAAAAATCAGGTTTTCGGCCACTTCTTGTCACGTTTTTTACTAGGCAACAGCCCTTCCGTTATCCGTTACACGACCGTATTTTGGCAACGCAACGGGGCTACCGTTACCCGTCACCGTTGCCTCCATACATCCAACTACAGTATATTCAACAAGAGTTTATGTATAAAATTGTTTCCTAATCGTTACCTTCTAGGGTCATTTCTAAAGGAGACGGACATTCGATCAGACTGAATCGGAACGAAAGCGAATATTAATCCTGCACCCGGCGTAGTTCATTCTGGGGGTATTCATACACATTCATCTAAGAGAGTTACACAGTCAAGATTACAAGGAAAGAAAACACAAAGCGTAGTTCAAGTTGTTTGCTCTATTTCGCTCTCATCACTTCAAATTCGTTCGTGAATTCCGCCATCGCGTCAAGCGTCTCCAAGAGATGTTGATACCCAAGCTTCTCTTCCCGGCTGACGGCCAAAGAGTGCGCCGTCCGGACAGCATTTTTGATCTGCCGACCATTGATGTTGCGCGACGCAAGCGCTTTGACTTCATCGGGCGTGACATCATCGGTAGCGCCGATTTTGGCGAGGAAAGCCGCCCAAACTTGCTCTTTTGAAGTTTGGGACAGTTCGTGAAAGTGGAGCGCGACATGAATCCGCGAAAGGAAGGCCTCGTCAAACGCTTTCACGCGGTTCGTGGTCATAAATAGAATGCCTCGGTAATATTCGACGTGACGAAGGCTGAGGATTGACCATCAGTTCAACGGATATCAAACAGCGTAGTGCCCTACAAGACAGCGACCATGGCATTTCGTTTAAGGTCATGAAGTGAACGTTGTTCGAGGAAGACGTCAGCCTATACAACGACCTTATCAGCTCCTGCGGGAAATTCTAATCCTATCGTTTTGATGTCTTGCCTCGTCTATTAAAACGATGGCCTTCCAAGTTGTGGCTACGTCGAAGATTTGCTCGAGTGCATGATCGAGCTCGTTGGCCGTTGTTCCCAGATCGCCGCCGCCAACGACATACAAAGGTCGTCTGACGTGCTCGCTGGTCGCTTCGGCGGAAAACGTCTTGCCTGGATAACTGTGAATGCCCAGTTGCTTCATCATAACTCCAATTGACTCACCGACACCAGGAGGCCCGAAAAGGTTGATGACAAGCCCCTGACCTTTGCCTTTGATGAAGTCGTCGAACCCCAGTTCACGATGATGCGCTTCGACCAATGAACGAAGGAGGTTCTTGCGATCAGCGGGAAGGACAAGGTTGGCGAAAGCGTCAACGTCCCATTGGACGTCTTGGACTTGTTCGACATCAAATTCGACTAGAGTAGACCATTCAGTCCTACATGGCATTTGAAAGACATCTTGACGCTCACACCACATCTTGTCCGACAAACTAAAACCGTAAACGACTGTAGACGTCAGAAGCAGCTTTTCATCCGACAATTGAACGTCGTTGGCCGCGGCACCCCCTTTCTGGGATTCAACCAAGACGACTGAAAACAAATTATCAACATGTTGACTTGCGAGCTACATTATATTTACCATTGGCATACTGGTTCGGAGGGTTTACGGGCTGAGGCAGCACAGGCAGAAGTTCCATTCCGGGCGTGGGTCGCGAATGTGTCGTTGCTGAGTGTTAGGTTGCTGCTTCACGTGAGTATTCGAAGGAACTGGCAGTGGAAACTGATAGGTCGGATTCAAACGCTTGAAAGTGGCTTGAACATCAACTTAGTAAATGAAGCCTACGAGGAGACGAACAGGACTGACCTCTATCCACCATAATTCGGCCTTTCACCTAAAGAAGCGGGTCAGGGAAACTGCCGCGCTCGTAAGCATAAGAGGAATACCGTACGTTGTGCTTCATAAGCTTCTCCCATCTTGAGTGCAGCAATCCCGCTGAATTGCTTGTGATGCATTCCTATAAGACTAACCCATTTCTTGCCACGACGCAACAACGATTCGCGCAGCTGTGCCTCCTCAGGGTGGAACTGGATAGGGTAAGCGTCCAAGGATTGAATCTTGACCGTTCCACGGAAGTACTTCAGAAGAATAGTGGCTTGCACCCTGCCAACACTGATTTCATTTCCTATGATGCTATCAACGAGGTCTATGCTCTCGCAGTTGAGTAGATAGACTATTTTCCCATCATACGCCGTGCGTTGGAAAGAAATCAGCTTGAAGACCTTGGTTGACCAGTCACAGCGCAGCGGGTGACGAACAATGTCCTGGGAATAAGAATAGCATAGAGAAGGTCGAACGTGATTTCGCCATGGGCAAGGAGATTGTCAAGGGTGGCCAAGGTTGAACGGTAGTCCACAGAGAGGGAAGAGATGAGGAGGTTGACGGAAGATAAAATATGGGATTCGGCTTCCGTCCTCGGCTTCTTATCCGAGAGCGAGTCTCTGTACTTTATAAACTCTTTGAAGAAGGTAATGAACATCTCCGGATCGAGCTTTACAGATAGATAGGAAAATCTACGATCAGCTGCTGCACTGTTGATGCAAATTAAAAGTACCTCAAGAGGACTAGCAATCCAGGAAACCCCAGGCCATGAATGGATAACGTCCTTGCAAGCCTTCAAGATGTATTCACTCTTGACGACAAGTTTGAATGTCGGCTCACGGTTCTCTTCTCTGGGAATCGTGCGGACCAGGCTGGGATGTAACGGTAGTAAGGTTTCATTGCAGATTTAGTGGGATTCTGAGATGAATATACACAAAGCTGCAGTCTTTCCATGCATCGTTGTTGCCGCTGCTCTGCAGAATAGGAATCGTCTCAACAGTGACTCTCGAACTCATGTTCTACGTGCACGCAGCGCCGAATCAAAGCTATGCAAAGCAAGGCAGAACGGCAGCACACACCCTATACTTCCAAGTCTTCGACCATCCACTGTAATAGTAGTCTAGACGTTTGACTTTAAGAGAAGGCACCGGTAGAGGCTCCTCAGCGATGACAGTAGAATCATTGGACTCGGTGTCAACCGATTCATCGCGGACGCTCTTCACAAGGGTAGAAAGACGACTGCATAGTAATAGAAAGGGCGGGGACAAAAGCAGGACTTGGGTCAAGAGACAGCGGATGTACGCCTGCGCACCTTTAAATATGCACGCCGGGGCCGTTGCATGATGAGTATCGCAGAAAAGAACTTCGATTTCTGATCTTGTAAGGGTGTACCTGGTCGGGCCTTCCACAGACCAGTTTTGTGTCGAATCCTGTGTTCGAGTCACGTTGGCTCAAATGCTGTGAAGGGAATGATCGTTCGCGGTCAGATCAATTCAACTCCGTGAGAAGTTTCTGCACTTCAACTTACCAGTCAGTCCCAACCTAATAGAAGCTTCTGCACATTTTTTGATAGAA
>SJRY01000077.1:0-277534 GCA_011319805.1 Macrocybe gigantea | reverse complement strand
CTAACCTAACCTAACCTAACCTAACCTAACCTAACCTAACCTAACCTAACCTAACCTAACCTAACCTAACCTAACCTAACCTAACCTAACCTAACCTAACCTAACCTAACCTAACCCAATTTGAAATTTCATTCAACCCAGGATGAAAAGAGTAAGATGGGTAGGCTTAGAATGTACTATATTATAGCTTTCGATTGAGTGCTTAACTTTGGGAAAATACTAAGTTTTGCATGTTGTAATTTATATGATTAATCTTATAAAAGCACTGTATAATAGGTAAGTCCTGTTGGTACTTGCTCTCCCCCTCGTCGGCCTGCGGTTAAACCCGTCGTCGGGCAAGGCAAGCTAAGTCGCCCGCCGTTTAGTTACGGCCGGGTCTTGGGCAGGTCCGCGGGCAACTGCCCGAGGAACCGCGGCGCGAAACGTAGACCGCACGCCGGCTTAGGCTACCTTTTGGGCATTCCGATTAGTAGTTAAGCCTGAAGCTGATTAACTTCGGTTAACATAGGCCAGGATTGTTCACGAGAATAGTCACAAGGCTCCTCTGCCTAATAATTATTACGCTCGGGGCCGTTTGTAGCCAATCCGCAATACGATTGGTAACGCAATGATTATTATTAGCATTACGGTGAGTCAGCTTTGCTGGGCATGCTTACTGATCATCGCCGTAGAATGAGTAATGACGGGAAAAAGGACGGTACGTTCGCACCGCTCCCGGACCGCTTACTTCAATTTACAGGAAATGGATGTCCTGACGAGCCTATAAAGGCGAAACAGGATGCAGGACTGGATCCCCAGTCACCTGTTGACATCCTGTTTTACGCTCGAGCGGACTTCAGCGGCCTCGCTGCGCTCGTTGCCGCTTTTGAGATACACCCCCTAACCTACAAAGTCCCCAATAACCCTAACCATCTGTCGTACACCTCAGAGGAGGAGGAGGAGGATGCAGAGCCAAGGGACATGGGGAGCACGTCGGAGGGGAGGGTAAGGGCGACCTGGTTGGATGCGGTAGTTTGTGAAGAGGCATCGACTTTGATTTGGCTGTCAGTCGATATGTCAGAGATACAGCGAGTTGTAAGGCAAAAGAAAATGGCGCATGACCAGACCTGTCTGCCACCCCCATTTGCACTGTTGTTGTACATGATATGCATTTTCATTTCGGTGAGTTTGATGATGCATATTTTCCGCAAGCCTTTTGATGCGCTGAATGAGATCTGTGGACGGAAAAGTGGTACGGCTGATTGGCTAGGGTTTTCGCTACTTGCACTGTAGAACCTAGTATAATTTAATGGACTAGATTCAACTTATTTGTATTCATGTTCAGCATGCTCGCAACCAAAATATTTGAATGCGCGACTTCAATTTATGTCACAGACAGTATACAGGCAAGCTAGACAAGTGGTGGGAGGAGACGGGTGTGGCCACCGAGTATGTTGAAGGAGGCGGCCTAGAGAGAGGGAGGCGTGAGACCGGCGTGAGGCCATGACAGCCATTGCAGATGGCTGGCAAAGGCGGGGGACGGTCCTCTGGCCACGATCGATGTTTGCGTGAGGTAGGCGGCAGCTAAAGATTGGGCACTGCCAGCTACGGCCATCGCAGATGCGAGAGGAGACGGGTGTGGCCACCGAGTGCGTCGAAGTCGGCAGGCTAGAGACAGGGAGGCGGGCCACTGGCAACGACGGCCGTCGCAGGTGGCGAGAGACGTGTGTGCGTCGCAGGCGGCAGGCTAGATGGGGAGGCGGCATAGTCGTTACTTGGCGAACGACAAACGTTGACTTACCTGGGGAACGAGCCCCGCTGCCCTTGCGCCCGCCAATCGCCGAACGTATGAAGAAAAGAAACGGCGAAACGGCACAGAGGCCTGACGAAGTGGATTGGAAGGGGGGTTAGGCAGCAGCCTGGCAGACGAGGGCGGTCACAGGCAGGAGGGGCTGACCAACGGCGACGGCTGGCCGCACTGGACGATCGACGGCGGCCAAACGGCGGCCTCCATCGAACCGGGAAAGTCGAGGGCGGAAGGCGGTTGGGGGTCGCACGTTGGCAAGGGGGCGACGGCCACAGGCAGTGACAAAGCGTTCGCCGCTGGCAACGGGAGCCGTGGCAGGCGGCAGGCGGCAGCGAATCGGTGGCCGTTGGCACTGGAGGTAGGCGGCAAGTCAGCATACGGCAAGAAAGACAAAAAAAAAAGAGTACTCACCGGGTTAACCGCCCCGGCTGCTGTTTACCGCGCCTATCATCGAACGGAGGATCGAACGGAGGAGAAAAGGTGGCAAAGAAGAAGGGAAACGGCGCCGAGGCCTGACGAAGTGGGCTGAGGAGTTGGGGGTTGAGGGGGTTGAAGGTAGGTTGGATGGTCGACGGTTGAGAAAGGCGCCCGCCGGCGCCAGCGTCCAAAGCGGCAGCACGGGGAGGTGCATGGAGGGGGTGATGCAAGCGGTGGTGAACGTTGGCTGATTGGGTGAGCATGCGGTGGCCTCCAGCGACGCGGGAGGCCGAGGGCGGAAGGCGGGAGGCGGTCACACGTTGGTAGGGCGGTGAGGGTCGCACGCGGCGGCAAAACGGTCGCCGCTGGCAAGGAGAGCCGTGGCAGGCGGCAGGCAGCGGCCAAACGCTGGCCGCTGGCACTGGACGGGGGGCGGGAAGTCAGTGCACGTAAGGAAAAAGGTTTACTCACCTGGGAACTTGCCCCGCTGCCGTTGGCCGCGCCAGTCGTCGAGCGTAGGAGACGAGGGAAGACGGAGAAGACGGGAGGGAAGAAGACGGCGCGGAGGCCTGACGAAGTGGTTTGGAGGGGAATACCTCTGGACAGCGAGCAGCAAGTCCGTTAGCACCTGAAGGGTAAAAAAAAAGTCATTACTCGCCCCCCTCTGCCGTTTACTGCTTCCGTTTGCCACACCAATCATCGAACAGAGAATAAAGAAAAGCGAAAAGAAACGGAGAAAGGTGGAAAAACGCGAGAGTGTTGCATCAGGAGGTTACGATGATGACTAGGAACGAGCTCAACAGCTGGCTTGGAAGCCACAACGGCAACGGCAATGATAGATGATGAGGCTGCTGCCTCGTACGGGTCTGCACAGCGAATCATCAGATGGTCACATGGCCAGCGTCAGTGGAGTACACCAGTGGAGAACGACGGTGCGAGTAAGGAGCAGAATGCCACCATTCACGATTGGGGAATGGCGGTTTACTTATAACCCTAGATGTACAAATCGCCATTCCATTCATTGGAACGGCGGGTTGCGTGGTTATTTTCAAGTTAGGGTTATTAACTTGCATGTTACTTACATTATGTCGAGTCTTTTTGGCGGCCGATTTCAAGTAAGTATTCAACAGAACGGTAGGATAACCTCCGATTTTTAATCTTGATTTCTGTAGAATGGTCGATGGTTGAGAAAGCCACCCGCCGGCACCAGCATCCGAGGCGGCAGCACGGGGAGGTGCGTGGAGGGGGCTGATGCAAGCAGTGGTGAGCGTTGGCGGAGCGAGTGAGCGTGCGGCGGCCTCCAGCGAGGCGAGAGGTCGAGGGCGGAAGGCGGGAGGCGTTGGTACGTTGGCGGGGAGGTGAGGGTCGCAGGTGGTGGTGAAAAGGTCGCCGGTGACAACGAGGGCCATCGCAGATGGCAGGCGTTGAGGCACCGGTCGCCGCTGGCACTGCATGGGAGGGGGCAGGACGAGTTAGCGAACGCAAGACGAAAAAAAAAGACTGGAACTCACCGGGTAACAATGTCGCAGGCGGCGGCTCAACACTGACGGCCTCCCAGGAACTTGGGAGGCCATCAGCAACGACGGTGGTCACAGGCGGGAGATGCTGACCAACAGCGATGGCTGGCCGCACTGGACGGTCGATGGCGGCCAAACGGTGGCCTCCAGCGACATGGGAGGCCGAGGACGGAAGGCGGGAGGCGGTCGCACGTTGGCAGAGCGGTGAGGGCTGCAGGCGGTGGCAAAACATTCGCCGCTGGCAACAAGAGCCGTGGCAGGCAGCAGGCAGCAGGCGGCAGCGAATCAGCGGCCATTGGTGCTGGACGGTAGGCGGCAAGTCAGTGTACGGCAAGAAAACAAAAAAAGGAAGGATGCACGTCACCGCCCATCCGATCGCTCACCGTCGTCTGCTGCACAGCAGGTGTGAGCTTGCTGTGTCCTAGCGACAGGCTGTGGCATCAAAGACAAGGGGCATGGGAATAGCGTGCGGCAGAGGGAGATAGGCGTCTGGCAATGGAGGTTACAGGCAACAGGCGATGGTAGTAGAGGTGCCGCTGTCAGTGCTGGGAGGTGAGCGGTACATCAGTTTGCAAATGAAAAATGCAGTACTGCGTTACTCACCTAGTAAGCAGCCCCCACTGTCATTTACCGTGCCAGCCATCGAAGGGTGAAGAGAGAAAGAGAAAAGAAACGGCGGAGGCTGAACGAAATGGGTTGGGGGATGGGAATTTTTTTTCGCATCAGCAATGTTGACTTCTGGCCAACGGGAGGACATACCACAATATCCTTTGTCTTGAGCTCAGAGGGCTCCAATTCGAGGCACTCCTGGCTGAGACGCTCGCCATTCATGAATGTGCCATTTGAGCTCTTGATGTCCTTGATGAATATTACGAGAGTGGATGGCAGTGAGCTCTTGCCGTGGCAGCGAGCACAGAAAAAGGTATGCTCACCTTGGCATCCTCTTCCCATACCTCTGCATGCCGCCTGCTCAGGACCTGGGAGTCGAAGTAGCCGTTCCGCTCGTCTGGGGCGGTCTTTGCGTTGGTTTGATAACCAATTTTGACCCACTAGTAATTAGTAAGGGAGATGTGCTTAGGAACGAAAGTGTCATTAAGGGGGTATAAGTACAGAGCGGGTACGGGAGGTGGTCGTGCGACGTCTCCGGCAGCAATGATGGGTTTGAATGTTTGGGGAGATAGCGAGAGACGTTCACTCGCGATGTCCTCGGATAGAATGGAATGAGGAGTGACGAACGACACAGTGGGCGACGATGGTGGGGCTCAACGGGGCTAGGAGCCTCACAGTTTCTGAGTGTGCGAATGAAACCTAAAAGACGTCCTTATTCACCTTGGAACACACTGCTACCGTTGTCAATGTCCATCGTCAAAAATCGAAAGCAAACAGCTCTAGCGCTGAACGGACTGCACTACAAGATCCTTCATGACGAGGTGGATAGTAATTCGTTTGTGTAAAGGAAGGGCCTGCTGGGCTATGGCGAGTTGAGGAGGGAGTGGTTGGCCTAGAGGTGGGGACGATGAGTTGGCGGGCCCATTGAAGTCGACAATATGGGCAGCGCTGGGAGGTGGGAGACTGGTCAGTTGCGAACAAAAGCCAAAGAACGTCGTTATTTGCCAGTCGTCGAACGGAGAAGAAAAACACACAGAAGAAACCCAACTTGCTAATAGCAAAGTGAAAGTTGTTACGACTTGCCAAATCCGGCTACAACACAAGGACCGCACCATATGGTATGCTCGTTTTTAGACCATTGCAATCTCCAGGTTCTGGATTGGAAGATGTCATCAAGCTCCACGGTTCTAATTCGGCTCGCAAGTAACAGAAGAGGTGAACGACGAGACATCAGCCATCGACCTGTCTCTTTTCCCCACCATGGTACTGCTAAACCCTCCGTCTATCGTTGGTGTGCAGTGCTCATCTCTTGTTCAGTCCAAACCACAATTCGTTAACCACCCTATACAGATGGCTGGTTCCGCGAGATATCCACACAATGGCCAGGCCAAGCGATGACGCTCAAAGTCGACAAGATCTTGCACGTAGAAAAGTCGCTCTACCAAGATATTCTCGTCTTCGAATCCGCTACCTTTGGCAACGTCCTTGTCCTCGATGGGGTCATCCAATGCACTGAACGCGACGAATTTTCCTATCAGGAGATGATCGCTCACCTTCCGCTGGCGAGCCATCCTAACCCCGAACAAGTGTTGGTGATCGGCGGAGGTGACGGCGGTGTTGTGCGAGAAGTTCTCAAATATTCATCCGTCACAAAAGTCGTGCTCTGCGAAATTGATGAGGCCGTTCCCCGTGTCTCCAAACAATATCTCCCCAGCATGGCTGCCGCCCTCTCTGACCCACGCGTTACAATTCACATTGGCGATGGCTTTCAGTTCTTGTCCAAGCATGAAGCAACGTACGATGTCATCATTACCGATTCCTCGGACCCCGTCGGTCCAGCTGAATCTCTCTTCCAAAAACCGTACTTTCAGCTCTTATACAATGCGCTTCGGCCCGGCGGTCATGTATCAACTCAAGGAGAATGCCTCTGGGTCCATCTTGAGCTCATCACGAGGTTGACGCGCACGATGAAGGATATATTCCCTGTAGTGGAATATGCATACACAACTATACCATCATATCCGTCGGGCCAGATCGGCTTCATCCTTTGCGCCAAGGATCCTGAACGAAACCTCCGTAAGCCAGTTCGAGACGTTGAAGGGACAAAATATTACAATTCTGCCATTCATGCGGCGTCATTTGTCCTTCCTGAGTTTGGACGGGCGATGCTAGAGGAGGGGAAGAACACTTTGCCCAAGTTTGGAAGAAATTTGAGGAAAGAGCTCGAGATCGGTCAGGCGAGTAGAGAAGAAAGAAAGATACTTCTGCTGGGGTCTGGCTACGTTGCCAAGCCATGCGCTGAATACCTTGCTCGGGACCCAACCAACTGCTTGACCATAGCTTGCCGCACTCTCGCAAAGGCCCAAGCATTGGCACAGTATTTCTCAAATGCCCATGCCGTCTCTCTTGATGCGACTGACATTCCTGCTCTTGAGCAGGCGGTGGCAGCCCATGACCTGGTTATTGGCCTCATTCCACCAATTCATGAACCTGCGGTGATTAGAGCCGCTATTAAAGGCAAGACACATGTCGTCATGACGAGCTATGTCTGGCCATGGATGCGTGCGCTCGATGAAGAGGCTAGAGCTGCAGGAATCGTCATCTTGAACGAAATCGGGTTAGACCCTGGCATAGACCATTTGTACGCCATCAAGACCATCGCCGAAGTTCACGCGAAAGGCGGGAAGATCAAGCACTTCCTATCGTACTGCGGTGGTCTTCCAGCGCCAGAGTGCGCCGACAATCCGTTGGGATACAAGTTTTCATGGTCCGCTCGCCTGATGCTCTCCGGCCTCACGAGCTCGGCTTCGTATCTCGCGAATGCGGGCCAGGGGGTTGTGATTGACGGAAAGGACCTGATGTCTCACGCAAAACCATATTATATCTCTCCAGCATTCGCATTCATGGCATATCCCAATCGCAACTCGAAGCCGTTCAGAGAGTGGTACGGTATACCGGAGGCGGAGACGGTCATCCGGGGGACATTGAGGTATCAGGGCTTCCCAGAATTCATCCGTGCCTTGGTAAAACTGGGTTGGTTCGACGACGAAAAGAAGGCTTGGTTGTCGGAGGAGGCTGGGCTGACCTGGGCGCAGGTGATGCAGAAGGTTGTCGATGCTCCGAGCACGGACGAACACGATCTGATCAATAAAGCCAGACAAATCTGTGGTTTCTTGTCCGAGACCGAATCCGAGCGGATCATCTCCGGTCTGCGCTGGCTGGGTCTGTTCTCGCAAACTGATCAGGCTATTATAAGGAACGGCAATCTCATTGACACCTTATGCGGGAGACTGGAAGCCTTGATGCAGTACGAACCTGGTGAACGGGACATGATCATGCTGCAGCACAAGTTTTTCGTCGAATGGGCGGACGGAAAGACAGACGTCATTACGGCGACGATGGAGCGCTACGGAAGCGCTGTGCCCGGCGGTTATTCAGCCATGGCTCTCACAGTCGGTTTGCCGTGCGCGATTGCAGTCCAGCTTATTCTTGATGGAAAGTTGTTCAATGGCAGCCCGGGTGTGTATGCACCGTACGACGAGGAGATTTGCGCGCCGCTCAGAAAGGAATTGGAAGCAGAAGGAATAGGATTTGTCGAAAAGGTTTTATGATTTTGCCCATGTCGATATGTAGATGAACTTATAGTGGTGTTGACGTGTATTTATGCAATCTCCCTCAAAATTCAGGCTGGCCCTTGGCGTCAAGACTTGCTTGTCGGTCTAGCACTGGCTGCCCATTTTCCGCTCCATCCTTCAGGAAGACAACACAGCGATACCAATGGATGCAGCTGAGCTGGCCCGGTGGACGCGATTCGCAGCCAAAGGCGGCATTGGAAAGTGTACGGCGTTGTGTGACTGTGTGGCGGAGTCGGCGGATGATCTCATGTTCCTCAAGGTCAGTTGCTCTGTCAAACATTCTGGCTTTCCTTTTTTCGTATTGAATCAGTTTCTCTCTCACTCTAGGGAGATGAAATTACTGTGCTTATGCAGGTACCAGATAATCAAGGTCTATACCTAGTGCGTTTTGTGACCGCCGCTGTTGAGCGTCTCAATTATTGACACTTCATTTCAAGGGCTATTGTGAAGGCGTTGTCGGGCGTTTTGAAGGCGTACACGTTCAATTTCATTCACGCCTCAAGAAACCCGTCATGACCAAGCGTTCTTCCGTCTCCGCATCTTCTAGTCACGCCAAGTCTCCGACGCCAACATCCGGAATTAAATCCCCTTCTCCTATGTACCAATCAGATTCTTCGACTCCTGCCTCGCCTTCCGTCCGACGAGTCGTCACTCAGACAAGCCCCAGGAATTCGACCGACGGCTCCGTTGTTTCGGCGCCACCTAACACTTCTGTGCCATCACCCGCGATCAGTTCCCCGACGTCGCATAACACCTCACTACGCCAGTCGTATTCCAGTCCAATCTCAAATTCAGTGCAACCTGTCAACCATCCAGTCCATGTGACTGAAGATTCTCCGAGGCCTCTCGCCTCATTTCCGCTACAGGTCGTTCCCACTCCAACGTCCATAATTGGTAGTTCCGGCCAGCCAGCATCTTCCGACAAGAGCGAGTCGTCGATCCAGTCTTCAACATCTGCCAATTCCACCTCTCTAACAATTGATGATAATCAGCACCCACGGCACCAGAAGCCAGCGGCCCTTCCCATTCGAAACCTGACATCGGCTGGGCCCTCCCCTCCAGATACCTCGGTATCGACGGCATTCGACACTTCCACAGTCGAGCGCATCTCTCTTGCTCTGTCGGATGGCGAAGTTGGCATCGGATTGTCATTATTGCAAGACATGGCGAATGACGGAGAATTTGGCGACTGGTCGGACACCGACGAAGACAGGATAGTTCTCGATCGGAGAAGAACTGACCACGCTACGGAACTTGATGGGCGCTGGAGTAATGGTAGGAGTGAGGGAATCCAGTACAGCGTGGAACGTCGCGAGAACGCGGGTGGTAGCGATAATGACAGCATAGCTGAACGGCTGGGTTATGAAGATACCGAGACGGGTCATGGCAGCCATGATCACCACTCAGATGACAACCTCACCACGGAAAATGATACCCCACTGGCACCCAGCAAAACGCGTGTTCCTTCGAACGTATATCCAACCCCTCCCCATACCTCACCGTTCATCATGACATTTCCGCCTGTCGCGCCACTTTCTCCACGTTCCAAGTTCCGACCTCCCTACGGAACCCAATTTGATTTCCCTGCCCCTCCGACTCACATGCCGCCTTCCCCTCCCTCCCCTCATAGGTCCTCCTCTCAATGCCCTCCTGCTTCTCCAAAAGTAGATAGCCCATCTCTGCCCGATGACCAAGCCGAACCACAAGAGGGATTGACTCGGGAACGCCGTCCTTCCCTCGCCACTTCCACGCTCACCACCACGTCAACCTCTGACTGGGAAGGTGCAGGAGACATATACGACGACTATCGTTACTCTCGATTTTCCATGGGTGCTACCTCAAGGATGAGCATGAGTTCGTCAAAAATGTCTTTAGGAGCAGCATCGAGGAGAATGAGCGCGTCTTCATCGGCAAGGATGTCAACTTCATCGAAGATGGCCGGTGGCTACCATCACGGGGTTGAACCTGTGCCTCCATTCGTGGACAACCCAGAGGCTAGATCGCGCGCCGATTCGAACGCCACACGCCCGAGCATGGATTCTCGTCCCAGTATTGACTCTCGGCCCAGCATGGATACCCAAGCTTCCGGCCATGCAAGAGGCCAAACCACATCCCCCCTAAGTACCAATCCCCCGCTGACAAACCTACGCCGCGGTTAAACTCTGGCCCAGCTCCGCGCCCAAGGGGTGAGATGGAACTGTCAGGGATAACTGAAAGTAGGACGTCCTTCGCAGCATCGGAATCAGACGCGTCGATCTACTCGAGTGAAGGAAATGGGTTGGGCACAGACGAAGACCGTGATTTATCGCTACAAACACAGGAACCAATTTCTAGACAACTATCGACTTCACAAAAACCTGTGGCCTCTCGCCCCACGCCCCTGAATTTGGTAGAGGAAGCTAGCTCAAGTCAGAATGCCCGATCTCCGTTGCTACATACCAATTGGGGGTCTCCTTTATCGTCTGCCGGTTTTGAAGCGACAACTACAACCCGGAGTCCTACGAAAACATTGGTTGCGACGACGACCGCGACTGGTTATACGGGAACCGGAGAAGGGTTTGACGGGAAAGGAGCACTTCCTGCGAGCGCGACATATTTTCCATCGACGCCGAGCATTTTGAGCGACGGTAGCTCTAAGCAAGATGCGAGCCAGAGCGACTCCGTTGCTGGAATTTCAAGTTCATTGCGACAGCAAATTGAGGACCATCAATTGCTCTTTCCTACTGAAAACTCAAATTCAGAAGATAGCGAGGACGTCATTTACGCTAAGGAAGAAGAGTTCCGGGCCAGCCGGCTGGTTGTCGAAGATGACGAAGATGACGGAGACGTGACAATGGTGGGCGTTGATCCCCAGTCCAAGGATGTGGAGCAGCCACATCCGGTAGAAGACATGGGACTTCGTCATTCTCCTTCCCCAGAGCCTGAGCTGGCACGTCAAGCTCGACTCGCTCCGTTGATCATCACAAATCGAACACCTTCTCCCGCGTCACTTTCTCATTCACGAGAAGAGAGCGAATCCCAACTACAAGCCTCACAGAACGCAACCGTCACCGCTTCGCCCATAGTTCCGTCATTTCCGGATAATTCGCCCGCACCACGATTGGAAGAAACGCCCAAACTATCTTCCCTTGTACCCCCACCCTCTCATCTTCGTCCGTCTCTGCACGAGCTGAGGGGAGGTGACCCCAACCAACCTGGGGGCCAACGACGCAGTCTGTTCCTGCCGCACCCCAACGCTCCGAAAGCGCCTAGTGCGAATTCTCCTGGGCCGATGTATATCGCACAACAGCAGCCACAAGTCTTCCAAGGTCCCATCAAAGGCGGCGCTCTTGAAACGATCCAGATGGCTCTTGCAACTGGTAGCAGGGGCCTCAACAGGGCTCCAACGATTTATGGCCGTACGGTCGCCGATTTGGCCCATTCAATCGGCCCTGTTCCGATCTTTTTCAGCACGGATCCACCTCCTGCCACTGCTCCTCCTGGTTCTTTCGCTATACCTATTCGTATTCCCGTCACGCCTTCTCCGCCTCCGCCCCCGATCTTAGCTCCACAACCGTCGCGTCCTGCATTCAGTCACCCAACACTTTTAGGTGGGGAGAAGCCGTTAGGAAGCACATCTGGTTCCGATGGAAGTGCAACTGCAAAACCAACCGACCTTCGCCCCGCCTCTGTCGATCAACAGACGGTTGGGAGCGGGAGCGTGATTCCGAGAGCCAACTTCTTCCCGAAGGTTGGGGGTGTCCGTCCGAGGTCCAGGAGCTTCTCAGGGTTCAATTCAACAAGCGCCGAGATACCACTGCCCATCCAACGAAGGTAGGAGTAATTTGACACCATCGTTTTTCATACTTCCTTGCTCATGTCCTTCGTAGTCGGGATGAAATGCCTAGCGCCGCTGAAATTCGTCAATCGATCTCGTCCTCGTCTCCAAGCTCTCAGTTGTCGACATCTCCTGGATCCAGTGTCAGGAAACCTTCCCCCCTCCGGGTGTTGTCACCGTTCTCTGATTCTGAATATAACACGGGCCGTAACGGATTGAGAGTTGTGAAGCCCCCATCAAGCCCTTTAGCGCAGACTAGCTTCAATAATCCGAATGTTGCTCCGTCCTCCCCCACCGCTGTGGGCACCGCAAAATCCCTTCAAACCGCGAAGATGGACTTTCTTATATCTAGACCGCCACCTATCAGTCGTGCCACTCTTCCTAGTGTCACCATCGATCCAAGCGCATCCGTAACTGGTGTTCCTTCCCTTTCCCGGGGTCGTACAATAGAGGCTCCTTCACCTGCACCCATGAAAGGCCGCCCATCTATTGATTCTATCAACAGCAATAGCTCTCATCTGCTCTCCTTATCAAACACCGCGTCCACTCAACCTTCGTTACGCACGAAACTCTCGCTGCCCAATCTTCGACGGACACCAAATCGTCAAGATGACTCGTCTAATACTTCTCCTGCGCCCGAGCAGGCTACAGTACAAGTTCAAGATATGGATTTTGAGTTGGTGCGGCCGAAGATCTCAAACATTGGGTCCCCTCGCACAAGCGAGGATTCCGGTTTTATCACACGAGAAGCATCCATCGACAATGTCCGACATGACTCGAGTTCTCTTGCTGCTCGGTCCGATAGCCCTTCTGTTAAAACGGCGCCCAGATCGCCAGTCGATAGTTCCGGGGCATCTGCAGCCTGGCGTCCTGCAACACTCGCTCCGACGTCTCTTTCGAAGCACTCCGAATCGGAATCGGACGTTGATGCCCATCGTCAGCGTGAATCCAAGTGGATGTCGACGCTGGCAGCCGTTCCTGCGCCCCAGGCCCGAAAGAGCAAAAAGGTGAAGAAACTGCTCTTGGATGGAGTACCTTCATCTCTTCGATATATTGTCTGGTCTCATTTGATGGATGGAAAGGCAAGAATTGTTCCGGGGGTCTATACACAACTATCTGGCCGGGGAAAGGTACCAGTGTACGGAGAGATTGAAAGAGACGTGCAACGGTTCTTTGTCGATCATCCCCATCTGCAAAATACGCAAGGCGGTGTATTGTCTCTACTACAAGCTTATCTAGCAATGGTTCCAGACGTTCATTACTCTTCTGGCAAGTCTGTCTTGCATTTCGCATGGCCATGACTGATAATCGCTGCAGCATTGACGTTGATTGCTGGCCAATTGCTGCTGCTTGCGCCGGAGGAGGATGCCTTCTGGATTTTTGTTTCTATCATGGACACGTATCTGCGTGCTTATTTTTCTCCAAGCGCAACGCAACTTGATGTGGATGCAGCTCTGTTCAGTCGGGCCCTCGAATCTAGCGAATCAAATGTGGCGAAGAAAATCTTCGTTGACATGGGTATCACACCCAGCAGTATTTGTCGCCCATGGTATGTCTTTGTACCTCGTGTGCGATGTCCGCTAACTGCTCTTTGGGGTATAGGTTTTCTTCATTGTTCGTCGAAAGTCTGCCTGCCACCTACCTCGATCGAGTGTGGGATGTTTTTCTCTACGAAGGTAAAATCTATTTCTGTCTAGTGTCATGTCTATGCTGATAACGGGAAGGTATACCTTTTCTGATCCGAGTGGGGCTTGCCATCGTATCGTCTTGCCGGCGTCAAATCTTTGAATCCAGCCGGGACGAGACAGTATTAAGCAATCTTAGACACCCTCCGATTGCCCTGCTTCCGCCAACGCCTGATGCGTTTATCACTCTGGCGTTCTCTTTCAAGGTCAAGGATGACGACGTGCGTAAGCAACGAATAAAGATGGAGGCACAAGTCAAACGCCAAACGCAAGCACCGCGTCTGATGTCAAATCCTGGCAGTATCTCGTTACCCCAAAATTGATTCCCGCCACGTATATACTTTATGTTATCTGCAAACTATCTATAGAGCCTTCGTGATCATTGTTATCGTACTCCTATCTCGTGCATATTTCGCGGACAATACAACGGATTTCACGAACTGATAGCTGCAGAAAACAAGTGCTTGTTAGCACATATAATTCAGACAATTGACTGACCGTCATATCAAATTTGAAGCTGACAACAACTAGGTGACTGTTGTGACAACGTGACTTGGCATCACTCTCTCGGCCTCATTGGCGACAGCAACAACCATGGACCAGACCCCGACAGCCGTCTTCGATTCTTACGAACAGGACTTTCAGCATATTGTAGCCAGCATTCAAGAAAAACTAGATGGAAACCGCCCGGATCAGAGAGGAGGTAAGTGTTAATGCGCCTCTGGGAGAGTCCCTACAATTTGGCTTCCATTTTTTCAGTTGAGCAACGCAAGGCAGCTCTGCGTAAAGTAGAAATTGAGTTGGACGAAGCCGATGATATCGTATGCACGTCCGCTGCCTTCAAATTTGACAGACGACTGATTTCTTTTAAAGGTTTCCCAGCTCGAGATCGAAATCCAAGGCATACCGCAGTCCATCCGACCGCAGTATAGCTCCCGCCTCAAGCAAGCCAAAGCAGACCTATCTCGATTCAAGAGACTTTCGAAAGAGATGCACTCGCAATTCTCCAGAACCGAACTCCTGGGTGGATTCAAGACCAACTTTGGCTCGACGTCGGATGACCCATATGGGGAGAGGAGTGACAGAGCACGTCTATTGGCTGGATCCCAGACTCTGGCGGATGGAAGCAGAAGGCTTGCAGACACCAACAGGATTGCATTAGAAGCCGAGGACCAGGGTGCCGACATTTTGAGAAACTTGCGAGGGCAACGGGAAACGATTGAAAACGCAAGGGACACGGTAACTGAATTTGCGAGCTTGATACCTCTGCCTGTGCTAATATCCTCTTTAGTTACGATCTGCAGATACCAATATCGACAGAGCATCAGGGACTATAAAGAAGATGATACGACAGTCAGTTGTCCGCCTTTGCAATGGCTTTGCTTCTCCTTCTCTAACTCTTCTTAATAGGATGTATAAACAGCGATTCATTCTCAGTGGAATTGCCGTCTTCTTTGTTATCCTTGTGATTCTCATTCTATACTTGAAGCTGTTCCGACGGTGAAGCACACAGATGCTGCCAGAGCCTCACAGTCTTAGGAAACGACCATATATATTTATGATACCCTACGCTGGAACGCCTGATTCTTTATTGTTGTTAATTTATCTTGAACTATCTTTGCATTTGCATTTTGTTGACTCGTCCACAGCTTATTGAATGAATGCTCCGCTATTTTCCAGAGCGCGCTGAGTGCCTCAGCATTCAGCGAAATACCAATAGAGTATCATACACTGTTCTCGACGTCCTTCTGCACTGCGATCTCCTGCCACTCATCCAATGCTTCAGGAGTAGCAATCAAATCTCCATCAGCTGCCGTAGATGATGAAATGTACTGCGTGAAGCGTAGACGTAAACAGGCGAGTCCATGAACCAGACTGAAAATAAGACAGTATCCAATGGCAATGCCTACGATATAGGCGGCCAACAACCCCTTTTCTTTATGTGGATCTAGAAAAGCATAAGCTGAAATCGCACTGCGTCAGAAAGGCAACTGTAGCGTAACTAGGATTACGCACGATATATGCCTTGCGATTCGTGAGTTATATAGGCAACGCCAAGGTACCCAACCAAGATAAGGAATCCAATAGGCATATGAAGCCATGGCAAGGGTGGAATGTGGGTAAGGAGTATCTCGAAGAGAGCAAAAGCGGTGTTCAGTATATGCATCGAGACGTTGGACCATGCTGGGCGGGTTATTAGGCGTTAACAGACCAAAGTCATGAAAAGCATAGAAAGAATGCACCAGAATATCGATCGTTAAAGGCACTCGAGTCTGCCAACAGCGCCCAAAACACAACAGTTACAATAATAGCTAGAAAGAAAAAGAAGCAAGGAAGATGAACAGAGTCATAATGAAGTTCACAGCCGAGACTCACGGTAAACGGTGATGGTAACGTATAGAAGGACGTGAAAAAACTGAAGGAACGCTGGCCATCGTTGAAGAGGGTATGGCTGTAGGACCCCACGCTTGCCCCTTCGAACCGCGTATACAAGAGTTTGGGTCCCAGATGCCCAGAAATAAGCACAGACTCCGATATATGACAAATGGGTGAAGTAGGAGAAATATCTGGAGGAGCGCGGCGTGTCAACGTTCGGGGGGCAACATAGGGAAACTCAACTCACGTTGACCCGTTATCTAAACGTACAGAGCCCCAGATGAGGGTAACCAAGAGAGTAATGAGCGTAAAGGCCGCCAGCGCCAGGCGGATGCCCGCGAAGACGGAGGGGAGAAGAACGGCGAAGTAACAAAACAAAACCGTGGATCGAATGGAGTCGAGACACCCAGTCGGTGGTAGAGCCGCATGATTTAGGCAAGCCTCTACGGTCGAAATTTTGCCCCAGTAGCGATGAAGCCAACCCGCAGCAGAGAAAAGGACAAAAGTATAGGAGCTGACGGACTAGGACCGAGAGGGGAAAATGGAATTCGAAGAGGAAAGAAAGGAAGAGCCGTCCCAATACAGATTGGAATGATGCACACCAAGAATGGATGGGTTGGGGGTTCCAGGGACGAGTTGCGAGGGGGGTTGCACCGTCGCCAGTCGGCTAAGCGGCCAGAACCGCGCCAGAAACGTCAAAAAAGGGGGAAATTGATTCTAGAGTCGAAGTCAGTGCCAGTCCTAATCATCTCATATTTATGCGAGAGACAATCCCACATGGTACAACTGCACAATAGAAGTTGAACAATGTTACGCGTGGCAGGCTGTAAAAAGAACAGTCCCATCAGTGATTCCTCAATCCCGTAACAAATGCCACTGGTTCGTTAACAGATCTTGTTATGATCGATGATTAAGATAGCACTAAACTATCTATTGCGGAATCCTTGATGGTATCCTCCTCTGAACCCAGCTATCCTTGAAGCTCACTGGCTTTTCGACGCTTCAACAAGCTTGTCAAGAGCGCGATTTTCCAATTCTCTACGTTTTTGAGCGTTGACAGCGCTTAGGTATGTGTCTAGAGACAGATGAGACCGACCTTAGATCAGGATCATAATAGAATCTGTAGTGACTAGGACTCACTCCAAAACAAGCTCACAACACCGACGACAACAAAACGGAAGTGAGGGGGCACCAATGCGAAGTTGATTATTTGTGTTGGAAGGAACACGCCCCTTTACACAAAACAGGCTAATGTTCGTAGTGTTATGCCACGCAACGAAGATCAGACACACCAGTTACGAATGATGGTCGGAACGTAGGCCTGTGACGGGTCAGTCAAGGAATCGCTCAATTTGTGATGCTGAACGGGAAATAACAAACGCTTTTGATCTTATCCCATGCTTCATCAGGTCTCCCCTCCAGAACGCTCATGGAACCGAAGAAAAAAGCTACGGCGACTACAACGTAACGAAGGTACGTGATGCGGCACAGCATGTAATGAGGAGGTCGCACCTGGCGTCAGGATGGCTTGGTCCAACCAAACCTTGAGTACCAGCGGTCAATCTTTCAATTACGAGTATAAGGATACATCATCAACACACGCGGTAGATGACGGCTTTCGTAGGACTCGGAAACTTGATTCGGTTGAGAAATTGGTACCACGTCGTCATTGCAGGGCCAAAGATGGCGCCTCAAGGTTACAAGCAGCTCATCAGTCAGCTTGTGCAAGAAGGAGGAGGATGAGCAGAGCTTACCTCCAAAGAACGCGAGGCGAGCAGTCCTGACGTACTACACCACAATCCGGACCCCGACCGAGAAGAGAAAACCAAGCTCATCAACATCCATCTCTGGACAAGGGTAGTCCCAACCGACCCGTCGTACGCGACTACAACAGATACTCACATCGTGTTCTCTTCCTTTCTTCTCTATCGCTTGTTGAGCTATCACATCGCCGAGGCCGAACAGAAACGCGCCCGTTATGCACTGGGTGCGCATGGGTCTCCGAAGCAAAGCGCCACTAAAAACGGATAGCGAAATTTTAGCCGACTAGCCTACCCCACGACAGACACAAGAGATGACTTGCTTGAATGTTGCCAGGAGCGACGAGACCGAGGCCATGGGCTGGCGAACGCTTGCAGGATATCACGACGATATTTTGAAAGTTCGTCAAACTGTTTACAAACAAATACAACGCCGTTGCAAACTCAATACTACACATAATTCAATTGCAATCAAATAGGGCAAGTAGGTGGATGTGGGTTAGCCGGGGCTTGCGAGGGACAACCAACAGCAGGTCCACCGCCAGACCCATCTGCAGGGCTCTAAAGGCAGGTTCGTTCATGTTACACGGTCCTATGTCAGAATTGACGCTCATGTTACTCACGTAGAAACAAGCTTGCTCCGTGCCGGGGTCATAGCTGCTCGTGGGCAGGCAATCAACACATGTCAGCCGAGGACGGAATGAATTGCATACTAGCAGAAAATGGTATAGGGTCCAGTTTGCTGACGATCCAATGTTAGTCCGTCAGGACCCACAGGGGGACAACAATATAACTAGATGGACGACTCATTAGTCACTCGCTGGATGGTCTATGTCAAGTCAAAATACTGACGCCAAGGGGCGGAATGGGCGGTTGCGCCTGTGCCATTAACAGTATTGAGAAGGCAGTTATGACTGTAGACAGCAAGTTCATCTTTGCTTGATGTTGTCCTTGACATCCTTCTCGCAGGTTTTTATAAGACAAGTTCGCATCCTGATCCGAATGTCTATTAACGGTGACATATAGCCGTCTCAAAGGCGCGTTAGATTCTTGTCAGCATCATGCCGGACTTTCAACCCAGGTCCTGTGTCCACAGTCCAGGAACAGACGTCGAAGCGCGAAACTTTCCATCGCATTGGACTGCGCCAGTTGTGCGATGACCACAGCATAGCAATTCAACAGCGAATCTGAGGGACACGCACAAAACCGAGAATCGAATAGAAGTGAAGTGATTAACAGTACAGTAGAACGACCAGGATTTAGAACGTTAAATATAGTGATCTACATCACCGAGTCTAAAGACCGTTGAAACATCATCATGCGATGTTTGCGTAGCGACTTGACTGGCAATGGAAGGCCATCTTCAACCATAGGACTTGGGCTCGGCCTTGGACTATAAGCAATGGAAGATTGGCGAGTCGTATTTGCTGATGTCGCCGCGTCAAGAACATTGAGAAGGCGCGCTGGAGGGCTAGATAGTGGACCAGACGGAGGATGAACGTCCGAAGGAGCCGGCGTAAGCAGATGCGAAAGGGGATGAATAGGGCGTTCGGTAGGTGGTATGTTGTCTTGAGCAGCGTGGCTACGCTGGTGGATGTACGAGCTATGATGAGGCATGATTGGTGACAACGATGGATGTTGATCCTTATTGCGCATCTCCCTCCGTTCAGACGCCTCTAGTATACTTATCCTCCTATTCAACTGGTCAATCTCGCCTCGCAGCGAAGCAATCTCCCGGTTCCAAGCCAACTTGTCCTCGGCGTTGGATTGCATCTGCGACCTGAGAAGAGTAATTTCCTCTCCTAACTCTGACAAGCGGGTGCTGGATAGATCCAGAGCGCTCTGAGGAACTCGTAACAGAGGAACCCGAGTTCCGCAATGGCGATCTACGATGTCAACAATATCACCGCCTAACGAAGCACCACCCTGCGAGGGGCTGGCGTTCCCTCCTCCGTCAATGTCCACAGACAAATCACTTCCTGAATCCCCAGCATTAAGCGTGGAAGGACCGCCAGACTTTCTCAAACTGACTGCAGTCTGCATTCCATTTGATGCAGAAACGCGAGGCTGGATTGACCTCGTAGGGGAGAGATGGTCATCACCGGCCAATACTAGACCACCATCTCCGGCTTGCTGCGCGGCATCTGCGATTGATTCCTCTGGTATACGAAGATCTTCCTCTATCTCCGTCACCGGAGAGGGATAGAAATCGTGCTCGGATACTGGAGGTGCTTTGGATGGCTCGCGCTCTGTACTCTGTCGCTTTCCTCTGGTACGGGATCCAGCCTCATCCGCGACAACGCCGTAGTGGTCGGAAGGAAATGATGGATTTGGCGACTGTGACCGGGAGGCGTTTAACGCCGGACGGGTGTCGGAAACCCGTGCCTGCTCCAGATGTTTGCCGTTAATTTCGGTTTGTTCGTCGTTCCCAATTGGTAAATACGAAGAAGCCAAACTAGTCTGAATTCGCATTCGAGGCAAAAGCAAGCGAGGTGTTGTAGGTTCACTGGGGGGTGGCGACTCGTCGAACTGCTCGAGCTCCCGTGAGGCCGGACGATGAGATCTGTATCCTGTCCCCTGAACAAAGGAGAGTGAGACAATTCTGCCTGCGTCTCGTGACAGATTTCCTCGTCAACTCGCGCCGACTGAGGTGGTGGCAAATGCGGAGTATCCTCCGAGGAGGGAAACTCCAAATTTCTGACTGCGGGCGCATCGGGCGTAACTGCAATTACGCGATGAACAAATGTACAGCAAGAGTATCACAAATGGACAGCTTACCTTCGTTCTCCGACGTCAGCCGCTGCACTTTATCCTGTTGAAAGGAACGCGATTCGGCGGCGGAAGAGGTGATGGCAACTTCAGAAGACGAGGGTAAAGGAGTATGTGACAGCAACTGGCGCGAGCGCTTCTGTTGGATAGGTTCCGGAGTGACGGGCTTCCGATTTTCGGGCTGCCTCTTGCGCTTTCCCAGGTAAGGCGTGGTAGAGACGCGTCTGCCAAATATTAAATTGAAGGTCAGAAAAGACGAAGAATAAAGTCACCAACGCATACCCTGTGCAAGATGCTCCACCTTCCAAAAGACAGAATCCTCTGTGACTGTCAGACCCTTTGTGAGATGGTCAAGCGATATCCCTTGTTCTATCTCTTGCGGTGTGAGTTTGAAACCCTTATGTCCTTTCAAGGACCAGCGCGTCCAATCTTGTGAAGTGACGAGGATAAATGCAACGAAAAGATACAGAACGTGACAACGGACCATTTTTAAGAACATCTCGCATGTACTCCTCCTCTGTATACTCAAACCAGAAATCTCGCACAAACTCTTCCCTGCTGACCAACCATCTCCGAAAATACCTGGTAAGAGCACGATCAAACGTCGCGCTTCTCCAAGTCGTGTCCATCCCAGTCTCATCCATCGCTTCTCGTGCCTCTCGGAGGAGTGCACTGCACAATCTTGAAACATGGAGAATGTCGAACTTGTACTCTTCCCACTCCTTCGCGCGTGATACCGACGACAGAACAAGCCGAAGAGATTCCCATTGGAACTTTGAAGCAAACATCAGCGGTACACGGTAGCCTCTGGGTATCACGGTCGTCTGCCCGTCCTTTCCTATGATTTTGACCCACGGATCGTTAGAGGACGGAGGGCGAGGCGGTACGGAGAAACCATTGTCCAGAAGTCTTAGAACGAAGGAACGCTCATCCCATTCGACCGGACGAATGTACTGGAGTTCATCGGGATGCTTCCAAGGTCTCGAGACATCCGAAAAAGAAACGGCGTGCTTGCGATAAGGAGGTACTGTGATGCTGAGCGGGACGGCGTCGTCTTGCGGCTCAGTCTTCACAGCTTTGAGGACGGCGTTCGGTGTTTCGGGGACGGGTTTAGGGGTGAGACGGGAGGATTTCCTTTTCTCGTTGAGCGTCGGATTGGAGTGGCGTCCTTGGGTACAGGCATGAGGTAACGGAGCGGCGGGCGGAATAGTCGAAAGACGGTTTCAAAAACTGAGCACAAGAATTTGTAGTACGACGTAACCGGATCTACCAGGAAAGAACTTTGAAATGAGAAACGGTGGGCGGATATCGATGTCGGAGAGACGAAAGAGTAGAAGATGCGAGCAAGATGGCGTTGAACGTCAAATTTTCGCTGTTGACACCAAGTCCATCAACAACTTGGTCACAAATTTCATCACACTCAGACTCTGCCACGATCGACATCTTTCCAGGCTCATGGCAGAACCCAAAAAAATTCTCACTTTAACGTACGAATTAAAGTACATATGACGCGATAAACATTTACTTTGACGATCCACCTGTAAGATCAACCTCTTCGACTGCATTTTGGCTGTCACCTAGCCTCCAGTCAGGCATAAAAAGTGATATCAGCAGAGGCACTACAGCCACGATCGTTGCAGTTATAGTCATGATCTTCATGACGTCGTCGTACGCTGGCCGAGGGTTAGAAGATTCGACCGCACCTCGCAACGGCCACAAACCTTGGATGACACCTTCGCGGATGGGCGTTCCTCGAGGATGCGCCATGACTGTCGTTATAGAGCCAAATAACTCTTGTCGCTCCGTCGCCGAAATGAATGGGAGGTGCTTTGCCAGTCTGCTAGGCATGGTATTGGTCCATATCGCTCCAGCTATGCGTCAAGCGACTTAATATCGCCCAGCTGCATCAAAAGGTTTCTTACCGACTGCGCTCCCGATCGCTCCTCCAATCTCCGTCACGAGAAGGACCGTCGCTGTAACCATTGCAACGTCCGCATGCGGAACGGAGGCTTGGGCGCCGACCTGCAGGCAAGTAGCCGCAAATCCGCCTCCGATACCCTGCAGCAACTGAGTCCAGACAAGTTCTGCATCGGACCCGTTCGCTCCTCGCGAGTGTATCATAAGTCCAACGCCCCTGTAATGTAAATAATACCTCAATGAATGTCCAGATCACGAAATCAAGGAGTAATTCACAGGAGTCGGACCGCGAGGCCGAATATCAACATAAACTACAATTATCGTTGGTCAGATCCGCAAATCGTAACACAGTTTGTCATTACCTTATAACGATGTAAGAGCCTCATAGCGATACCAGCCAAAATTCCGAAGACGGTGAGAGCGACGGACTGAGCTTGCGAGAAGTATGTTGCATGTAGCAATGACCTGAGCAATACAAGTATCCGAAATGGTCATAATGCATCGAGCGAAAACGAGTTTTACCATGGCTTGACGATGACGGTAAAGGAGTATAAATAAGTGAACGTCAAGTAAAAAGAAACCTGTCTGTTTATCAACGGCGTGTAATGACTGGATGGCCCGAATGTCACGAACAAAGTCAAATGCACCAATAAGCGCTGCAATCACGACACTCCTGTTTCTGCAAAAGCGCAGAGGGATGACAGGATGCCTTGAGTAACGGAAGTCCCATAATAAGAACGCTGGTAACAATACGACGCCAACTATAAGCATGGCGATGATGGAACCTGGAATGCATGTCAGGCTATGGGGGACCATCGAACGATAAATACGCACCATTCTTCCAATGGCCTTTAGCGGTTTGTGATAGTGTCAGAGGTAACAGAATCAGAGCCACAGAAGTTCCGACGAGAACGAGACCAGGAACGTCAAGCGTAGAGGCGGTGTGAACGATCCTGCTCCGCAAGGAGACGTCAATCAACTTCGTCGCACCTGTCCTACCAGAGGCAGAAACCAGTCCGAGCTTCTTGGCTTTACGCTCTGCCCATATCAGAGTTATAATCAACGGTAGGAGAGAAATCGGTATCAGAATCGCAAACATCCCATCTCAGGAAGAGGCGGTTTTCAGAACGCATAACTAGGCGAGAGATGGAAATACGTACAACCCCAACGCCATCCTGCGTGTCTAACCACTGCGGCAGACACGTTGGAGCCAACGAAGGCATTGATGACGAATGGGAGAGAAATCATGGCAGAGACAAATCCTCTCCATTTCAAGGTCGTTATATCCGCGATGATAATCTGAGTCAGGAGTTGAAGGCCGCTGGATAGTGATATCGGAAAATGTGCTAGACGAGTATCCTGGATGAAAGGACTTACGTGTATCCTCTTCCAGAGAAAGTCAGATGGGAACTCGGAAGGAAGTAGCCGACGTACATAGCATAGATGACAATCCCACCTGCGATAGCGTGAATGTTTTTTGCAGACGCTATGATGATGTACCCTATTGTGTGAGGCCTTCAGATATTCATCCGTGAAGAGGATGCAAGTATAGGTTTACCGAGGACATAGAACGTTACTGTTTCGTAAGGTTCAGTTGGCAAGCCAAAGAGAAGCACGGGCGTCTTACTCACGGACAATGGTATACGCTACACCTCGCGAGCTGACGTCGGCAATCTTAGCGACCACCGGCTTCCCGACGGCAACTTGCCGAAGTCAGATAGTTTGCGCACTGAGAACAAACAGAGTGCGTACTGATAATTGACTGGGCGACTTGAATAGGACTAATAAGACTGTGGTCTCCAAATGCCGATGCTGCATAGGCTAGATAGGTATACGTTGTTGTACCGTCTAGCGAATAAATATATGCTGCTAGTCCTAGGCTGGTTCATCTGAGGTTCAGATCAGGTAGAGATACAAGGCAAGCTTACCCTATGAATAACGCCCACTTGGAGAATGTACCATATACCTTGTGAGTAGCTTCAATTGTTTTTACGCCGCGATGCGCTTCAACATTGTTATCATGCAATGCTTCCAAGGATGCATGGGCTGGGCTGTGATTAGAAAACGACTTCGAATGGTCCATAGAGCTGAGTAAGTGCTAGTGAAATGCGGAGAAGGTGTCCCGGCATCTTGACCCGTGTAAAGACTGGGTTTTTAAGTTGTACGCCAAGGACGTCAAGGGGAAGGTTTATGGATCATTTGATCGCTTCTTATCAGATAGCGATTGAATATTATCTGATTATCCCCAAAAGGATAATCATCCGGTTCTAGATTGGCTTGCAAAACATCCTTGGCAGTTCGCGCGACGCGTTGTTGGTGAGTCAAGCATCGGTTGCAAATGTCGCGAAATAAGTTGGCTATAATACAAATAGTAAATTGGTCTTGGGAACAGAGCGCTTGGAATAGACTAAAAAAATGTAGTATACAAAGACAGAACAAAACTCGAAACGACATCGTGCCGTTCGATCACGCGTAATCATTTTTTTTTACTTTCCACGATTTGTAGACCTACGGCTCCATCATTGCACTTTTCGGAAGAATATGTGGTTGCACTCGGACGATGTCGTTTGGTCTGTTCCTTAATTCAGGAAAAAGAGAACTGCGGCGATGAACCATCAGATCGCCGTTAAACGTTATCCTGCGTCGCTGAGCTTTCCGTCGACGTCTGACGAAGAGCATTGCGCACAGCGCAAGCATTCCAAGAAGGACGATACCCGCAACCAAACCTCCAACAATGGATGGTAGTTTTGAAGTGGCTTTGGACGCCGCGGACAAGCCTCCAGAACTCGTTGATGCGGGAGCCACACTCGGGAAGAGTGGTTACTGAAACACATTAGGACGAAGAAATGGCAAGTGGTAGAGAGTACGCACGGCACATCACTAACAGTACTATTGACGTGATGAACTTTAGTTTCTCCAATGACTGAAGACGACCAGACGTTACCTTGTAGGGTTGGCGCCTTCAGCTGAGGATAATGTGGTTGATGCAAGGGTGAGCGTGGAGGACCTTCAAATCGGATTAATTCAGGGAAATTGTGGGCGATTGTATACGAACATCACCTCCGAGACTTGGGATGAAGGAAGCCCGCCCGCGCCACTGGGGGATGGTTGCATGGAGTTGCTCGGCAAAACATTCACTGAAACGGGCGCAGAATCTACAGGTTTGTTGGAAGGTCTGGGTCAAAGAGTCAGGTCCAATGCGAATAAAAAAAATGATTGCATTTACCCATCGACGGCTCGTATCTCGAAGGAACTGAAGACACAGCTTAATCAGTGATCCAGAGGGTTGTCATACGACTCGGAAAGCAAACCCTGAATTCAAAAATGTGTAATTGACCACCCCTGTCAAGCCTCCTTGCGAACGAATTGGTACATCTGGCAGTAGAGCAACGTCCCCGCTAGTGATTCTTAAGCGCCAATTTTTAGGAGAACGGGGGTTTTCTGTACGAGTCCAATGGATAACGGTTGAAGTATTCTGAATAACGGGTGGTTGAATGGAGATGGCAACGTTGGCTAATATGGTTGGAAGTGACAGCAAAGCTATACTGCAAAAAAAAAAAAAACATGAGCGTTGAACTTGAGAAAAGTCGGAGCGATAGGGAGGTGCAACTTACAAATACGAAGACATGATTGCCAGTCTGCCACGGGCAGAAACAGTGCCCGTCGTCGCGGCCAGCGCCTGAAGTGCGACACAAAATAAAAGCTAGGTGGAGGTTCCTAGTCAAGTAGAGACGCTGGGAGCGACCAGTGCATAGCCGTTTCGTCATGTTTGTGGTTCATCATGAATCACTGATGCACCTCAGATGGGGACGGTGCATTACTGAAACAGTTCTTATTCCCATGATTTGATGCGATATCCCAATCAGAGCAACTGTCACCAACGTTGACCCGTTCCAATTGCCTTATTACATGGTTCCCATGGAGATCGCGATTTCAGAACATCTCCTAGCGGCCGTCCAGTCATTTGGATTCGCTGAAATCATCGCCAGGCATAAGAAAGTATCACTCATCAAGGCAGTACGCATACGAATATGAACATGAAAATATATATCTTTGGATTTAGACACTTCACGATCGTGTTCCGTTTCTTTGTTTGACCATTGAAGGCACTGAAAAGTCTTCACACCCAAAAGTATACTATGCGTTCGACGGAGACTGAAATGTACTAGAATCTGAGGTCTCATGGTTGATTAGAAATGAAGGCCACATTAAGTTACATCGTTTCTAGAGTCCAGGTCTACGCGTGATTCAGGAAATCGAAAGATTGCAGGCTCAAGACTCCCTGTAGTCTCAATAACTCCTCCTGGACCGGCTACGCTTACTCTTTTTCCTACGACTGACGTCCTTGGATATGATGATCTGCGGTTGAGATTGATTTGGATACGGCCCGGCATAGGGATAACTTGGGAATGGGGGTGCGGCCTGGGGATATTGCGCTTGCGCTGGTCCTTGTCGTGGTGGCGCATAAATCGACGGATACACAGGCTGTCGTGGCAGATTGGTGCCGTATGGATATGCAGCGCTAGCTGGGGCACTTAAAGGAAAGGAGGGAGTAGGATATGGGTATGACGCCTGAGTAGGGTAGGGAGGTGGCGTGGTTTGATAGTATGGCGTTGTAACGGTAGATGACTAGGGCGAAATGCCTGGGTATAAATTTGGCATCAAGGACTTTATAAACATTAACGCTTACAGCAGACGGTCTCTTCCCGTTGATGTGATGCGTAGATAAAGACGGCAAAGCAGGGTAAGAGTATTGATATAGAGGAGGGGCCGTTTGTGGCGAGACCAAATATGTTGGACTACGGTAGCTTTCCGAATGGGAGAGAGAATGAGAGTGTCGTGAATCCAGCGTCGGTCTAAGAAATGATTGACCAGGCAATGGAGGTCGTGGCGGAATGAGCGGGTATGAGGCTAGTGCCGATTTTGATCTTGGGCGATCGTAATCGCTCTCCGACGAGGACGAACTCGAAGACCGCGAGGACGGAGAAGAAGAACGCGGCGGGTAATGAGCTTGGTAACGCCTCTTAGAAGAATGGAGCGCTAGAAGAAAAGCGAAAGCTCTTACTCGGAACGGCATGCCTGAATTGCGGTCTATGCTCCTCCGTTTGATGTACCCATCTCGCAATGCGTTGCTGCGTGGCGACGAACCTTTCGTAGGCTTCAGGGGAGAAGTCGTACTCCGTCATGCCGTCAACCTGTAGCCTCAGGCGTAAGAGAGGAAAAGGGAATAGTTCAAGACGAGAACAAAAAAAACCTGGTTGTCCCTTGGCCTACCTATTTATTGTGGCACTGCCCACTGCCAGCGCCGCAGTCAGACCGTCTATTGATGGTTGTCTATGGCCTCTTTCTACGCCCGTGTGGCCAGAATTTCTTTCACCGGGAAAGAAACGGGATTATTCGGAGAAGAAAATGAGAGCCGTCTCGAATTAGGTGCTGAATTTGAAGCAAGAGAAGGCCACGAGGCCAAACATGTCCTTGGACGGGCACGAGTCAGTTTGATGGCAGGCGACTGAAAATGGTGTCACCCTTCATGATTTTTATGTAACTGGGCAATGCCCATGATGAGGAATATGCCTGTGGCAATGCGCGTATTGCTTTCCTATCTCAGCCTGGCGATGTCCGTATCAAGGTAGGCAATGCTGTGGTCAAGCTATTTACTGCGCCACATTTGTAAGACCTTCTTTTTGGGAAAGCTGAACAACATGAATGTCACCATCACAATGCGGTTAACTCCGTCAAGATCTGCAGTGGTCATGCTTCAACAAGTCTAGAAACTTTTCTTTATTCGCCAGATTCATATGCATCGTGACCCTCATCATAGAATCTTCCGGATATAACTGCTTTTCAGCAAGATTTCGACGGCGAGGGATCGAGCAGATCTTCGATCATCTGTTCATCATGTTTTTATCGTGAAAATCCCGAGCGCTCCAGATGATAGCTATACCCGAGAAGCGCATTTGGTAGCAGACGACCTAAGATGGATTGCCGTATCCATGCTTTTCGCTGTCTGCAGAGCAGAGAAAAAGGCACTGCAAGCGGAAATCAGGCAAATCACGGCTTTCTTACACCAATTCGCAGTATGAAAATCAAGCCAGGCGAGTAGGTGCGGATATCAGTGTAATTCAAGTCGAAGATTTTGAAATTTTTGCTCTACAGACATATGAAGCCAAGACAAAGATAATCAACGGTCATGCCAATGTTGACTGGGAATGCTCTTTAACCTTCTGTGTTCACAGATCGTTGCAATAAATTCATGTATGCTTTATATGTTGGCAATGTCCACCGTACATGCACACAAAGGTCGAAGAGATATTTTTAAGACGCCCCTGTCCATTTCCAATGACGTTTACTCGACCAGTGTACATGTCAGCAGAGGTAGTTTGTACAGGAAAATCTGAAAAACGTCAGATGATCCTGAGTGATTGGAATCATTCATGGACATGGCGATGAACGATCCCCATATAGGTGAAGCAAGGAGGTCCGGGCGCTCGACTTGAGCTTTCGAGAGTCGTACCAATCGGATGGTGCGTCTCGTTCATGAAGGTGATGGCGACCAGACTGCTTCTGGGGAGCAAGAGAATGTAAGGTACTGGATACGAAGTCATTTCTTGGCCAAGAAGTTTGGGCTGAACTTTGCGTGCGACGCATGGTCGCATCTTTCAGAGGTCTTTTCCTCATCCGATCCCTCGCATTTTCTGCGCAGTGATTTGGCTCTCCTCTCTTGAAACGAAAGGTGGCATGTCTAGTGACTCGAATTCTTGTTGATTAATGTCGATTAAGTATGAGCAAAAGGAAGAGAACTAGTGTTCTCCATGCATTATCACATTATTCTAGATGCAGACCATACAACGCAGCCATGAATATACTTTGTTCATTGACAAGGATATAGAAAGACAGTGCGGCACCAAATGAGTTCTAAGATCTATATTGACGATCATGCCAGGTGAAAGCTTAGCAATAGCTTTAATGGGAACATATATTCTAAGGTAAGGGAAAACAGCAGT
Organism: Macrocybe gigantea; assembly: GCA_011319805.1. Classification (NCBI taxonomy): domain Eukaryota; kingdom Fungi; phylum Basidiomycota; class Agaricomycetes; order Agaricales; family Callistosporiaceae; genus Macrocybe; species Macrocybe gigantea. Next base: position 248,242 of record SJRY01000077.1, on the reverse strand, counting down.
ATGATCTGTAAGGTAATGTGCACTATATGTAAGACGAGACCAAAAGGATAGGTATATACATCACAAGGACAAGTGTGTAGGCGTCAGTACCTCTGTTGTACGGATCGCAAACCTGCACTATTTCTTTGGCTGCATCACAGTTAAAGACTATATCCTTCAATATCATCGTGTTATCGCCCCCGTGGGATCCCCTGTGTGATGGGCAGGAGAATCGAGCAGCGAAACTGAAAGGGAGAACTGAGAAATACACTGCGTTCGTTTGACAAAAAGGAGAGGTAAGTACAATCTGAATGGTCCAAATGTCTGTGAGCTACAAATACAAGTAATCTGATGCAAACTATGTGCTACAAAAGGCCGTGCTGTAACTAGAAAGGCCGTGCCAAATGTGAGGTGACCATAATCCTCACACCCTGGTCGTGTATCGTGTTCGTGGTGAACATACAGGACGTCATCCCTCCGACAACCACCGCGGTACAATGGAGACATCCATCTTTACTCTGGAAATAGCCTGCAATGATGCAAGGGACTAAGGTATCCTAAGTGTCGATGTCTGGAAAGCGACGCCGCGTCCAACCTAGGGAAAGAAATCAAATTCCCACCATCAGCCTTGATCACCATTATCATCTCCACGTTTTAGTGCGACCTGATGACATGATAGCCCCGAGTTGGCATCTTCAAAGGTCACTTTTTGAAGAACCGCCAATTTCTTCCAATTCACCCCCCCTACAGGAGGCAGTAAACATCAGCGCGAGGTGTGATATTCACAGAAGCAGCGCCCACGAACGGCGTGTGACCGTCAATCCGCCTGGAGTGTGGGATGTCATCTGCGCCATATCGCTCAGGAACGATCCATTCCCTCTCCCACATCAACGCCTGATCAACGAAAGGAAGCCAGGAGGTGAGGCGTTCTCGTATAAAATAAGGTCTCGTCAATTTGGAAGTTTTCTTGTTCTATAACTGACCGATTGCTTGTTGCCATCAGTTAAAGCAGGCGTCAGCCGACTAGCGTCTTCAAAACTTTCAGATTGCACGGATTGATCAGGACTCTTTCAAGGTACAGAGAGGAATTAATATCGAGTGCGCCACGGAAAATTGCACAGGTATCCCAAATTCCCTTTCTGACAATCCGCCCAACAGAACTCGCTTCCCAGGTGCTCTGGACTCCATTCAGAGCGCGAACGGTAGTGATCTTGATACACTCATGCTTGCGGTATCGTCGTTACCCGGGATCCACCAACATCTTTATCTGGCCTTCTATCCGCGAAATTCTATCGATAGCGGCAACGATCGCTTCCATACGGCCCTCTTAGCGATTCCTCGAGGACAGATAATGAGGTTGTTCTCCGGGGGAAGACTCTATTACACGAACGCTCAGACTAGGAAATGGAAGTCAGTGACACTGTCGACCTACGAGACCCCGATATCGCTGTTATACCTCGGAGAAGTACGCGATAATGCCAAATTCAGGAAGATATTGAAAGAGGTGCACAAAGACCGGTTCTATCTTCGCCATTGGGGAAGTCGACAGTGCGTCATACACACAGTGGAAGTGAGTTTGCGCACACAGATCACTCGTTTGGCTGCTACAAGGCGAACCACTCGCCACTTTCACAGGCCCTCATGTCGAAGGGCGTACTACTAACAGACGAAGCAGCGAATGTTCGTGGTATGCATGCCATTTGGAGGGCGGGTTCACTGTTTGCAGACGCACAAGCAACAAAACACAAGAAGAGCATTCTCCCTGTCTGCGATTTCCAGGGACGTGAAATGCACGCCCTTATTGGAAACATATAAGTAACACAACAGTTCGTTTAACATCTGATTCGCTTTTCAATTACATGTACATGTTGTCTTTGTATAATATAATACAACTCATCCACGTCAACCGTTGGTCAGTCGTAACAGAATGATGGGTCCGAGTCGTCTTGTGGGTGCTAATTTACAACCGTCTATCACGTGGAGATCATTGTGGTCGTCAACTGCTTGTTCCGAATTCTGACGCGTTGATTCCAGAGGTGGCCGTGTCTGCATAGCTCTGGATCGTTCCCATTGGACCGTTCCATTTCCGGCTCGCCCTTCCCAAGATTCTGTCAATCTGCTCCAAGCGCGTGCCAACTTCCAAGTGATGGCATTGCTGCATCGTTTCGGTAGGCTATGTTTGGGGGGTCATAAAAAGGACTTTTCTCCCTCCATTAAAACGACGCCTTCACCCATATGATCGTCCGATCTTCCTGATCCCTGTTCTACACCGGGATACAAGCCACAGTCCAAATCGCGAATGGCGAGCGACGCGGAAGTCCTGCCGCACATTGGGTTCTTGTTCATAGTCAAAGTAGTACGAATCGCCGTCGAGACGGTTTTGTATGGTACGCCGGCGCTTTTGCGTCTGCAGTCTCTGCACTTTCACTAATCCTCGTCTTAGGAATCTACTTGATTTTGATATCGTTTTCAACGACCATCCTCTGGTATAAGCTGCTTCTTTAGATCACATAACTAACGGATGACTGACCCCAATGTGCTCTGCCCAGTCGAAACCGTCTGAGGTCCAAGGGAGGAATATTCCTCCTGCTGGTCACCATCGTCATGTTCCTGGCATCCAGCCTGTTCCTGGCCATGGACATCGCGGACTTGATCCAACGTCTCCAGATCGTCATGATCAACGATCCGAATCAGAGCCTACAGGAGAAAGAGGACCGGGCCGACATCAAAGTGGAAAACCTTGTCTGGACCGGTGAGATGTTGTTCATCTTTCTCGTGAGCCCACTTCTCCCGTGTTTGAATTTCTGCTGACCGACGCCATCTTTTATTGCCTTCATGTTGGTGCGATAGCTCGCCCTCGGAGACAGCGTCGTCATCTGGCGTACATGGGCGCTCTATCAGCGCGCTCGCCGGATTCTATTATTTCCGATTTTAACGTGGACAGGCTCCGTGGGTACGTTCGCTCCAAATCTCATTCAAGTCGTTCCCATCTTTTGACTGACATGGCAAAACAACCTGTCCTCGCCAATCCGCCACGCTCTCACGCCTTCTCATCGCGAATTGTATTGCACGTCACGCTTCATGTACCTGATACAAACGGCAGTCGCTGCGTTCTATGAGCTCGGCTGCGACATCAAAACCGGCTGGGCGTTGCTAGATCCTAACCCCTCGGCGGGCTCCGTCGGCTCACAGTCGTGCGCCAAGGCAGACACGATCAGCTTCAGCCTGTCGTACGCGACCAACATCCTCTGCACGGGCTTGATCTTTTACAAAACATGGTTCGCAATTCTTTCATATCTCTATACTCGACTTTACCCTCAAGCCACGACATTCTGCTGTCTTCTCTTTCAGGCAATTCAGACGGAGCATGACACGATTCCTAGGCAACGCTCGTAGAAGGACCCAAGTCGAGAAAATACTGACCCTCCTAGTTGAATCCGGCTCTATCTATATCGCTCTCTACGTATGTCCCGCTCTTTTTCCGATTGTCTCGTCGTCATTCATCGCTTTTTAACCAGACCTTCCAAGCCATTCCAATCTACGGAGGGAGCTTCAGCTCAGGCTCTTTCATCGCCGTCGAAGCAGTCAATGCCGTAATCCAACAGGCAATCGTAGGTCCTTTGTACCTGTCAAATCACTAGAGTCACACCTTCATCACCCTCCAGGGAATGTATCCAACTGCCATAGTCGTCCTCGTCGAGCTGCAAAAGTCGCTGTGGGATACGCACGAGGTAACGAAGGAGGTCAGCGACATGGTGTTCGCCTCAGCCCAGCGACGTTCGACCCGCATTCAGGAGTACGATTCCCGGGCACTGGAAAACACGATCGAGATGAGCGCGACGACCGGCTCTACCAAGGGGAGGAAGGGTCACGGAGATGACGAACGGGAGAGCGTCAAGACTGCGACCGTTCATGATCCCGAGAACACCATCACCAACCTGCACTCCCCGAGCACTGATGCTATATCTACTACCCGGGACAAGGGATCTATTAACGGCTAACCCTATGCTATACCAACTTGCAGAATTTACATATGTATACCACCCGGATCTTGGTCACTTTACAGCGCAGAGATAATTCAGTTTAGATTCGCTGTTTCGCTCTGATTCTCATTCATGCCCGAAGGAATTGGAACGTCGTATTATAAAACAACGAAGGTACTCTAGTTTCCCGTATAACCAAGCTATCAGAACCTGAACATCGGCTAGTCGGAATTTTGGTATTGAAAAGGAAGTCATAGCCCAAGTAAATCATAAATTCGTAATAGGCATAGCACGGCATTATTGAAGGAACGGAGACAACGAGAAGTAGAATGGCCGGCAGACTTAGACGATATTAAAGCTGAAAGGACTTCGTTAGAACCGACTTGCCAGAAGAGGTATGGAGACATGCTCACGCTTCAGAACGCCACTCTTCGCCCTTGGACGCAAGCTCATCCTTTTCAGTGGTTCGGTTGACCCACCCAGCAGGATGGCCTGTACTGGACAGAATCGAATTGCGCTTGTTCGAGACGACTTTGAATTGTGAACCGCCGCTGGTCACTGACTTTGTCGACACCTCATCTTTCTGTCGCTGGAAGAGCTGTACGATGCTATGAGCGCTGTGAGGCAATCACATGGTTGAGAAGAGTATGAACCTCCTGAAGGGCTTCTGTCTTGCTCTTTCCCTCTTCCGTGTGTGCGGCCTCCATCTTATCCCGCACAGCGACAAGCTGTCCGTCAACATATTCAAGGCCTGTCTGAATCGCATCCGCAATCGCTTTTTGTATTTGCCTCTTGACAAGGCCCGTAGCCAAAGGTTTGAGGGTCTTGTACAACAAGTCGTGCTTGGAATCACGGATGCTGAACTTCAACGATTCCACTTTAACATGGATGTCGTGGATCTTGAAGACAGATGTCCGATCTTTTCCAGCGCTGACTAGAACTACGTGTGCCTATGAGGAGAAACCCCGTAAAGTTGACAGCAGAAAATTCGCAGTCATGACGTACGTGCAACCCCTGACCGCCGATGACGACGTCCGCGAGCCCAGAGTCCGTCATTCTAGGCATACCAGTCTTCTTCTTGAAATAGAAGGCGACGTCGCGCATGTCCGCTTGCATTTGACCAAAGGAGATTGTGAATCTATGATGGGACTCGTCTTGGATCGCGTTGTATGGACTGAACTTGACATAGTTGTGCGCTTCGAGGGAAATGATGTTTGGAAATAGATTGCGACCGGATAAAGTCAGGTTTTCGACGACGAGATCGAGTCCTTCGTCAGTGTATTCGATGCGGGGGATAGGGATGTAGCCGACCTAATGTACGGCTGTCAATGTACCGTCAATGAGATTCTAAAGATGGCTTACTTTGTCGACGATCTGTGGAAGGATGATTTTCCGGATGTCGTTCCACAACTCCGTCTTGAACTTCAGGCTGCCCTCGCTATCGAATAGCAGGTTCCGAGTCAGACGTTGCCAATCTTGACCAAACCTGACATTCAGCTAAAGAAGAATGTGCATGAGAAACTTGGAACTTGTATATTGGTAATCCACCTACGGGATCATCACCCATGGCCGAGAACCAGCTCCCAATGCTATCGAACAAGTTGTCAAAGTGAGGCTTGTACTTTTCATCATAGAACTGGCGTCCAATCTCCTTCAATTGATTTGCTTGACCGTTGCAATCCTCCTCCAAGACGTATCCGGGCTCGAGGAGCACCTTGCGAACATAGACGTCGACATCTTTGAACCAATTACTGAGACCTTCGTCGCGTTTGGCGTCATCAGCCAAAGCGTTGAAGGCGTCCGCGATAATGTTCATGCTCCGGCCGTTTGCGAATCTCTCGAGCAGGGTTCGAATCTCGGTGATGGCGTTGTTCAAGGCCTTTTCCTGCGGGAAGATATGTAATTAACGAGAAAAAGGAATTGAAAACGTACGTCTGTCGCACTTTGCACGCCTTCTTGACCTTGAGCAATCATGTCTTTTCCACGTTGGCCATATTTCTCGAAGTACCCCAAAAACCACTTGATGGATTGCTGGTAATTTTCGTGCTTTTGGCACTCGATTATGACCTTGGACAAGGTCAATTCCTATTATGATGTGAAGGGAGGAAAATCAAGAACTTTTTTGCCTCTGAAAATGAACTGGTCACGACGTTCTTCGGGAAAGTACTCCTCTGTCAGAAATCTCTTGCTTCTGTCGAGACGATCCTTGTGTTCTTGGGGAACGCGGTCAGCTAGATTATCCTAAGCATCCAATCAGTAGAAAGTAATAAGAGTAAAGTGACGCATATATGCCACCTTCGCATCTCTCATTCGATCCATCAAGCTTCGCTTCTTGGCATCCGCCTCTTCACCGCTGCTGACCTCACTATGGCCTTGAACGTCGCCGTTGACGCCTTCTGCATGTCCGCGAGCCCTATCCTTCGCTTCGGATACTTTTTCCTTTCCCTTCTCGAAAACATCGCTTGCGGCGTGCTCCTTCCCGCTTTCGTCCTTGATACGCGCCTCGCCGTTGTTAAGATCCTGCTTTGCTGTCGCGCCGCTCCCCGGAATGCCAGCCTCAAGAACTGGAATGTCATCCTTGCCGGCGAATTTTCCGCCCTCCGTAATAAATTGATCACTCGGAGCGCTCTCGTCTACGCGCTTCAGCTCCTCCTGGCTAGGTGCGACTAGCTCGGATGCCTTTTGGGCGGTGATGGACAGAAGATCGCGTCCAATGGTGGAAAAGTCGGAGAGTAGCTTGCGAACTTCTGAGTTGGTGAGCACAAGGGAGAGGAGGGTTCGTAGATGTCGGACAGCTGAGATGTGAAGGAGGTCATTATATGCGCATATAAGCATACTTTGTACGACAACGCACCTTGATGATTGTCGCTTATGAGCTTTTCCTTGTCAGGCGCCTCGACACCGCCGGTGACTCTGCCCTTGATGCCCTCGGTGTCGACCTGGCGCGTATGCCAGATGAACTGCTGAAAGAGTTCGTCTGCATTCTTTTCGCGGACCATGACACGCGAAGTCTCGATGATGTCGCGCATGTCTTGGATGAGCTTCTTTCCGTCGTGCGAAAGCTTTTCGGTGTCGACAGGCGAGTTGTCGAGTACATACTTGAGCGTCTTGTCGATCTGCTTGTTTGAGGGAGACGGCCGAGACGAAAGGCTTGAATGACGCCATACAGGCGGATCTGCAGCAGCAAGATTGAGCAATGCAAACGACGCGACAATGCGATGCTGACCTTTCTGTCGATGTCGGCGTCCTTGGCCTGCTTGTTGACTGGATCGACAACGGCGGTGGGACCGGGTTTGTCGCTGATCTCTTTGGTGGTGGGTGGGAGCGACATTGTCAGAATGGGAGGGAATGAAAGGAGGCAAGGAATGGGTAGGTTATCCTTATAGCAGAACGCGACTACATTGATGATGACACCGACGTCATTTTGCATTGCACTGGCTGGAGTGCGATGACCTAGTGTTTGCCTTTTTCGGCCACAACGGAGCTTGGAATTGTCGGAGTCTCACGACTGCTGATGTGCACGGAAGTTTCTGCGAGATCGGTGTGCATGTGTGTTCCGGGACGGGCAAGAGTCGAACATTCTTAAAAATTCGTCACAGAAACTCGGACCGGGATTCTGTTCAAATTTCGCTTTTGAGTACACGGCAACCTTTCAGTGAGAGCGACGGAAATGAATTATTCAAACGTCCTGAATTTTGAATCTCGAATGAAGGCTCCCGAATGCTCTACAACAGCCGAGGCATGAATGGAAGATTCGAAGAAAGTAACAGTGGGCGTATTCTGCTTCTGATCAAGTCAACGGCCGTTAGTTGCGGAGGGAAGCAACACCCATGTAACCGACCGGCACGTGCCCTTCCAGCGCATCCTCAAATTGGCTTGCTTTTGTCCCTCTACTTCCGCTCCTCCGTCTACCATTCTCCACCACTCCCAAGGCAGCCTTTTCACCGTTCTGCAGCGCCAGACAATCATTCCGTCCGCGCTGCCCTTCTCCGAGCTATATTTCTCTACACCAAGTTGCTTAGAAGCGACCCACTCCACCATTAGACGTCGCTTGTGCGTAACCCTCGACGTTTCGACCGATGGTGTTAAACGTGCGACGTTCTCGTCAAAAATTGTGAGCATTGCCCCATTAGCTAATTTCTGTTATTTCGTCCTCGCGCCGTCGAAGAGAATCGACCATCCCGTAGTTTATTGCCTCGTCATTGGGCCAGCGCCCTTCTCTGACCCGCAAAGAGATCTCTTTTCCTTTTTCTTCACTCCATTCATCCTCATTGCTCCGGATTATTACTGACCACGCTTTCAGAAGTGCGAAACTGCCATTGGGCAAGTTCGCCGCCGTCCCGACTAGGGCGCCTTCCGACTTACCGCCCGAGCTATGGATCGCCATCATGCGTTATGCCAGTTCCCCGCCGTTTCCACCCATGCATCCCTTCGCCCAGTCCCCGCTTGACCCATTCTCTTTTGCTCTTCTCTCACCCCGTCCTCGGACGCCATCTCTTTTCTCACACTACCGCATTCTCATTCTCATCTCCGCTACCGTCTAGCCTACTACCGTGCCATCATGCGCCAAAAAGCTTTCTTCACTCTCGTCTGCCGAGCTTGGCATGATTATGCCCAGGAGGTCCTCTACGAGTTCATCTGGATCAGCAAAGCCAGCCAGGCCAAGGCACTCGCGTCATCCCTGCAGCAGCAGCAGCAGCTCGAACAAACTCTGGAGAGAACAAGGGCAAGTACATCCGGCGCCTCCACATAGAGACACCTGCCCTGGAAAAATGCTGTCCGACCGACCTTCGCACCATTTTGGATTACGCGCCTCGCTTGACTGTATACTCCGATCACCGTTCCGTCCGGCGAAACTTATACGAAGAATCCTGCAACCCCCGCACCTCTCCCGAGCAGCTGCTTTCCGCTCTTGCGCGACCCGGAAATTCCCTCAAAGGCTCTCCTGGACAAATTATGACCGTGACGGAGATCGTGCCGTCCCCTACATCCAAACTCTGACCATGACCCCTGGATTGGACACCATCGTGCATAATCTGGAATTTCTGGAGCTGACATTCTGCTCCACTCATTTGCGCTTCGTCGCGTCATCTTCTTCCTTTGCCCAGTTCGACGATGCTTGCAACGCGCCTCTGACGCTCCCCGCTCTGCGCTCGCTCAAAGTCACCCTCGACAACGCTACCTTTCAAATCCTCTCGACCTGGGAGATGCCAGCCTTGCGCAATCTCTCTGTCCTTTCAGCTGACTTTTCCTACGCCTCTTCCGGCTTCTCGCAGTTCTTCATCGTGCACGGACCCAAGTTGCACCAGCTCGAACTCGGCCATTCCTCGTCCATGATTGAAGAGCACTACTCACCACCCCGTCCCACCCGCACGCCTTTGCGCGTGCCATCCCACTTGCGTCGTGGTGTCCGAACCTCGTGCAGTTCATATGTAGTGCCGACGCCGAATGGAACTGGCAACACCCTGATTGGATCGCACCACATGTCTTGTTACCGTCCCACCCAACGCTCAAATTCATCGGCATCCGTGACATTGACAAGCGCCTCCTCGACGACTGGAGCCTCGCCGCCTCCTCGCCCTCATCGTCATTTCACACTGGCAGTGTTACCGGGTCTGTGGCGGCCCTCGACCAAGAGGATGACGCTGGCACGGAGCGCACGAGCAGCCGTTCTTTATGCTCATGGAGCAAATTAGCAGCTTGCTCAGCGCGATGCGTTTCCCGCACTAATGTACATCCGTGACATGAGTTGGGACAGCGACCGACTCCGCCGGGTTCAGCACGGATGTCGACATTGGCGAGTCGCTCGACGCCTGGGAGGAACTTATGACCGCCGCCGGTGCGAACGGCACGAACGTGTTGCAGCTCCACGAACGACTAAGCGGCCTGGCAGCGCCGGAAGCGTGCAGTCGAGCTGTAGCCGTGCACGCTCCGCGGGTATCGCCGCGCTTGGGCGGGGAGGCATATTTGCGCTCTCGACGTGGTGGAAGACGCACCTCCTGCATGCCAACCAGACCCAGACCCACTGCGGCAATGGTTCTGCATTGAGCGGTGCTCTTAACAATGATCACTACCGCGACGGCCGGAGCTACGAGGAGTATGTTGCGGCGCGACGAAACGCCGTACGCGCGAAGCAGATCATTCGGTTCTGGAGGTGTGTCCTGGACCGATGTAGGCTTGCAGGCGTGTGGCTGGAAGACTTCAAGGGCGTCAACGTCACTTCGAGCGATCTGAAACGCGCTGAAGCGTACGTGGACTTGGTCTAGGTTCGCAACAATAAGCAATGGTATACAAGTAACGAAGGTTCTCAAGCTTCTGCATCTCGTCTCATTTCCTCGACGTCCTTTCCGAAAAACTGCCGCCTCCTCGGCGGAGTTGCTTCCGCTCCTCGAATATGGTCCCACATTGTCTTTCCACTCACCTCAACGTTTCATCTTCATTCGCGCCATCGCTCTCAAGGGATTGCTATCAAGCTTGTATTTATCCAATCTACTCGAAAAGCTCTCACGTTCACGTATCCTAGCACTCAATGACTCAAATTTGGCACTTGTTTATTTCTAGGCTATCGTCCGCACGACCTTGACGACATCCATTCATCCTTGCCTGCTCCCTCATTACGCTAAGAACTCTGGTGTTTTTGCACGTCGTCCGATCCAGACATTTCTTTCTCTTTTTCTTGCCTCGTCGATACCCTCTCTATCGCATCCAGGACTCCCTTTGACGGTCTGTCATTGTTTTCTTTTTTCACATGCATGTGTTTTCGCACATGTACTGACATTACGACCCTATCCGAAGTATATCCTCGCAAAATTCCTTCTTGATTCTTCAGTTAGATTTGCTGGCACTTTGCTCTGGCCCTCGCCTTCGCACGCGCTCCTTCCCCATTGACATGTGTGTGGCTGATCCGTCAGGAACACTCTGCGAACGGCTAGGAGCAAAGGCATCGTTGGCTTTTTCTTGTCGTCTTTTGTGTTTAGCATCTTGATACGAATACCACGACTCCGCAATGTACATACCACTCTCAACGCATACAGAATATAACGTCTGCCTCCTCCGTTTGCTTGTCCCTACCCCCGAGTCCAAGATGACACGTGACCCGTCCTCCAGACGCGCTTTCGCACTTCGTCTGATTCCACCTTCAGCATTTGGCATACGGCTGGCCCTTTCACAGTCCCTCCTCTTCCTCGTCGTCGTACACAGTCGTCAGAACAAGCTTCCATATGTTCTGATCAAAGGTACCGCCCTATATGCCGACGAATTTCCTGTTTCCGGGTATTAACCGCAGTACTTCCTCGACGTACACGTCTAGGCTGCCAGCAATCGCCCACCTGACCTGCCTTCACTCATCTCTAGTGTTCATACGATTCTTCACGGCGCTCGGAGCATCTAAAAATAAGGCCAATCTTGATTCTTTTTTTCATACTCGTCCAGCGGAACTTGCGCTCAGTCGCAAAGAAACTTGCCCGCTGACGTATCATGCGCCTGGCATTGTCTGATTGCTGAATTTCTAAACCTGCCGGGACCGAATCTAATTTTATCGCTCGTACACACCGCCTAGCATAAAAGCGACGGCGTTGGCAGAGCTGGGGACAAGCTAGCGTGAGCTCCAGTTCTACGTATCCCTTCTTCCTCTTTCGCAGTTTAAGCATGCTCTACCAGCTTGCCTCGGTTGCTGCTCTGGCGCTGCTCCCAGGAGCTCTGGCCCACGGCGGCGTGCTCGCGTATGCCAACGCGGGCAATTGGTACAACGGCTGGCAGCCGTACAACAGCCCAGTCGGGCAGACCAGCATCCAAAGGCCTTGGTCCACATAGTTAGTAATCCAAAGACATTCTGCCTTGCCCTTTACTGATTTGTCATACCCGCCAGCAATCCCATCACAAACGCCGTGGACCCGACCGTCGCCTGCAATGACGACGGCAACTCTGGAGCCCTTCAGCTCACGGCTACCGTCGCCGCCGGCTCCGCGATCACCGCATACTGGAACCAAGTGTGGCCTCACAACATCGGGCCCATGGTGAATATTCCTCTCCGAACTCAGCATTCAGGCAGTCCTTAGACCTTTCGTAGCTCGTTTATTTAGCTCAATGCCCTGGATCTACATGCACGGGTGTAAACGCCAACACTCTCAAATGGGTTGGTATTTTCTGGCCTCCTGTACATAGTCAACTGATATCTCACGGTCTCGCAGTTCAAAATCGACCAGGCGGGTCTCCTTTCGGGAACCGTATTTTCTGGCACCTGGGGAAGCGGGAAAATGATCGCTCAGAACTCGTCCTGGACTACTACCATTCCCAGCACCGTGCCTAGCGGCAACTATTTAATCCGATTCGAAACCATCGCGCTCCATTCATTACCCGCTGTGCGTTATCTTATCTTGAAGAACATCTGTATTGCATCCCCACACATTTTTCCAGCAAATCTATCCCGAGTGTGCCCAAGTTCAAATCACTGGCGGTGGATCCTTAGCGCCTACCAATTCTCAGTTAGTATCGTTCCCTGGAGCATACTCCAACAGCGATCCTGGATGTAAGTCTCTTATATATATATGGCCGCTCGAAATCCCTTCATCATATACGTTCCAGTGACCATCGACGTTTACTCCAACGCGGCGCAAACACAGACGGTACATCACTCACACCCTTCGTCACTGTTGAACTAAATATTCGTACTCGAGGATAGACGTACCCTATTCCCGGCCCACCGCTCTACGGAAGTACTGTGGGTTGCAAGTTTCCTAAGTCCGCTCGAATATTTAGTAACAGTCTATGGTGTAACAGGCTACGTCTGCTCCACCTACCTCATCTAGTACCTCCAGCGCTCCAAGCACGACTCCTTCGTCTGGCACGGTTGCTCATTATGGCCAATGCGGCGGCATCGGCTATACGGGTCCAACAGGATGGTATGTTCGACGATATTTCACAATCGTTTCTGGCTTACCTCGTCTTTTAGCGTCGCGCCGTACACCTGCACCGTGGTTAATGGTAAGAGTCAGATTCAATACGATCACCGCAGATAGTGAAGTTCACGATCTGCTTTGAAGATTATTATTACCAATGCCTGTGATTGAACATCTTGATTCCTCATTTTTCGTTGACATCATGGTATTCGAATTCAATCTCCTGGCGTCTATGGTCCATTGTGCTTTTAATCATTCCCTCCTTGCGGAAATTGGGGCCTTGCACGGAGGTACTGATGGCTCATTTTAACTCTATCATCCATATCTTTCAATGTCTCGTCGACCAAGAAAGCTCCTCACCTAAAGCTGAGTACGCCACCAGGATATGTCTGAACCTGAACCGCGAGTTAATTTATGTGTGCCATTCACACCGAGACGTGCTAACATCACCAAATCAAACTGGAATATAGCGCTGAACACTTAGTGTTGAGATAGACCTTTCTCTGCTCCCACACCCCACCCAGGCAAAGCAAGATCGTACGAGCGACAAAGGCTCTCCTCACCCCAGGACATAGGAAGGGTCGAGCAGAAATTGACGAAATGCTCCTAGAGCACAAGCCTGTGCATCGATGTCATTCTGCGAGCGGCACTTGATGAAATAACCGTCCCAAGTGAAGGGCCCCACTGCAACTCTGCCTAACCCTAAGCTCGATGCTTGCGGAATCGCCCATCAATGATTTAACTAGTACTTTCCCAGTGTCGAGGTCGTCTGGCGGAACAGTTTCTACGCCGCGGACCTTACGAACGCTCCAGCTAGACTCATCGTGGAAAGAACGCATAGCATGACGAGAGCAATTTGCTATCATGTCCGAGCAACGGCAAAATCCATAGCATACTGCGCAGGGGGCGAAACCGGAATGGTTGTTATTCCAATTGAAATTTCCCCTCCTTCCCCTAGAGTTCAACGTATCATACCTCCAAGCAATAATCCCTTCTATTTTGACATGCACTCTACGTTGAGATGTACTCCGCCCCAGACGTACTACGCCGAGAAATAACGCTACAGAAGGGTCCAAGCACATAATGAGCTCCGCAGAAACCATCATACTCCAAATTCGTACAGATGTTGTCTGGAGAGGTGGATCTCTATCGCCCGAATTCAGGCCGATGAGTGCCACGAAAGCGATGCATAGTATATAACTCGCTGGTTTAGTATTTGAGTCCGGATTATGATCTTCGAACGCGAAGAAGCAGCTAAGGTAGTGGAATGGATGAAACGAAGTAGCCATTGTAAATCGTCCATGGGCGGAAACAACGAAATCCATTAGAGCATGTGGTACATTATGTGCAGGAGGAACTTGACGGGGCGGATCGACCTAGACCGCCCTAGACGTACTGTGCATATAATTTGAACATGGTAAGCCTAACGCAGATAGGTTTCTTGGGAAACGACATACCAGATATGGTGAAGTATGTTTCACGTTACGTGGAGGCAACACCATGAAATTGCCACCAGTGGTATTCGATCCCGGATAGTGAGTCAGTGGAGATAGAAGAGGCGGCTGGTAGACGTATCCAGGGAGGGCATAGCCCACGGAGTTGCTTGGGCGGTGCTGAGAGCGACTGCGATGACGCATGTGGCGCCTGCCATTACGTGCAGGAGGAGGCTGCGGCGTGAGCAGACCGCTCTGAGGATGTGGGAACGAATAGCCTGGCATCCCATAAGGCTGAGGCATGCCTCCAGGTGGCGCGGAATAGATCGGAGAAGGCATCGGGGAACGGTGAGAATTGAAGTTCGCGTGGAATGGGGAAGGACCTGGACAGTTAGGACCTTCAGCATAAATAAAAGAATTGTATGATGTTGCAGAAGTCAAAGACGGCGCAGGTGAGGAGAAAAGGTGTGGAGGCGTCACGGATGAGCTCAAAGTCTGCTCACGACTCGGCGGAGGTGGGGAGGGAAGAGGTAGAGCAGGGGCATGCACAAAGAGAGATTGCGCACCAAAGAATGGATGACCACCTAGACCGCTACTATCGCTATCATATGGAGGAATGTAGAGAGACGGTGGAGGAGGTTTACGAAGCATACGACGCCGTGAGGAGAATCGAGAGGACGATGGAGGAGCGTCGTCCGGGTCATCAGGGTAAATGAGTAACGCTGGATCAGAGAACTCTTCTCTGCACCGTTCTGTGCGTTCTACCCATCGAGAGATGCCTTCCATCTTCCGGATGTGACGCTCATAGGCTTCGGGGGAGTAGTCATATTCCGTCATTTCTTTTCGTGTAAAGATTGGCCTGGAAAAGAGGTAAGAGGATGGAAAGCACGATTCCCGAGTCAAAGCTCGAAGGACTTACTGGGACGGGGTTATGGTATTTATAATAGAATTCTGGATCCGGCGTACGCAAATTGTGACGTTGTCAAGAAGTTTGATCTGGTGAGGTGAAGAATTGCAAAGCTGCTAATCGACGCCTTGAGATGCGATGGAACTAGAGGTCGAGCAGTGGAAAGGCAGTCCACTTGTCGACGGAGATCAGTGGGTCAATAGCAACGGAAGTCGATTCCACGTACCTTGTCCTGCCCGAGCCTCTATAAATGCCATTCGGATTGATCCAGACGGTCAGAACTATCCTTCTGACTGAACAGGCCAAATGTCGGACCGTGGTGCAGTGAGCATACACTGTGCACGAGCGGTAGCATGTACGGAAGACTGAGAGGCGGTGTATAGATGTTAACCGGATATGGCGTGGTGTGGCGATACCCACACAGCCTAGAGCCATCCATTTGACGACCTGGGCAATTCTTGGCGACATATCAATGCTCTACTCCCGAACAGACGGGAAGCAACAGGACCTACAACTATTTCAGCTTAGCAAGACAGCATCTCTCTGCCTGTTCGGCGCTTGGCGGGCTTCGGGACTTTACCACGGTGGAATTGGCTCAGCTAGGTTCGGCTTGAGAGAAAAGCATGTCCGCAGTACTTGAGAAATGGTTACCACACGGTTCATCATAGGCCAAGTGAGGTTTATCGAACATCTATTGAAATTAGTGGTACGGTGCATATTCGGCTCCAGCATAGCAGAAATACGCAAAGGCAGTGACTACGCCATGCCTCTCCACTAAATAGCTCTCAGGACGAGTGAGAGAAGTCGGCGCCTCAAGTTTCATGTGACTAACAGTCAATAGGACCAATTTCAAAGCCGAGGTTCAGAGACCTATATAATAGATACAACCCCGTCTAGATTGGATATGAGACAACAGCTAGGCGGAAGTTCCGAAATCGTGATGTAGTAAGACGCCTAATGCCAACCATACTAGTAATGAACATATTCCACAGAGACATCGTCGTTAAGGAAGAAATATAGTTATAAGCGTAGAACTGTCGGACTCGGCACCACAAGGTCTTCGCAGTTGTGGAGATGCTTGGTGAAATCAATTTCGGTGGCAGTGTTTTTGTTTCCCTGCGCCTGAAAATCCATCGTGGTGTGCTTGCAACCGCGAGCGTGTGCTCAGTCTTTCAATGTTTCTGCCATGCTTGTGAAGGGGCTAATTACCGGTACTCGCGGCATTTCAATCAGAAGTGTTCGAAAGACCAGTCTTTCTGCGTCATTCAGACAGGTGCGCTCTACAAGTTCTTCTGATTGGCCAAGTTATGATTGTACCACCCAGTTGAGTGCTCGTAATGCTGTGATGAATACCGCGTTGCTCCACAGCACGAAGCGTCTCGTTTCTCCTGCACGGCAGCTGGAAACTCTTGTTCGTACCTCCGTGGTCCAAAACAGCCGCCATTACTCGTCGTCCTCTGAAGCAAAGGAGGAGAACGAGGAATTCCAGGAACCAAAGGAACTTACCGAGATGCGGCTTGCTGCCCTAGAGAATACCGCTTCGGCACCCTGGCTTCTTATGATTCCTGTTGATCATGCAGACAGACTCCGCAGATCGTATTCGCTCCTGTACCAGATATTCCTCTACCTAGGGAGGCCGATGAGCGAGGAGCAGGCCAGTCAATTCCTTCTTGTGAGTCATTAATCGTGTACTGGTTAATGCCAGCAATGACGTCTACACTTGTCATACCACCCTCCAGGATTTTCACACCTCCTCGTCTAGTTCAACGTCCGACATCGGCCGCGCTCGACGCGCTGTAGCAAATATCTGCGTTGCTGTCGTCCACGTATTATCTTCCATCCCTGAAACTTCGCCTCTTCGCGCTCCCGAGGCAGACAGAAAAGTGAAGGAGGTATTCGACACGTTTGCCGCACTACGCGCCCTGCACGATGCCTATCTTCATGAAGAAAATATCGCCACACTGTCGGAAGAGGAAGAAATATCTGTGCTACAGTGGTGGCCGGAGTTTTGGGAACGAGCACAACCTATTAGTCTGTATCTCGCTGCTCAGCTTCATGAAAGCGGATACGGATAGATTTCGAAAGCGAAGCCGGCCGAAAGGAAACTGAATCGATGCAGCAACAGAAGCCAAGATTTGCGGGAAAAGCCACTTCGCTGATCTTCATTCGATTATAATCGTATGCGACCAATTTTTCTTTTTGAAAGTAGATATATATTAAATACGTGGATATGCAAATGCTGTTGAAAGGCTAAGACAAAATGAATAGCCCTGCAAAGTCTCCGTTCTTGAGACAACGTCAGAGTGTCCAAATCTGATTTGTGTTCTCAGTTGTACACTTCCAAGTTTGCACTTTGTTCCCGAACACTAGCCCGCCATTCCGCAAGTCAAGACATTGGCCTAATGAATGTAGTATTTAATTTGTGAAATTATTTCGCATAAATGAGGCCGTATCACCTTTCTTTTTCAGTGCTATCCTATTGTCATCAGTGTAATACCAGGATTGAGCAGGAAGGTTATTGATACACTTCCATATCTTCATTCCTACGCCATCTCCGGGATCTGATAAATCAGTCTCGTCTTAACCAGTGAGTTGTTCGCAAAAAGGTGAAAACTTGCGTGAGCCTGCATCTAGACAAAGATTCGTTCCCGCCACCCGGACCTGGGTGTCACCACGGTTGACGATCCATTTCTGAGCACGCGACCCGTTGCAATGCCAGCTGAAAGATCGAAGCTACTATAACAGCAAGAGATATTGAGGCAGAGGTGCGACATACAGTTGAACAATCGTTCCCTCGACAAAGTCTGCAGCTTGAACGTCCAGACACTTGTTACTGTGTCCATTCGGATGGATAGCGACGGGTGTGGGCGGCGGGAAGAACCCTCCGGGGCAAAACCTGTCAGGATGGGGGATTCCCATTAATCGCGTCTAGAGCTGACAACGTCCGTGCTCACGTTATCATAAATGCACCATTGGCGGGGGGCATGAGTACAGAGGCGCCATCGGAGACTTGGAGGATGGAGGTGGGAATGCGGTTGGCGGCTGACTGAAGGCGTTGGAGCATGAAACTGTCGAACACTTTCCGGGGACGCAAAACCCATCGGACTACCATGCAAGACATTAGCTGAGCGGGTCACGGATTCGTGTACTACTAACCGGCTGTCGATTAATCGGCGAGATGGAGACGCCGGTGTTAAAATGGTTTAGGTCTTTGACAATGTAATAGTAATTATCCTGAAATGTCGTGAGTCCACGAGGTTGATGGCGCCACCCATCCAACTGACCTGTCCAAAAAATCCGGCTCGAGTTGTACCGGAACCATCGGCGTTGCCGCCATTAGCAGTCAGGTAAAAGAAACCGCTAAACCCATTTTCGACGGTCTTCATTAGAGTGCCACCGCTGGCTGCGATGGTGCCTTGTGACTCTCCGTTGATGTATAACGTCGATGTAGTAGGGCATTCATTTACGATGACGAATTGGCGCGCCGAGCGGACAAGTGCAGGAGCCACAGAGATAGCTGCCATAAGCGGGAAGAACATGATACGAGTGGCTGACTGGCCAGTCGGAGTGGGATATCAAGGACGCGAGATGAACAGTCTCGGACACTAAACGTCGATAGCCGACTTTTAATAGCCATTCAGGACTCCTTTTCCTTCTCGTCGTCACCAGTACCTCGGCGATTGCGCAATAGGAGGGATGGTTCCGATCGAAACGTCACGTCTTCCAGGCTGGAGGGAGGGCTGGCCAAACCTCAAGTTGAAGAAAAAGAAGCGGTGGCTAACGTAGAGACTCAAGTCTTTATCATCCATCATGTAATTGTCCTGTAGTAAAAGAACATGTGATCTTCACAGAGATTGAGAAAAAACGTCTGGATGTTACGGTAGCTAAGCCATTCTTGTAGAGAACCTTTGATTTATGCTACCGGTAACACAATTTGCAATCTGGATCCGGTTTCCGTTGCGAAGGCTGCCGTTTGTCAAGTCGAGGCATTTGTCTGCAATGCCGTGAACGTATAATGAGAAAATGCAGCGCGCTGCGAAAGAGGAAATGACGTACTTCGAATATAAAACAGCTCGAATACGTTGCTATTAGTGTAAAACCAGCTTTGCGCAGGGAGATTGGCCTGGCACGGAGCGATCTTCATCTTCGTACCGGTGGTAAACACTGAAGGAGAGCGCAGGGTTAAAAGCAGTGCAAAGCTTTTCGGAAAAATTCTCGAGTCGCTTACTCGATCCCGTGTCTAAACAGAAGTCCGAGCCTGCGAGACGGACTTGTGCCACCACGCCCCTCTTGACGATCCACTTCTGAGCTCTAGTTCCATTGCAATCCCAGCTGGACCCAGAAGTGTAAAAGTCCGACGACGAGCAGAAGAGAAATGGACTGACACCTGGACTGGGGTTCCATTTGCGAAGCGCCCTCCACGAACGTCCATACATTTATTCCTGTTTCCACGAGGGTGTATCGTAACTGCTCTAGTAGGCGGCGGGAAATTGCCGGACGGGCAGAAACTAGAGGGATCTGGTAGACCCTGGCGAGCCAACTGTACCAATATGGAAGAACCTACGTTACGGTGTAGTTTGTACTAGAAGGCGGACAAGCATATAAAGGCGGGTCAGGGGCACTCGACGAGGGTGGAGGCAAGGCGCTCATGTCCGGTTTGTATCTGAACGCGTTTCCGCACGTTTCAGTCCTGCATGTTTGGGTTCGACAGAATCCACTGTGCTATTGGCACCTGTAAGTCCTGGTGCTATGAATAGGGGCAATAATTCATACCGCGCTGCGACTAGGAGAGATCCTGATGCCAGTGTTGAAATTATCAGGATCGACGACGATGTAGTAATAGTTGCTCTATAGCATTGACGGCGATCAAAGGCTATGCAGAATGAGCATAAGGACAAAGATCACATACGGGGCCGAAGAAGGCTGCTTTGGTCGCACCCTCACCAACCGCGTTACCACCATTAGCCGTGATATAGGCGTAGCCGCTGAAATCATTCGGCAAAAGCATCGTGATCCTTCCGCCTCTGCCTTGGATGGTACCTTCGGTCCCGTTGTTAATAAAAAGCGTTGAGCCGGTGGGGCAGTTATTGATGAAAACGAAACGCCGGAGGCCAACCACAAAGGGAAGCAGTACCAAGAACGAAAATAAGGAGAAGACCAACTGCATGGCGGAATGTCAACGGTTCGCGAAGTGACGAAGGAGCTTGGCTGATGGACAAAGTCCAGAGATGTAGGAAAGGATATAGACAGTACTTGGGCTTTATCCATTCCTGAGAAGGCTAGGTTTTTGGTCCGGAGGAGAAACGGCGGAAGTCGTGGCGCCAAGAACGGTTTCGGTGCAGGTCGCTCGGGTGCGGTGTCAGTTCGGGCTGGCATTTATGGCTTGCAAGAACCGCAAGCTGTAGGTGAAATAATAGAAGTCGGTGCATCCTAAGACGAGAACGATAAAGCTCAGCCTTCTCAACTAACATACTGTATTACCCAAATAATGGTTGAATCATTGTAAAGAGCATCCAACGCAAGTTGATTTCCTTGTACAAACTCGTCCATGTCGAGCAGCGGCTAAATGAGCCCGAGCGGATCTCCGCTAAGGCAAACATTTGCCTGCGATTGTGTAGCTGGAGGTGGATATAAGCCGGGATGCTGAAATTGCGCTTTGGAATATTTTTGGTATTCTATGCCTTACATGGGGGGATTAGACATGTCTTGCGAGTGTTGTGACAATGTTTGAACTGGATTTGCTCGGCGCATGCCGAAAATGAAAAAGAAAACTTGATTATTTCTGTCTCGTTCGGCGATAACGAGTCATAACGACGTCGAATGGCAAGTGGACATAGTCCTGGGTTCGATGTATCAGCAGAGGCGTGGGCGCAGATCATTACCACAGCCTCACACAATAATCACAATAACCCTCCACAATACTGTCCCATACTACATCTAATTTTGGCGTCATATCTCTCAAACGGATTTCGGAGCATATCATGGCATGACGCACCAGCAAACCGAGCTCCATTTGAATCCCCAGGCGCGATTCACCGATAGCCACCATTGCATTATAGCCAAGGGACGATATGGAAAGTGACCTTCCAGCTCTCATCATCTACACATGTCATATTCTCGTGGACAGTTTTCCGGTGCCCATTGCCGACATTTGGTGCTTTCCAAAATCTTTTCCCATGGATCTATCAATCCAAGGACCTGATTAGCTCTGAGGACGCATTAATACTCAGATGCTGGTGGGAGTGCGCTTGTGGCCGTTATGCTCGCTTTGATGGCAACATTTGGGGTCGTCTCGTACAGGAAGACTAGCTACAAAGCACCATCGGCTCGGGTGCCCATTCTACCACCTTCCCGAAACGACAAGTTCTGTCCCCGGTTCCCATGGACGTTGACAGCTATCGTATACAGGTTCACAAGTTCTGTGGTCCCGTGAGACCTGGGATCGACTCTACCTTAGCATGACGGTGATACGCCGTATGTTATTCCTATCCAGCCCTAGAACAGCTGACAATTTTCGAATGGTTGACAGATCGCAGAAGGCATCTCCATTCATTCCAAGGTTGGTGTCGAGACAAGGACGGACGAAAAGAGGAACCCATGAATTAGTTCGCACGACGCCTCTAGGCTTCGAACCTATATTACGTCCTATCCATTTCCACGACCCTTCAAGCAAACATCTCCTCCGCGATCGTCCCGCCATGGATCCATTGTACGAAATAATCAGACTGCAAGCCATCACAAAGGTGCGTCAACGGTAACTCTCACACTCTTTATGAATGTAATTTGTCCTCCAGTACATAGAAGGTGATAAATTACAAATTACTGACACTGTGGTAATATGCGCTGTCGACTGACTTAAAGTACGATATCGATAGTTTCAGCTTTCTCCATGATGGTGGGATTGCGTCCGAAATTGCTAGCAGTCTGTGATTGACAGAGGTGTGTTTTAATGAAGATCTACGACTGGATGTTGATGTCCGCACTGGAAGTGAGTCCACTCCGCAACATGTTGAATGTCTTCGGCATCATACTTTTGAAGATTCTCCACTTAGGTCGAACTCATTTGGAGTACAAAATGGAGCGCAATCAAAATCCTCTATCTCCTCTCCCGTTACTCTGCCTTTTTTGACGTTCCTTTGCGGATATATAGTATGTGACAACTAGATTCCGTTCCATAATGGACAGCTCACCAATCCCTTCGTAAAATAGCTGAAGTGACGCCAGGGCTTTCTCGTCGCGTGCGTGGGCTCACTGGACGAGTGATGGGACATCCAAACTCACGACAACTTCCCCTCTCTAGGGACGCTTCTGTTCAATCGTTTCCCGCATACCGGATGGTAGGAATGCGTAAATACCTCGTGACATCGTCCGAGCCCGTTGACATTTCGCTTCACAGCTTCAACAGCGTGTGGCATAGGAACAGCTGGATGTGCGTACGTTTCTTGCAGCACTCTACTCTCTTCTCAATCCATTCATTGTTCTTGTACTTCCCTGTAGACATCTTGATTTTGAGAACACTCGCGCTATGGGGCAACTCGCGAAAAATGCTCGTATTTCTGATAGTGGTTTTCGTCGTAAGACGCTAGGCCCTTATCATTGTCCAGCTGTCATTCACGTCATGTACTGTTCTCGTCAGCCCATTTACACCGCCGCGATGATCTGCATCGTCCTTTTTCTAATATCGCTCAAATGTAAGCCTCCCCAGTCATGAGTCTCGGCTTTTTTGTTTCTGAGATCTTTCCTCGCGTAGTTGCCGAGGTGCCGTTTGATGCGATTACAGGATGCTGGCTGGCGGATTTCAGCTCTACAGTAGAAGGCAACTTTATCCTGCTGCTTCTCAGCGAGACAAGTTGGTTGTTCTCAATCCTCCGATCATTGGACAGTTCCGCTGATCTAGCTTTCATGGCAGTTGTCTTGGTTTTGACGATCTGGGCCTGGGCAAAGAAGTACAGGCATTCACATGGCCCAATGATATGGACGCTTTATAGAGACGGGATCGTGTATTATATCTACATATTCAGTGGGTCCCTTTATGTAGCCCTTGATCTTATTTTTCGTCCTCTCATGCTGCATTTGTGCTATCTAACACACAGGCGTCTCCATAGCGAACATTGCCATGATGTCCTTAAAGCCTCGAGTACGCCCATTCCCTATCGTTACTGGTATTAGTAATGCAGAACTGACTGACACCCTGCTTACAACCTCTCAGCTCGGCTTTTCGCCTATGCTCACAATGTCGGTGTTCCTATCTTATCTATCGGCGTCAAGCCAGAATGATACTCATCCTGCCTTTTTTTTTAGCCTCCAGCGTATCATGCACAGCGTTTTTTCAACTCGGATCATACTGCACATGCGCCAGGCGAACCAAAAATTCGACTCGACGCTCGAGATGAGTATATCAGAACTGAGATTCAAAGCGTACGCGTCAAAAAGCAGAGATCGCAGGGCAAGGCCTACAATTCGAACATTATTGGATGTCAGTGGCCATGGACACCATGAGCAAAGTGTATAGTATTGTGTTATTGCAGATTGCTTATCGTGGATTGGAAAACGGTTCCATGAAGGCATCGCAGAAATCGGTATACGTCCATGCCGGAGAACCAAAACTACAGCTGCACGAGTTGCTAAACATCGCCATATGAAATGACACTGCTATTTGGGAAGCACCGTAAAGCCGCTCGTCGATAAGCTTCATACGTCCCAAATAGATTGGCGACGACCAGGTAGAAATCTATTCAGAGGCGTTTGTCCGGCCCTAGATTTCGAGAGAATTGTTGACAGGATTGCGAAAACTGTGGATTGTGGCATCGTCGAGCTCCCCGTTGTTGAGAACAGCGGAACGGATGAGTTCAACGACTTTATTGGCGATGTAAGGAGTTTCAGGATTATATGATTTTCTTCTGAGAGAGAGGTGTGTGGAAGTGGTCACGTTTCGATTTCAAAATCCGAGGATCGGCGCACATATTGACGTGGGAGAATACAAGAAGGTCATCACTTCGAGGCTCATTCCTTCATTTTCTGGAATGAAGATGGATCACGACTCGGATTCTCTAATTCCGTGAGCACCGGGATTGACTTGGTACGACCTGGTAGGCTGTATGTGATCCTTACCCACTCACTGGCAAGGTTATAACAGCCGGCAGTTCATATGTGTGGATGTTTGACAGATCGCACCCAAAGTACCTCGTTCACACTCTTCTCCAAGCCGGGACAGAGACAAGGACATGAGGTCATCAGTCCACTCTATAACCTAAATCAGTCTTGACGGATGAAAGAAGGAGCGAAAGACGGGGCTTGTATGTCCAACCTATCCTCTCTACTGTCCGCGATTATTCTGCTGGGCGATCGTCCAACCATGGATTCCTTGTATGAAATAATTGAATTGCAAGCCGTTACAAAGTGAGCACGGCACCTCCAGTTACATCTTCAATCAACAACTCACTCCTTGGCGTACAATACAGTACATAGAAGGTAATAATTCACCGGACTTCCTGTGATGTGTATCGCTGACTACTATGATATCGTCAGTTTCAGCCTTTTCCATGATGGTAAGAGTATATGTGGTTACCAATACTTCATGCATATGACTGACGGGGATCCTCCAACAAAGGTCTACGACTGGCTGTTGACGTTCGCTCTCGAGGCGAGTCATTATGTCTCGCATGCCTTCGTTGAACGAGCTTGTTCTCAAAGATCAGAGGTTCAGGTCGACCTCATCTGGGCGACGAAATGGAGTGCTATCAAAATACTCTATCTGCTCTCTCGCTACTCTGCATTTTTCGACGTACCTTTCCGGATATATGGTGCGCAGAGAATGTCCTCTTTCTGCTATCGAAAACATCGCCGACCGATTGGCCGAAACAGTCGAAGTGGCTCCAGGGCTTTCTCATCGGGTATGTAATTTTTTCACCAACGTATACGACGATCCGGTGTGGAGATAATTTCTCTTTCCCAGGGACGCATCTATTCAATCATTTTCGCGTACCTGCTGGTATGAAAGGTCTTACCTGGAAGGTGATGCACTTTGTTGACGCTTTCCGTTCAAAGCTGCGACATCATTTGGCATAGGAATCGCCGGCTGTACGTTCCGCAACGTTCCATAGATTGACTGACTTGCATTGAACTGGACGTGTCCATCGCCTGCATGCATTTCTTTCAGATATTTTGATATTGCGCACGCTCGCGTTATGGGGAAACTCGCGAAAAATGCTCATATTTCTGCTAGCAGTTTTTGTGGTGAGAGATTGCGACTTTCTTTTTGTATTCTATTGGTGTCGCTTATATTGCCCTCGCTAGCCGATTTACATGGCTGGGCTGGTCTGCATCGTTTTCTTCCTAAACTCGCTGAGATGTCCGTCCCGCCTTTACAATTCCCTTCATGTGTATAACGTGATTCTAGTCACCAAAGCGCCGTTCGACGCTATACCCGGATGTTGGCTGACGGCTTTCAGCTCCGCGATCGAGGGCGATTTCATCCTGCTGCTGATAAGCGAGACAAGTCTGTTGCTCTTCGTACTTGTTATGGCTGGTAGTGCTCATCCCATGTCGCCCTGCTGCCAGTCGTCTTGGTGTTGACGCTCTGGGCCTGGGCAAATAAATACGACACTCTCATGGGCCGATGATACGAACGCTCTACAGAGACGGGATCGTATATTATATTTACATATTCAGTGAGCGTTTGTACAGCGCCAATACCCGCCTGTCGCCTCATGAACTCTGGTAACGAACAGACGTCTCTGTAGCAAACATCGTCATGATGTCCCTAAATCCCAAGGTGAGCTCATCTGACCCGGGCCCCATACCAAGAACGCACAACTGAATGAGACTTTGTCTTGCATCAGCTCGGCTTCTCTGCCATGCTCACAATGCTCGTATCCGTCTCATGCGATTCAAGACGATACTCACGTATGCATTTTAGCCTCCAGCGAGTCATGCATAGCGTCTTCTCGACGCGAATCATCTTGCACATGCGGCAGGCAAACCTCAAGTTCGACTCGACGCTCGAGATGAGCATATCAGAGCTGCGGTTCAAGGCATATACCACGACAAAGAGCGCAGGTCGTCGTAGGACGCAGCCTCCGGTTTGAGGAGCAAACGACGGACGTCAACGAGAACACTTGGGAATCGAACAATCCATGGTCAATATTTGCATTAAGATTACATATCAGGCATGGGTGTATGCTGCTTATCTACGATTATAGATGTATTACAGTAAATTTATAAGGCGATATGGAAGATACTTGTGTGGTCTAGACGTGCGATGATTAGAACAAGTGTGAAGGCCGACAATGCTACAACAACATAGGAGAGGAGAGGGGCGGGGACAGCCGCTTCACCGAGGCCTTGCGCCTCAGCCAGTTGAGGTACATGTGATGGTATTAGTGCGACGTAGACGGCGAAAGATACGGGACCGAAACCGAATTGGGCTGGGCCTTCGGCCTTGTCGTCGTGGGGAGACGCGGAGTGATCGGAGGGTTCGGATGTTATAGTCGACGAAAAGGAAGACGCGAATACGACGTAGTGTTTTCAACTTGGGACGGTCGTTCGCAGAATCGTCACTGAGCTTGTATCCCTTCTTGGCATTGGGCTTTCGTCCTCCTTCTCCGAAGGTTTCTTCTTTTCCTTCTCTCCAACCCAAAATTCCGTTTCTAGAGCTGAGGCGGGTGCGCCTGGAAGGCGACAAGTCGTGTTAACAGCCTTTCTGACAGCGTAGCGCAGGTGCTGTGACATGATTGAGATCTTTGGGCTGTCTTTCCTCAGACAGAAGCTCGTTGACCAAGAGGAGATCTAGAGCACTGCGGGAGAAGTGGCTGAGGCACGTGTGACCATTGCGACTTAACTGCATTGTCTTCCTTGAAATGGCCTCAGCGCCTCAACCTCTGCCATCTACACTGCCAGATCACCTGTTGTCCCCTCCTAATGGTCATCATTACAAGAGCTCCTACGATATTTGTATACGTCTCGAAAGCAAGTTACAATCCGAGCTCGCCACTAAAAAGCTGAGGAAGGACATCGAGACGCTTAAGCTACAGCTTATATACTGTCGCATTCTTGGACTTCTCCTGCACCATGCCCCAACCGAGCAGGCGCATTGCCAGGTACATAAGGAGATCATATCATGCGGCGGTGAAGACGCGAAGCTGCTTCAACTTGGGCAGATGTATAACGACCATTTTATTAGAGCCTGTATGTGTACTATATTAAGATCCGTGTATATTTTCAGCTAACTCGTCTGTCATCAAGTTCGATCGAACAAAGGACGGACACCTGCTCCTTCATCTCATCCATCTCGTTCCTCTTTTGACAAGGCAGTTGATGAAGTTGAATGGTTAATGAAGCATGCACCTCAAACTCACAGTGACGCTAAAACACTTGTTCGTAATTTCAATTTACATTGTTCTTCGTTCCTCATCACTATCCGAAGGCTTTATTCCGCGACGGATACCGATGCGTCATATCCGGCCGCTATAATTCTACGAGTGTTCACAACAAAAAAGTGGTTCCGACAGCCACAGGCGCCCCTAATTCAGCGACCCAGTTGGCCCATATCATTCCAGAATCAACTAACACCAATCTTGAACTTGTTGATAAGGTGTGTGTGCTAACATACTTTATGTGGTTGTTTGTTGAACTGTCCAGGCTGGGTGCGCTGCCACTGTCTGGACTATTTTCAAGAATTTCGGTTATCCGAACATCTTGAATGAGTTAAACGGTAACGACGTGCATCGCTTGGAAAATGTCTTCACATGTGGATCCGACATGCGTACGTTTTTTGACGCTTTTCGAATTTGGTTGTCCCCAACGGTATGCTTTTACATTTCTGGTTGGTAGAGACAAACTGATGAAAACCTAGGAAATTCCTCATCGATACAAGCTTGAAGCGATAATGCCATCCGACATCAGTGGTCTCGGGGCCGTTTATAACCTTCAGCACGCCTGACTCGGAACGCTTTCCACCACCATCCCCTGACTATCTTGCCCTTCACGCCTCATGCGCAAGGATTGCTCATCTCTCAGGAGCGGGGAATTATATCGAGAAAACTTTGAGCGATCTTGAAGGATGTTTTGGCAGAGGATGGGACATCGGCGCACTTGCTCGAACATGCCCTCTACGCGACCAACAGAGTTGTCCACTTGAGGTTGGAAGGTGTGGAATGAGTCGTAAGGCCTGAGCTAGAGCTAGGCGGGCTGGATCCAGGCTGGAGTGTCGGCGAACGTCATCATGATGTCCCTAAATCCCAACGTGAGCTCATCCGACCGGGCCCGTGGTTCTGCATCCTAGCTCGGCTTCTCTGCCATGCTCGCAATGCTCGTATCCGACTCCTGTGATTGAAGAGTTTGAGGAGCAAACAATGGACGTCAACGGGCACACTTTGGAATCAAACAATCCATGATTCATATTGGCATTAAAGTTACATATCAGGCATGGGGTGTACGCTACTTATCTACGATTATAGATGTATTACAGTATATATAGGGTTATATGCAAAATGCTTGTGTGGTCTATACGTGCGGTGATTAGTGAACAAATGTAGGTGTGAAGGTCCGAGGATGCTACAACAAGATAGTAGAGAGGAGAGGGGATAGAAGAAAAAGAAACGAGATAGATCATATCGTGCAGTCGGCGCGCAGCGCCACTGCTGGTTCAGAGCTAAGGTCCATGATCAAGTTAACAATGATACCGGGTCATAAACGTCCTTTTTTTTTTTTTTGAATAGGGGATTGAAAATGAGCGGATGAAGCAGCAACGTTACCTGCAACGAGCACAAAAGTCAGCACAACGCTATCCTCCGCGACGGAAGACGAACATACCAAGGAAAAGAACGACATGCCTAAACCTCGACGCGCAGCTCCCGCAAGCCGCGCACGACCTCGCCCATATCCATGACGTTCCACTCGCCGCTCCATCCTTTTTCCTTGCGACGGCCCCAGTCCATCGAGGCGCCTTCACAAGCCCTCTTCTTCCCGGGCTCCCGGCTCTTCTCCTTCCTGCGCGCTTTGCGGCTAGAGCTCGAGCCAGCGGTCTGGCTTGCAGCGTCCTCGTCACGAGCAACGGCACCCAGGAGCTGCAGCCGCTTCATCGAGGCCTTGCGCCTGAGCCTGTTGAGGGACATGTGATGGTGTTCGTGCGACGGGGACGGCGAAGGAGACCGGGACCGAAACCGAATTGGACTCTCAGCCTTGTCATCGTGAGGAGACGCGGAATGATCGGAGGGAACGAGGGAGTGAAGCGAATGGAACGGAGGGGGCGTCAGCGGGGCAGAGCCGTGACAGCATGTGCGTGTGCATGTGCATGCGGAGTCGACAACACGTGTCTATGCCCCAGCTTCGCATCCATTCCTGTAGAGGCCTGCGTGGGCGTTTTCAGCTCTTCGGTCGCTTTCAAATCCGATTTGGCTCCATGAGCAAGTGCTGCGGCGGACGATAAGCTGAGGCTCCTAGGGCGGTGCTTCCTGCGCGCGCCGAATGAGGATGAAGGAGAAGGAACGATGGGCGACGGCCAAGTCTCAATGGCCTTCGCGACCGAGGGTGGCGTGAGCATGAGCGGGATCGGCTTGCGCGACGGGAGTGAGCCCGATGGAGACGGTGACTTTGCACGGACAATGGGGGACGACGCGACGGTGGCCGGCGCCGAGCTAGAGGTGCGTGCCGAAGAAGCGCCGCCGAATTCGAACGGGATGCTGGGCCGTTTAGGCACACCCCTAGAGGGGAACACGAGCTCGGGCGGGATGTCCTCTCCGAGCGTTTTCGAAAGCTTCGCAAGCCTCTTCCTGCGAAGAAGGGTCTCCTGCTCGGTCTCCGTGACCGGGCTCTGAGGGAGGGAGAGAGAGGGGGGCGGAAGAGAGAGGGGCGAGGTTGCCTCGTCTGCGTGGCTATTGTCGAACGCGTCGGTGGGGGACTGAGGGACAGAACGAAAGCTGAATAGAGTGCGAGTGAGAGGCGACGTAGCCTTGGATCCGCGGCTCGAGGTCGACGTCGGCGCAGTGGGCGTCCTCGGTTCCATCACGTCAAATGCAGGGTGCGTGTAGTCCGACATGTCGGCATCAGTCGCGACTAGCGAGGTCGTAGACGCGTACGGGCCTTGGACAACAACAAAAGAGTGGTCATCGCTCAAAGCGTACTCTTCTTCGTCCCAAAATGAAGCAAGCGACGATGTCGACGAGGAGTACGGCGAGTCTCGGAGCTTCCTGGGCCTGTTCTCGTCAGGGTTCACGAGGGTCATGGACGAAGACGAAGGGAGGTGCAGCGCGGGCTGCTGAAGGCGTTGAGACTCGCCAGTCATCCCACTCTCGGTGGAGTCGACGACATACGGCGTGGTTCCAAGCAGAGCCTCGAGCTTGCGAGCAGAGCGCAGGAGGCGGGCACGTTGCTTAGGGTCCAGAATGTTAATCGTGGGCGGTGGCGGGTTGAAAGCGGGAGAGTAAGGAGCTCCGGCATAGCGCTGCGGCTGCTGGAGGGACGAAACCGGGGACATTTCTGACTGGAACGTGAATAAAGACAGGAAATGCAACACGAGAGGGGCAGGGAACGGAAGCGACGAAAAATGAGTGAAGCGAAATGCCTGGATCGTTCCACTCGAAAGCCGAGAACTATATGGGCGACTCTGGCGAGGAGACTAGGCGTGTATATTTGGCGGTGCTGGAGAAAAGAGAGAGAGACAAATACTGCGCACAGCGCAAGAGAGTCTGACAGAGAGGAAGAGAGAGGATTAGGTTTGGGATCTAGAGTAGGGCGTGGCTGCAAAGTATATATAACAGAATCTGGGAGAATGCAGAGTAAGCTGTCGTTTTGTGGCCAAAGGCTGGGCGGTGACAGTAGAGACGCACCGGAGGCAGTTGGTGTGGTCTATATCTAGTCCACTTTATGAACAATGCACAGAAGCCGGCTGGAACAATAGTCCGGAGAAACTGCCCGATCGGGAAAATGATTTGGCCAACCACAAAGATGTCCAAACAAGCTGCACCGCTTATTGCTGCCGTTGCGTTCGACCATAGCCACGCAGACGAGGCGTCCTCGCTCATCTCTCTTCCGCCCGCATCTCTCTCCCTCCCCCAGACTGGCGCTGCGCACCAAGTGCGTGAAATTGCCTGTCTGGTATCTTTTCTTTTTCTTTTTCTTTTTCCTCTGTCCCCTCTCCTCTCCTATCTTGTTGTAGCATCCTCGGACCCTGTTCACCAATCACCGCATGTATAGACCACATATCTTGCATATCGCCCTATATATACTGTAATACATCTCTAATCGTAGATAAGTAGCATACACCCCATGCCTGATATGGCGGACAAGCTGAGCTGGGATGCAGAACACAGTCAAGTTCAGTTGCACCTTGGGATTTAGGGACATCATGACGACGTTCGCTGACACTCCAGCTTGGATCTCGCCCGCCTAGCTCTCCTTTAATTTTAGGAAAAGCAAGTGACCCACGCATCCGCTCTGCCTCAGGCCGTACGGCTCATCCCACACGTTCCAATCTCGAGTGGTCAAGGACAAAAGCGGGCCAAGTAAAAGCTTCTACAGGAGCGATAGATCGGCATGAAATCTCTATTTTTATTTTCTGATTCCTAAATACAAAGAAAACAATGATGACATTGCGAAGGCACGACATCAAAACCGAAATGCACCAAAGCTGAATTCCACAATTCTTTCAAACCGTACAGGAAACAACTCTGTTGGTCGCATAGAGAGCATGTTCGAGCAAGTTCGCCGACGTCCCATCCTCTGCCAAAACATCCATTTCTTCAAGATCTGTCAAAATTTTTTCGATGTAATCCCCCGCTCCTGAGAGATGAGCAATCCTTGCGCATGAGGCGTGAAGGGCAAGATAGTCAGGGGATGGTGGTGGAAAGCGTTCCGAGTCAGGCGTGCTGAGGGTTATAAACGGCCCGAGACCGGTGGTGTAGCCTGGCATTATCGCTTCAAGTTTATATCGATGAGGAATTTCCTAGGTTTTCGTCAGTTTGTCTCCGCCAACCAGAAATGTAAAAGCATACCGTTGGGGACAACCAAATTCGCAAAGCGTCAAAAAATGTACGCATGTCGGATCCACATGTGAAGACATTTTCCAAGCGATGTACGGCGTTACCGTTTAACTCATTCAAGATGTTTGGATAACCGAAATTCTTGAAAATAGTCCAGACAGTGGCAACGTACCCAGCCTAGACAGTTCAACGAACGACTACATAAAGTATAATAGTACACACCTTATCAACAAGGTCAAGATCGGTGTTAGTTGATTCTGGAATGATATGGGCCAACTGGGTCATTGAATAGGAGGCGTCTGTGGCTGTCGGAACCACTTTGTTGTTTGCTACGCTCGTAGCATCATAACGGCCGGATATGATGCATCGGTATCCATCGCGGAACAAAGCCTTCAGGTTGAGTAATGAGGAATGAAGAACAAATTAAGTTGAGTCTACAAACAAGTGTTTTACCGTTGCTATGAGTTTGAGGTGCATGCTTCATTAACCATTCAACTTCATCAACCGCCTTGTCAAAGGAGGGACGAGATGGATGAGATGAAGGAGCAGGTGTCCGTCCTTTGTTCAATCGAACTTAGTGGGAGACGGGTTAGCTGAAAATATACACGGATCTTAATATAGTACACATACACACTCGAATAAAATGGTCGTTATACATCTGCCCAAGTTGAAGCAGCTTCGCGTCTTCACCGCCGCATGATACAATCTCCTCATGCACCTGGCAACGCGCCTGCTCGGTTGGGGCATGGTGCAGGAGAAGTCCGAGGATGCGACAGTATATAAGCTGTAGCTTAAGCGACTCGATATCTTTCTTCAACTTTTTAGTAGCGAGCTCGGATTGTAACTTGCTTTCGAGACGTATACAAATATCGTAGGAGCTCTTGTAATGATGACCATTAGGAGGGGACAACAGGTGATCTGGCAGTGTAGATGGTAGAGGTTGAGGCGCCGAGGCCATTTCAAGTAAGGCTGGGACGATGCTTGACAAAGTGGCGAGTATTTATTTCTGACTACGTTAGGGGTAGATGCTTTCTCTCTTCCCCCTCCCCCAACGTCACATGACCCGAAAAAAGCGTTATAAAAGCGTTACATCGGCGAATTTCATTATAACTTCACTCGAACTCAATAATATACTTCTTTGAAGGTTTCTGGGTAGCCGATCTATTTGACATCCACACAAACAAGGCTCGTTGTTTTAGTGTGATCCGATTTTGCACTCATTCACTGATGCTGGTTTGACATTGGTTTCTCGTCGCACCGCTCGTCATTGGCACAATGGAGATGCATGCTATTGCAACAAGAGGTTCGAAAAGACAGGTGAGACCAGTCGAAAAGAAAGACGTTTGTATCCAAGCTACAGTTTTGCAAAAAAGATAATGAATCAATGAATGAATGTGAGCAGATGGCGACAATGAACAAATAATGAACGACCACACAGCAGTCAAAATGAAACCAAGAAAAAGAACGATCAAAAGGCCCCAAGCGATGCACTCGCGACTCACACATCCGCCTTCAGCTCCCGCAAGCTCTTCACGACTTCCCGCATGTCCCTCACATTCCACTCCCCACTCCATTCCCTCTCCTTTCTCCTGCCCCAGTCCAGCCCCTTGTGGTCTAGCATCTTCCTCCTAGGCTTTGATGACGCCTTCGACTCCTTCGAGCCGCCGCTGCCGGAGGCGCGGGACGATGCACGAGGTGCTCCATAAGACCCTAGTGAGAGCTTGCGCCGCAGACTGCTCGACTTTTTGAGCAACGGCGAGGCGCGTGCCTCATGCTCGTCGTGAGAAGACGGCGCGACAAGGGACTGCGGCGGAAAGTCGAGCTCGAGACAGGAAGGGGAAGAGTGCGTCTGGCGGTGGCGTCGCGGAGAAGTCGGTTCCTTGTGCTTACTTTCTTTTCGCTCGTTCGAACGCTGCTTCGACGGCTGCACGCCCTTCCAGCTCATCAGGGCATCATTTGGATCGAGCTCGAGCGCGTCCTTGTGACGTCGGTCGTGGTGATGTCGATGGTGGCGGTGATGATGCTCGTGAGTCTCACCATGTGCACGTTCGTGCTCCCGCTGGCGGTGACGATGGTCAGCGGGCTGTTCCCCATCACGCCCCTGGCTCTGCCGCTTCCGTTCCCCATCCCTGCTCTGCATCTCCAACGTAGACACATCAATCGGTCTCGCTGTCTTCGGATCATCTTCCTCTTCCCTCTTTTCCTCCGCCACATCTCTACCTTGCTCCTCCTGCGTCGCGAGCAATGTCGACAGTTTAACAGTCATACCTCCACTTCCATCCAAGCTGAGGCTCTTCGGCCTGTGCTTCCGGCGCGGCGCAAACGATGTCGTGGGAGGAAGGACAGTCGGCGACGACGAAGACGGCTGTGCTTCGCTTGATTTCTCAGCAAGTATCGGCTCCTCCTCCTCAACACGCTTCAACGGCGAGGACGTCGCAGGCTCGGATCGCCGTGGCGGAGGCAGCGGAGCCGGAACAGTAGGCGCAGGCGGGATAAGAATCTGCTTGAACAAACTGGAAGACGACAGAGGCGGTGTCGGAATGTAAGTGGGTGTTGACATCGGCACTTGGGAGGACGACGCCGGCGCCGATGAAGGAGTGGGCGTGGATGCCGTAGACCTCGGGCCTTGGAGCTCGTATGGCCGCTTTTTCCTGATCGTGCGTCCCTTATACGAGATCATCGACGCGTCGCCGTCCTGCGGCGACTGATCAGGCAATGGCGCATCGGGTGCACCCGCCTTGCCTTTCGACTTGGCAGATTCGCCCTTGGGGAAGACGAGCTCGGGTGGAACGTTCTCGCCCAGCGTCCGCGTGAGCTTGGCGAGCTTTTTCCGGCGGAGATGCGCCTCATGTACTTCCTGATGGAACTGCGAGCGTATCGGCGATGGCGTGTCGAAAGATGCCGTGAGAGGCGTTATGGGCGGAGTTTTGAGGTGCATCACCGATGCTGACGACAGCGCCTGCGCTGGTTCGGTAGGCAAGGGTGGCGGCGGTGCGTTGGGCAGAGTGTGCGATCGCTGGTTTGAGGCGCTGTTGGAGGGCTGGGATGATGACGAAGTGGAGGCTTGCTGTGTGCGCACGCGGAGTAGGAGCGGACGCGCGAGGCCGGCTACGGCAGCAGGCGACGGGCGAAAGCTCTGCTGGCGTTTCACGATCGTCGCGTCGGGCAAAACCTCGAACGTCGAGCGGTTTGCATGTTTGGCTACCACGGATGCCGACGTCTCGCGCGGCACGGTCAGAGGTGCGGCATGCTCGAGCGTCTCGGGCACAGGGGTGAGCGAGACCGACGAGGAGAGGTAGCGCTTGACGACGATGTAGGTTGTGTGCATGTCCTCGTCGCCTTCGTCGCCATCGGCGGAGGAACAGGATGACGATTGCGAAGCGGAGCCAGATGAGGATGAGGACGATGTGGAGGTGATTGAGGAGATGGACGATGAGTGGCCATGGGTAGCGTGCGCGGCGAGTTTGGGTTTGCCATCCCGCGGCTTTGCGCTGCCATCATGAGCGCGACTCAACGCTGTATCGTCATTGATGCCATGATCAAAAGCCGATTGCGACGAAGAGGTGATGGATTCCAACGATAGGCTCGCTTCCTGCTCGACGGGGTCTAGGACATACGGCATTGTACCTAGCAGAGCCTCGAGTTTGCGGTGCGATCGCACGAGATGAGAGCGCTCGGTTGGGTCCAGATTGTTGATCGTAGGTGGTGCCGGTAGTGCAGCCATTGCTATGTCCGTTCTTTCGTTGTGCTCTTTCGTATATCAGAGTTGAGAAAATGATAAGCTGCGGAAAAGACTGGACTGTTTGATCGAGGAGGATTGGAAGGGCGAAGAATTTATTGACCGGGTTACGAACAGGTCCGCCACTATCGGTGCGTTCGTGGCCTTTTTTCCCTGATTGACACCTCACGACTTGTTCGGGAGCACAGGGAAGGGTAGCGCGTGGGTCTAAGCGGCCGCGGGGCCAGTCAGCAGGACGTCAGCTGCGACAATGTGGACGGTGGGAGTACAGGTGCAAGATGCGAAACGCTCGTGCCAGTTTCTTTGGGCGTTATAAAGGTCCCGAAACCTCACTGGAGCCTTCGACGATGAACGAAACTGGAAGAGTAAGGATGGGAAATTAACCAAAAAGCCTGTAATAAGCTGTTGACGAAATCCCGCACGAATTTGACAGCGCGAGCGACCAAGGGTGGATATGAGATAAGCAACGTCCCAAGGGTCCTTCAAGGTAATTATAATCCGGTCTGAATTAAAAATGACGGCAGGAGAGGAGATTGGACGGAGTGAATGCTATGGCGATTTGACCAAGACAAACAAAATCCTGTCATGGCAGGCTGTTATATGTCGTTTCATGAGACCTCGCTGCCTTTGCGCTGATCCTGCTGCGCCTTGGAGCAAACAACATGTTGACGCTATGGAGAGACAAAGGTCGTTCCTCGTTGGAGCGGAAAACAAATCGAGCAGGCGAAAGACAACCGGAACAGACAACTTGACAACGGGGAGCAAGACTTGTTCCAGGTTGCCTCTTTCGGCTGTTTCACTTTCCACCTCACGTTGCCATGCCACGTATGGTCCTGGCTCCGACGCGCTCCTTGGCCTAAACGTTCTCCTACTTGAAGGCATGCTGTATAGATTGACCATTGTAGATCCTCAAACATTGCTCTGTGATGCTGTTGAGACTTGCTGTGGGCAAATGCTGCTGTTCTTCTCTGTCTTCCACAGCTTCAAGTGAGCTACACCCAAATCACCGATGTAGGCTCAGCTCGCCGATGCTTGCTTTGGCTCTGATCCCAGCTCCTGTCGCATCTCCTTCTGCTCACAATAAAGCATGTAACGTACACTACAGTCTCAGATGCCGAGAAAATCCCTGCATTTCAACACTTCATCATCTATACAAAATTCCTGTCGTTCTGCAGCCAATGGACTCGACTGATGCGCAGATCTGAACCGAAAAGCGAGCAGCAGGGGTTAATAATTCGATTCGGCCTCTTTTCGTTACAGCAACTTTGCGGTTCGCGAAGCTTTTTGGTTATGTGCATTAACGGCACTGAATGTGCTTCGACTATTTCATGCCATGTCTTCCTTTTTCCTTTCATCTAGTTTGCCTCGACGACGACGTGGGTTCCTCGCGGTTCCGAGTACTGTACGACTGAAGAAGATCAGCCCTTACGTGGCTTACTGGTCGTCGTCCCGCGATGTCAGCCTTCTAATGGTCATTCTGTTTGATACGTTGACTGAGGTCTGTGAAAGTCATTTCTGCTCTCTTTTTGTTGAAAATCATCATATCGTTGTTAGGTTACCTTTTTGCATGTTGACGTTGCTGCCGCAAATCATCGCTGGCGAGGTGATATCGACCTATGAACGAGACCTTCACACATTATGCATTCGAGCAAATCACCTCACGGATAAAGATATATGACTCGCAACCGCTTTCATCCCGCACAGGGTTGCCGATGCCTGATCTTCAGCTGACCTCTGCCAATCAATCGCATGATCATATCGTGGTCAAAATCGAAGGACGCTTAGAGGACCGAAGAGAAAGACAACCGAAGAACCCCCAGCAATTTGACCAAAAATGGCGCGCACGACACGCCTGCCGCTTCCCATTGTCGATTCGAAGGCCTCGAAAATGAGCGGTCTTCCCCGCGCAAGGCCCGACCACCATTCAGCAAATAACGCCCGTTTGTTCGGTTGAGGCAACGAAATGAAATAGCCGAATCACAATTTACGGTGGACTTCCTCCCATAGTTCTTCTGGATTTCTGGTTGCTAGCGTGGGGTGAAGTACGGACGCCCTGTTCGCTTCACCATGACTCTCTGTGGTCGAGACCATGGTCGTGCGGTCTTGGTGCTTTTCCGCTTCAACAAGCTGAAGGTTGGTCCTTCGGTCCTCCCGTCTAAAACGCGCATAGCCGAACGAGTCTAGAAAACATAGTCATCTGACAGAAGACGATATGTTTTCCTGAGGATCTAGAACATCCCGTGATGTCCCGGAGACACGAAATCAGCGCTCTATGAACCCTCTGGGCTCTCTCCGAAGCAAGGGAAGTTTTGTCAGAAGTCAGTTACCTAACATACCGCGGGTTCGGGCCGTCTCGGCCGATAGGCGCACATGGCACTGGACACTCGTTTGGCAAGACAGCACGCCAGCAAATCAGAAAACGACGCTACTCGTTATGAGAAATCCGTTCATGCTGATCAACGCAACCTTCGCAGTCCTAATCCTCGACAACGGACTCGCGCAAAGCCCAAAGACCCACAGAAGAGCACGTGATCATCCCCGTTCTTAGCTGTTCTCAACATAGGTCATCACTCGCCGCGATTTGTATCTTTGGGGCCTGATGTGCTTCTCTTCACCGCGATTTCTCGGCCCTTCGAGCCTTTGAACTACCCACCGTGTTTCTAATCCGAGCAACAACTTTACCCCTTGGTCATCCGTTCAAGCCGCGAGATTTATTTTTAAAATGCTTTTGGTCAGTATAAAAGCCATGCTTTCTACCTCTCATAAAGTCAGGGAGATCGCAACATCCTTTAAACATGCAAGTTAAAGCTCTTTTCGCCTTCATCCTCGCGACGTCGTCGGCATTATGCACTCTCGCTGCTAATGTTACAATTCATCCGGGCGCAAGCAACGCGAAGTGTCTCGACGTACGTGGAGCGGTCTTCGCGAATGGAACGCCGGTCCAAATGTAAGTTTGGATCGTTTTCATGAGTCCAGTTGAACTCATGCGTATTTTATTACCTAGCTTCGATTGCAACGGCAGTGAGGCACAACAATGGATTATCAACCGCAATGATACCAAAGTCCAAGTCGCGGGTCAAAACTTCTGCTTGGATGCTGGCACTAGTACGTTGAATGTCTTCACGCCTCGCCTATGTAGTCGTTCAATATTTCCTCTAGCTCCACAAAGTGGTGTCCAGATGAAGATTTGGGAATGCTTCGATAACCTTCCAGCTCAAGCATGGTTCTATACCGCCGACAACAGAATCGCTCTCACTGGACAGGGTATGTTTGCCTTGCTTGCGCAATGAAAACTGCGGAAGCTCATTTTCATGCTTAGGACTATGTCTCGACTTGACCAACGGA
Organism: Macrocybe gigantea; assembly: GCA_011319805.1. NCBI lineage: Eukaryota > Fungi > Basidiomycota > Agaricomycetes > Agaricales > Callistosporiaceae > Macrocybe > Macrocybe gigantea. Next base: position 208,980 of record SJRY01000077.1, on the reverse strand, counting down.
GTCTTGACTAACTCGAATCCTGTTCAAATCTGGCAGTGCACGGACGGTAATACTAATCAAGTCTGGGTTGGTAACATTTGATGTACGAGGCACATTGTTGGGAAAACGTCTCATATGGAGACTTTTGTTTGACTTTTGTTGTACTTGAGATTTCTTCGTTATATTGTTTTATGTATGCATGAAAGGAAGCTGAAATTGGAGTTTTTTTTTTTACACAAGTCAAGCTTCGAAAAAGTTAGCATTCTCTCATAACGTTCTGATGTTTAGCAGGCTTCCGATTGGATAGCCTATCCAATCGGAAGCCTGCTAAACATCAGAACGTTATGTATCATCCTTAGCTCCTCATTCCAAACTCAGCAGTTTACGTTCACGCGAACTCTCAACAGCTATGAATATATTTGACGGGCGTACCTGGCCGAGACCTTATGTGATGCCAAATCTCTCCAAATGGTGCTGTCTATTATTCTGTCTGGGAGGTAAAGAGTGCTCATCAAGATGGGGCATAGAAAACAGCCGTTATTTTTGCAGTTTCTTTTCCGCTGCCAAACCTTCATCATCCCTGCCTACCCGGCGAAGTACGCGCTCGGCTTGGCCGCAACCCCGACGTGCATGAAAAACGTTTAATTGGTTGAGCTAGTTGATTGCAAATCGTGACCATAGGTAACATAAGCCATAAGCCACCATAAGCACAAGCGACTCTGAACGCTCTCGCAGCCCCTGGTCCGCGTCTTTATGAATAACATGGAACCAACATGTGATTTCAGACAAACGAGTCGAATTCATCCGCGACCTGCTCCGATGCGTTCTGATACCCTCGAACGAGTTTTCTGCTTCCAGCCTTGCATCATCTATGGAACCAGTCTTTCAATGTCTCAGACGGACACAGGATACCACGTCATGAATGTTCTGCAATCGGTCTAAGGTCTAACTTTCCTGCATTACAGTTTCTGTCGATAGAACGTTCCTGCCTGGGTAAATTGCAAATGGAAACAACGGCCAAGTGCCTCGATGTAAAGCAGCGTGTCAACGCTCTACGTCAGAGGAAAGCGGCGTGACGTACGGTAGCGTCCGGTCCACTGCAGCGAATGGAGACATATGGAACCCCGACGACCGAATGTTCAGAGAGAGGAATTCACGCGCTGGGGAGTTTCAGAATATGACGTGTCTGTTGCGTCGGGACCTATTCCTGTTCCCCACCGCGACATCAGCCGCCGCCAGATACACCACTTGCCGCAGACCAATCGCCTTTCCTGAAGAACATACGATCATTCCAGCCTGAATGTCGAACTCCATGTAGGCTATTGCTCACCGCCCTTTGTGTCTAACGTCCCCAAATGCATCTTCTCCCGGTTCCGACTTTCCTGGTCGTGATTTCTCGGCCGTTCGAGCCATCCAAGTATCCACCAAGTTTCCAACAAGACTCCGAATTCCTAATTCTCGGCCGCAGCGATTTCTTTCTCTTGAAGAGTATAAAAGCCCTGTTCTCCACTGGTAGACCCACAGAGACTGTGTCACCTTCTGCTCCAGCTTCAAGGATTCCTGCAGTTTCAAACCATGCAAATTAAAGCCGTTCTTGCCTACATCTTCACAACGTATCTGGCGTTATGCGTCCTCGCCGACGAAGTCACGATTCACCCCAACGGAAACAATGCCAAGTGTCTCGATGTACGTGGGGCGGTCTTCGCGAATGGAACGCCCGTACAGATGTCAGCATCCAACGTTCCTGAATGTCGGACCACACTTATATCCATCTCCCACTCAGTTATGATTGCAACGGCACGGGCGCGCAACAATGGTTGCTCAATCGTACGGATACCAAAGTCCAGGTCGCAGGACAGAATTTCTGCTTGGATGCTGGGACTAGTGCGTCGAAGGCGTTGTTGTCTTTCCCAAGGTGATCGCTTATTATTTCTTTCCAGATCCTCAGAGCGGCGTCGCGATGAAGATCTGGCAGTGCTACGACAACCTTCCAGCTCAAGCATTTTACTACACGGCTGATAACAGAATTGCTGTCACTGGACGGGGTATGACTGTGTTCATTCAAGTGTGAGCATGTTTCGACTGACTATGTGCTTAGGTCAATGCCTGGACTTAACTGACGGCCTCTTGACTAACTCGAATGTGGTTCAAATATGGAAATGCACGGACGGTAACACTAATCAGATCTGGACTGCCGCTATTTGATGTGAAGCGGCGACGTTCTTCGGAACTTCATTCTCATATGGACGCGATGGCTGATGGACCTTGGACCTTTGTCGTACTTTAAATTTCTCTGTCCCGCCACCTTTTGCATTGCGAAGCAATTAGAATGCTAAATCATATTGGTATGTTGCTAGTTGAGACGTTGACTACGGACCTACAGACCTTGCGCCTAGTCCTTGCGCTCATTCATCACCAATTTGCTTCGTTCAGTCATAACCGCTCCATCGGGTTCGAATCGACGAATTAAACAGCGAACTGGGCCCTTCTTCCCTTGAGGCCATGATCAAACAAATACAAGAGTGAGCAATTTGTCTGATAGTCGTCTGAGGTGATAGAGCGTGCCCAACTTTTCCGGGAATGCAGAATTCGTGGGTCTCCCTAGGTCTAGAATGCCACAGAAGTGCCAGGACATTAAGAAGAAGAAAAGGAATCTTCCTACATAAAGTATTGAGGTGCTTCGACCGGCGATGGGAGGCCGCCGTCTCGAAATTTGATGTTCAAGTGACCAAGGTGCCAATTCAATGATTCATGTTATGACGCTTTAGATGATGCCGCGTTTGAGTTCTTCGCCACCAAGATATTGCAGAGGCGAACCCATCCGAAATGTTTTTGACAGATGACAGACGAAAGTACTTCATTGAAGAGCATGTGACTTGTATGAGGACAGCGTACGGCAACGGGTTTAGACCGTCGCTCAATGCGACTCGTACCTTAGCATGCTCAGAGGCGGCTTCTCTTGATTCCAATTCATTCAAACTCGTTTTCTGGCCTTTTCGAACTCATCCGATGTCTATCAGGTCACCCAGCCAGATGGCCCTACCATCGTCCTTGGTAGTTCGTTCCAGGCACAGTGGTCTACTTCTGCACCGACACTTGCCAGTATAAAATGCAAGGCATACAGCATTTGATGCGTGTCTTTGGGAAACGCCCACATATCATACACAAATGCACGCTCTAGCTTTTCTACTGTCTGCCGTCGTTGCATCACTGGCGCCATGCATCCTCGCGGATCGTCACTATGACATTACGAACAACTGTCCATCGACGATCACCCTGTACATCGACGGCGTGAGCCAGGGATCGCTGGCACAGGGTCGTACCACCACACGAGACTTCCCCAGCACTTGGAGCGGGCTCATCTACACCGATGCCAATGGCGGGAGCGCAACTGGCGCAGCGACGACCAGGGCAGGGTTCTTTGGTCAGGTATGGGCTCAGTCGTTGCGTCCGTTACACATTTCCAGCTCACGAGTAACGCTGTAGAGCAACTACTACTACCTCATAGTTGACCGCAGCCGTTTCAATACCGGCATGTCCATTGCTCCTCTCAGTTCCGCGCTGGTAAGTTCACCGAGCTTGCATTGCCATGAATCACAAGAGATTCACAAGTATCATGCAGGCAAGTGGATATTGCTCCATTGACACTTGCTCGTCATCGACTTGTCAAAATGCTTTCCAACAACCCCCGACAAGTTTCCCTACCCCTGGCAGCACGCCACCCGCAGAACCGTTGTTCGAATGTCCTCAACCAGATACAGGATACCACGTCATGTACGTTCTGCATTTGATTCAACGGTTCCTCGAGCACATTTCAACGACTTCTCCTGCAGTTTCTGCCCCGATGGAACGTTCCCACCTGTGGAGGTGGGTGTCGCGGTTCATCCCAACGGAAACACTGCCAAGTGTCTCGACGTGCGCGGCGCAGTTTTCGCAAACGGGACGCCAGTCCAGATGTAAGCCTTCAAATAATTCCAAATATTGGATTGCAATTTGTATCTTACGTCTCCATCCAGTTATGATTGCAACGGCACTGGCGCGCAACAATGGGTGCTCAATCGGGCCGACACCAAACTCCGAATCGCAGGAACCAACTTCTGCTTGGATGCTGGTACCAGTGCGTCGAAATATTTAGTTTCTACCCATCGGATGCCCATCATCCAAACAGATCCACAAAACGGTGTCAAGATGAAAATATGGGAATGCTTCGATAACCTTCCAGCTCAAGCATGGTACTATACAGACGACAACAGAATTGCTGTCACCGGGCAAGGTATGCCTGTCTTGTCTGGGCAATTAAGTATTCGGAAGCTCACTTGCTTGCTTAGGCCAATGTCTGGACTTGACCGACGGAAACTTGACCAACTCCAATCAAGTTCAAATTTGGCACTGCACGACCGGCAACACGAACCAGATTTGGACTCTTTAAGGCGAAGTGATGACTATCTTGGGAGCATTGAATTCGGAACAAATGGGACTTTGCGTTACCTTTACTCTTTTCTCCTGTTCGATTATTCCAACTATTGAGAAAATGATGCCCTGGATTTAAAAAAATCCGAAGTTGAGACCTCGCTATGTGCCGCCATATGCAAACGAACGTGAAACACTCGCCAGTCTATGTGATAGTCGTGTGACAGAATGTGATTTGTCTTCTCGACAATCCAGAACGCTGACCCATAATGCTGAGAGGCATCATGTCAACGTTGATGAGGTTCTATGAAATTCTAGATTGTGTCGTAAGCTGATTTTTACGAGCTATTGCTACCTTAGTGCATCCCCGACTGATGGAAGTAGAGTACCTTAGGTTGGCAAAGACTTGCTCGAAAAGCGATCATTGCATGAGTTCATCTAAAGCCATCACCGTCGCTGTAAGCGATCATCAGAGAGTCTCATCCCCACGCTAAGTCCCTTCGTCATAGCACAAAAGATCAATATGTCACTGTGCAGGTCTTACTGCGTCTTGCGTTAATTTTGACGTCGACATGGACAATAGCGCTCACAATCGCTGGGTTAAGGGAGCGGTCTCAAATGGACGAAGGGCTGGGGTGAAAAGCAGCTTGGCGAGCATGTGACTTGTCCTGACGCCACGTGCAGGCACCGAAATAGGCAGGGATCTTATGGGACTTCGTCCCTGGACTCCATCATCCAGGGCCCGGTGGCACATTCCTCCGCCTGGAGCTCTCCTGACCGTATTCCTTGACGCCGTCTAGATGTCTATCAACCTGGCCAGGAGGAATGGACAACCCTCGTCTGTTGTCCCCAGTCCCGGACACGGCGATTTTATTCCGTCACCTTCCTCTGGACAATATAAAAGTCCGGAATTCATAGAGCTCCAACATTCCTCCACAAAACACCCTCGTTTCGGAACATAACCTTCTTCGTTCTGTCCTTTGCCTCAAAAGCCATTTTACCACATGCGAGTCCGGGCTCCTCTTATTTCCCTCGTCGCGGCGTCTCTGGCGTCGCTCGCTCTTGCAGATCGCCACTATGACATAACCAACAACTGCCCTTCAACGATCACGCTGTACATCAATGGCCAGAGCCAGGGATCACTGACCAAGGGGAGTACCACGTCGCGGGATTTCCCTAACACGTGGAGTGGATTTATCTACTCGGATGCAAACGGAGGAAACCAGAACGGGTCCGGGACAACCAGAGCTGGGTTCTTCGGCGATGTGATTTCCGTGCCTTGTTTCTGCTATTCGTCGTGGCTAATCTCGAGCTTTAGGACAATTATTACTACATTGTGGTTGATCCCAGCCACTTTAACACTGGCGTGTCGATCACTCCCATAAATCGGGCGCCGGTAAGTTTTTCATGAATCCTTGAAGATTTCTTTCTGGCTTATGCGTCGAACAGAGAGGCGGATTTTGCCTTGTCGATACTTGCAATTCCTTGACGTGCTCCAATGCCTTCCAGCAGCCACCCACGCGATTCCCTCCCCCCACGAGCACGCCACCCGCACAGCCACTGTTCGAGTGCCCACAAGCGGACACCGGATACCACGTCGTGTGAGTCTCTGATTGATTCACCATTCTCATGGCTCTCTGAGACACGGCTGCTTGTATCTTCAAGCTTCTGCCCTGACGGAACTTTCCCGGGCAACCCACCGTCTGACAACGGAGTCGCCATTCACCCGAACGGGCATAACGAAAAGTGTCTCGATGTCCGGGGCGCGGTATACGCGAACGGGACACCAGTTCAGATGTAGGTCTTCAACGGACCGAATTCCGACCGCCGAGATCTCTGATTTCCTTCAATCCAGTTACGACTGCAATGGGACTGGCGCACAGAAGTGGGTCATCAACCGTGGCAACACCAAGGTCCGAGTCGCAGGGCGCAACTTCTGTTTGGATGCAGGCACCAGTACGCGTCGCAGCCATCAACTTTTCCCCGCATCCAACGCTTATCATTCTTCTTGACAGATCCCGCAAGCGGCGTGGGCATGAAGATCTGGCAATGTTATGACAACCTGCCGGCCCAGGCCTGGTACTACACAAACGACAACAGGATCGCCGTTACCGGAAAGGGTACGTTCCTCTTACCTTAGCATTTAGGAGACTCCTCATCGCATATCCAGGTCAATGCCTCGACTTGACCAATGGCGTCTTGACCAACTCGAACCGTGTTCAGACATGGAAATGTACAGACAACAACACCAACCAGATTTGGACCCTCTGAGGTGTGGTGACGCAGTGATTTGTGTAAACTTTCCAAACTCTTTCGATGGACCAGTACGGACTTCAATACTTAGCTAAACGTTATTAAAATTTCGGACATTTTCTTACTCTCATACCTTTATGAGGACGGCCTAACCGTGTATGCCTCGCATTAATGGTATTTCCTTCTTTACGAGAGTCGTACTGTGAAGCAAGCTCAAACTTAACAAATCACATCTGTCGGTTCATGCAAGTAACATTCTGCAAGTTATTTGATTCTCTCCTTTCAGTCTAAGGCAATCTCTTCGCCAGTGAGCCGGCCATGTCAAGAGTCGTTCGGTGGTCTTCACTTTCGTTACCTGGATGAAGACCCTCAGATTACCGTCGCGCAAGGAAGTGAAAAGAACAAAGTTTCCACTCACCCGTTGGTTGCAACAGGCCTATCCTCACACTTCGCTCTGTGACACAATACCCGCGCCTTTCGTGGTCTTGAAGCGCAATTCAGATATGCTCATTTCCAACGTCGGATCAAACTTCTGATTCGCTTGGCGCATGTGCAGGATGATACGTGTTGAGAAGAGGCTGTGCAGGACGCGTTGAAGGCTGGAAGAGAGAAGCCCGAAATGAATCCGCCATGAGCGATGAGGAAGAAGGAAGACGAACATGTTCAACATCGGCGCCCAGCCGAGCTGTACCATAAGCGAATAGAAGGGCGGTTAGTCCCGGAGTATGACCATATGCAGAACTCACTTTGGGACTTAGAGTCATCATGACGATGTTAGCCACAGAAACGGCTGAGATGTAGCATGAGTTTGGCCAATAAGATCCTTACCTCGATGGAAACTCACAAAATATGTAAATGTAGTACAAGACTCCATCTCTGTAGAGGGTCCATATTAACGTGCCATACGAGTGCCTGTAGTTCATTGCTCAAGCCCAAGGCGTAGCGACCAAGACGACTGTTATGGTGGTCAGGTAAGCGACAAAAACGTGACAGTGCAATGGCGGAGAAGAATAACATAACTTGTCTCGCTGATCAACAGGAGAATGAAATTGCCCTCAATTGTCGAGCTATAATCCGTGAGCCAACATCCGGGTATGGCATCGAAAGGCACCGGAGCAACTAAATAAAACAAAAAAAAATTAGAGGGACGAAAGATAAAAGTGGCGATACTTAACACTTGAGCGACAACAGGAAGATCACCATGCAGATCAGCGCGATGATATAGATAGGCTGGTGGAGCGACGCGCTTCATTGTACAGTCCCCTTGCAAAAGTTTTGCAACATGTAAATAAATAAAAACATACTCTTGAAAGAATTCATTTTTACACCACCACAACTCTATGCTATGTAATCTAGTACTTGGTAGATCCACCTTTGGCCTCTATAACATCTTTTACCCTGTCTGGCATGCTTCCAACTAAAGTATTTATCAATTCCAAGTCCAGTTTTGCCCACTCTGCCTGAAGCATACTCCACAATTCATCCACATTCTGAGGAAGAGTTGGCCTGCTATTGATCCTACTTTTGAGCAGAATCCAAACATGTTCAATGGGATTGAGGTCTGGAGACTGTGCTGGGTGAGGGAGAATGACCATGTTCTGATTTTTTCACCATTCTTGTGAAGCCTTGGTGTGGTGAATAGGGGCCCCATCTTCCATGACTGCTACCTGCCCTCTCTCTTCACTTAGCTCCTCATAGATATCCCAAAGGGGACCAGAAAGGATTAATCTGATATAATCTGACCCCTTTCTGGCATCCTTTGGGATTCTAATAAGGGGACCAAGCCTCCCATGTGCCATACACCCCCAAATCATCAAACTTTGCCTTCCTGACTTGAAAGTTGGAGTGAGACACTTCTTGTCATACTTCTCTCTAGGTCTCCTGCGCACCCAGACCACCCTAGAGTTTTTCCCAATCTCCACAGATGACTCATCTGTCCAAATCATCCGGTTCCAGTCCTCACTCCCCCAATCCTGGTGTTTCTTTGTCCATACAAGCCGTGCCTTCTGATGCTCAGGCTTGAGATAAGGTTTCTTGGCTGCAACATGTCCTTTCATGCCTAAATGATTGCTGATAGCCCTCCTAATAGTGTCTGGATGGACAGGATCATCTCGAGAGGTGTTGATATTTTGGGTGAGCTCGGAGAGAGTTTGGCATCTGTTTCCATCTAGAGAAACTTTGAGATGTCATATGGACCACTCATCTAGCTTGGGTGGTCTACCCAAGCATGGGGTATCATCAAAATGACCTTGGGTATCATAGTTTCTGAGAATGCAAAAAATGGTGCTGCAGTCCCTTCCAACAAAAGTGGCAATATCTTGAATTGGCATGTTTTCTTTGGATTTGTGATAGATGAGGGATCGCAGCTCTGGTGATGTGTTTTTGGTTCCAGGTGTCTTAGGCATGGTAGGTGGGGTATGGGCAGGTGTAGAGAGTAATTTTTGTTTATTATTTACATGTGATGTTGCAAAACTTTTGCAAGGGTACTGTACAGCTCGAACCTCAGTTTCCCCGCTCCTCGGCTAATTGTGCGAGATGTATATGTTACCGCCTGATATGTTTACGCAAGAAATATGCAGTAGAAATGTATGGATCCTGCTGCACATTGAGCACCCATCCGTTAGAATGAGAAAGCGAGTAAATTAGGCGTCTCGACCAAAGACAGGCGCCTACAAGCTTCCATAATTCGGCATATGCCGGATCCAAGAGTGATGTATTCCTCGACGAAGTGCCTGAGAGCCTTTTGAACTCGAGGTCGGAAGAGCGCCATTACAACGAGAAAATTGTAGTGTACACATTATTGATAGGTAGATACTCTATACATGAGAATTCGACTGTCCACCTTCACTTTATGACCAAAGAGCGAAGCTCCTAGCTTCGCCTGCATGCTGAAAGCGCAACTCCGAAACACTCCTTTCTAGCGTCATATTAAACTTTTGGTTTGCCTGGCGCATGTGCAAAATGATGCGAGTCGTGAAGACGCTGTGCATGACTTGCTGGAGACTGGAGGGGCTAGCATCAGCATGGTACAAGTGACGCCGCCTTGCGCTGAGGAGGAAGAGGATGAACAGAGTTAGAACGAAGAAGTATCCTAGCTATATCAAAGAAATGCCAATTCAGTATACGACATTGATCAGATGATGGAAATGGATTATTCACCCGAGGTTTTAAGTTCATCATCACAATATTCGCTACAGCAATGCCTACATGGTCATGATGCAAGACGTTCCGAGTCAGCATAATAGTACGGAGGCGCAGCTTGGACAACTCACAAAAGATATAGATGTAGTACAAGATACCGTCTCGGTAAAGCGTCCAGATCATCCCGCCCCGTGTATGCCCTGCGTACTTCTTGGCCCAAGCCCAAAGCGTCAAAATCAAGATGACTGTCAGAAAAACCAAACAAGTGAGATGAATGACATGTTTCAGTGCTTAGAAAAAACCCACTTGTTTCGCTGATCAGGAGCATGACAATGTTCACCGTTAATGTGGGGCTGAAATCAGTGATCCAACATCCGGGGAAGGCATCGATGGGCGCTGGTCCGACTAAGCAAAAAATATGTATATCAAAAATATGATACGAAGGGCGGCCGATGTAAAGAGCATCTGCTTTGATGCTCACATTTGAGGGTGATTAGGAAAACGATGAGACAGACGAACGATGCGATGACAATAGGCTGAGGAGGGAAGAATTTTTTGAGACAGAACTAACAAACGGTGGGTAAACTTACCACGAAAATGACCACCAGAAACATAGACACTCGTCTGGAGTGTCCCCACAGTGCAAGTGTTCTCAAGACCAGTATATCTAAAGTCAGTCCGGGAACGTTAAATAAGGCAGCTGAAAAATAGATAGACCTCAAGGTATCGCTCACATTCTGCCGTCCCTATAACGAGCACCGCCACAACTTTGGATCAAAGCGTCAATGAATGTGTGTCAAGAAGAATCTTTGCCGGCTTACCGTCTTGCACCCGGGTCAAGATAGAGCAGAGGTGCCCCTTGTGATAGAGAATGGTCAATGAATGGATGAATGTAAAGCATGTACAGACGTGCTCCAAGTCACCTTGCGCGAGATACCTGGAGTCAGATCAACTATTTAGAGTATATCAGCGACGCGGACTCAAGGGAGTTGCGGACGAAAGAAAGTGACTGACTGACAATCCGTATAGGGACATCGATAACGCCAGGGTAGCGACAGAGAACGTAAAGAATTTTAATGATGCTCCATTTTGAACTCCAGATAAGTTCGACCTAGACGAGTATTTCTGTAAGACATCGAGGCAGCATGAACAGCTATGATTTGAACTGTACTGTACCTCGAGGCCCAGCGTCAGGAGATAATCGTATGCCTTAGTAGAGAAGCTCGGCGTCAGATGCATTATAACGAGGATCTTGCACCACACCCCACCATCATAGTCAAGGCCGAAACTGTGAGTTGTCGTGAATGGTTAAGTTAATCAGTGAGCAGGCCGGACGCGAACACGAGTGTGATTTCGAAATCACCTTCTATGTACTTCTTTTATGTCAAAACCATGTGAAAGAAATCATGAATACAGAGACTCACTTTCTCTGCAACAAGCGGCTTGATTATGTCTGGCAGAGGATCCATGGCGAGCGACGGAGGGACGGAAGGAACGTACGTCACCGGAAGACCATGAACAGGATCAAGAGCAAGTTTGCCTGTCACCTTGACCGGCCATAATGTAGGTTCAAACACTTGCCATCTATGAAACCGTTCTGTGCGCAAGGACTAGAAGCCTGATGGCTTCGGTATTATTACTTTTCTGGTACATGTGCAAAGAACGCTCAGTCACGATCACGTTTGCGCCGAGAGAAACAGGAAAATGTAGTCAGTCTCCATTCGCTCGCCTGCCTTTTGGTAGCTATGACAGATTACCCCATGGCACATTACAGGAATGCCGTCAAAGAAATCTAGCGAATATCGAGGAAAGGAGACAGAAGCGAACGTCGGAATGCGTCGACAATGATCATGAGTGTCAACTGTCAAGTCACATAAACGTCAGCACGTACATGAAGGGACGGATTTACTTATAATGGATACATATATGTATATGTTAATTCACACCTCTGCATGCAAGCGGTGGAAATCAGACCCAAGTTGATGGCGCCACGTTTCCCGAGCAGTTGTTTATCAAGTCGTAGAACTGCGAACATGCTGCGTTCTGATAGGCTTGCTAGGAAAAGTGACCTTGTGAGGTAAAGGTTGTCAGGCCCAGACACGACGAAGGAATGGGGAGAAGAACCTCTCGAATCATAAGAATAGGGTGTTTCAAAGTAGCCATTTTGAGGTCCATTTTGGACTCCCTGTTGACATTCATTTTGACTTATTTCATGCGAAATCTTTGAAAATGGAATCCAAAATGGGGTCACCAGGGGCCCAAAAATGGGCTACTTTGAAACCCCCCTCCTCGAAAATCACTCAAAATGAAATCCAAAATGGGGTGCCCGGTGAGCAGGAGCATCTCGGCACTTCTCGGCAGCCCCTCAATTGAGGCCCCGCCACCTTGCCATCGTCACTGCTAGCACAAATAGACAGCAATATCAGATGACAGCCCTCATGGGAGTTTCTATACTGCACTGAGTGAGAAGCAATGTTTTGAGCATATATATTTGTGTGTTTGACAGGGGGGCAATGAGCAAACTACAAGACAAAAATTACTGATGGGAATTGAAGTGGCAAGTTCATAAATAATACAAACTCAGATGCAAAGAATGCTCTCAATGATGTTTTAAATGCATGAGAATTGAATAAGTAGCATTTATACACTTTTATGACTGCAGGGCTACTGTTTTGTAGTGTGAATGAACTCAATGACATGCCAGCATGGCGATAGTGGTGGTTTTCTGCAGTTGTTTACAATTGATTATATGGCAACAATCAATCTCCGCCAAACCCTGCCAGGAAACTCGCCAGGAATGTCAAAATGGTCATTTTGTGCAAAAGGAGCTTTTCCTTTCATTTTGACTAAATTGCCCATTTTAGAACTCATTTTCGTTCTCATTTTCTCAGCATGGGATCCAGCAGGAAGCCCAAAATGGGATCAAAATGGTGTCAAAATGGCTACTTTGAAACACCCTAATAGTAGTGTGAAGTATCGGTCGAGCCAAGACCCCACGGAAGCGTTCCTTGATCAAGTCAAAGTCATATGATAACTCATCGACTCAAATTCCTGTGTCTCGACTTACCTCCATTCTGGCGCAACACAGATGAATGAAAATGATACTCATTTCGGCATGCCGTTGTGCACCATACTGCTGAGATTATTTCTGGTTCTTCGCTTTCTCTGAAAGGCATAGCACAACTATGAGGACGTTCTGGAAAGTAACATAAAGCAGACAATGAACGTTTGAGCGCTGATAGAGGAGCAGTGTCGAAGAGACCTGGCCTGTGGCATGTTTGTCGTGCAATTTCAAAATGAAAGTAATATGCTTCGGCATACGCCGTGCCAGAGCGCTCAGCGCTCAGTAGTTGTCCAGTCTACGCAGATTTGCCTCGTCCATCAATGTCTGTTCTCTACTTTACATCGGATGACCCGGCGACCTCACATACCGGTCTCGGGGCGCCAAGTCGTCTCGCGATTGCATCAAACCCAACACTGTATTGACCCATGGCGTTGTGAGGCCATGAGTAAACGTTCACAATGATTGGAATGCGGTGAGGTTTCCAATGATGTCTATCCTGCTTCAGGTATTCATCACTTAGATGGCCGTTAGCGTCCCCGACCACGTAAGACCTGTAGGTCCTTCAGGATGGATTGCATCGCCATACAGCACCTGCATTCTCTATCAGATCACTTTTTTTTTTTGTTCTTTCGCCCGATAGGAAATACTTCTCTTGGTATTTGGCGACCGCTTCATCATTTCCATTAACAGCGGGACCGAGAGCACTATCAATGCAAGAAGCTAAGGTATCATCAAAGTCTTTCCCAACAACTTCAAAGGATAAGCTCAGGACAGCGACGAGACGACGGCCCCGATACTCTTGCCAAAGGTAGCTCTAATTCGAGATTGCCTAACCCCGTACGCCTTCTAGGCCCTCTTCGTGCATGAATACATGTGCAATGAAGTCTAATCTTGATGTGATACTGCACAGCCTGTCGATCCTGCCAACTCTGGCTCGGCAATGAAACGATCGACGACCCGTTTCACATCTCCATTTCTGGTGCGGGAACCTGTACTCGCCTGTGGCACGATGACGTTTCTCGGACGGAGACCCGGAGATCTGCTCGTCCCGTCCCGCCTGGACCTAAAATTTCCAAAGACGTATGTAGCCTGCTCCCAATGATCTCGAGCATTCTTGACGCGCGGCAGGCTTGTTGCACGAAGCCGCACTCCGGGATGGGGCATGATCGCAATAGCCTGCAGGTAAAGCTCTGACCACACCTGGACAATTGGACATGCGCCGGTGGCGCAAAACTTTCCCTGCATAATACTGCACTTGGATGTCATCCTCCGATCGCGTCGTGCCTTCCGCACAAGACACAAATGACCTCGACTACAGTCATACGTCAGGACAAGGACAGGGCTGTTCTGCACTGATCCCTTCGGAACTTTTCCCATCCTTCGGCCACCGTCTCCTTTCGCCTCGTCCTCTCTAATCATTGTCCCAGCCACATCAAGCTAAGTGCCCTATACATGACTGTCACTCTCCGATCATGTCGCCCCTGCAGCAGAAGAAAGAAACGAAACCGGCGACAGCGCTACGCCGGGACAACGATGGGGCCGCTACGCACGAACCTCCAGCGTCGCCATGTTCATATTTCGATAGGAACTTTGATGTCCTTCGGACACCCTCTCACCTCGCATTCTCTACAGCTATAGTCTCCTGAAGCGCTTCAGCAGTGCATCCCGGATTCACTCACGGCGCCGCTTTATCACCTTCGGTTGCCTGCAGACCTTGTATAGACTGGCCGCCACACCGATCATAGATATGGCATAGGATGAAAACATTGGGTATATTATTGCCCCGCAGCGTGTATGTACAGTGAGAAGATAGTGGTTCCTACGTATGATCAAACAACATTAGAAGAGACACGGCAGTGACGAGGTGTACAGTATGCTACATGCAGACGGACAGGAAAAGAAAGGCCTCATACAGCATTCAAAAGGAGAAAAGGAAAAAAAAAAGTTGTTATATCCGCAGTAAAAAAAAAAAAGATCCAGGCGATACCTCATCTACTTCCTCTTCGCTCCTCCTCCTGCGAGACTGCATCACCTGCCGAACGCGCCGTGCGATTCCTGATCCTAGCAGCAATGGAACGCCTCCTCAGCACCCTCGGCTTATCCCTCGTCTTCTCTTTCTCTGTCCCTCTATATGCATCCTCCAAGCCAGACGCCGACTTGGCCCTGCGCTTCACCTTCACCCAATCCTCTTCGCGCTCCTTCGCCTTCTCTTTCGCATCCCCATTTCCAGCAGCGTCCTTGCCCTTCGCACCGGAATGCGCAGCGCGCGACTTGGTGGGCGAGGCATGCTGCAGCGCGTGGATGGGAATGGTGATGGGAAGCGGGATCGGGATCGAGAAGAAGCTCGATTTTGTCGGACTGGGCGTCGGGCTCGGCGTATCCGCGAGCGGCAAAGCGGGTGGCCTCTTCTTCTTCGATTTGGATTCAGACTTTGACTCGGACTCGGACTTTGACTTTGACCTCGACTTGGAGTGCGCAGCTGTAGATGCGGACGAGTCGGGAGCGGCGGCCAGCGTCGCAGAGGATGTGCTGCGTTGAGACTGGGACTGGGACTGGGACTGGGAGGGTGACTGGGTAGAGCTCGACTTCTTGGTCGGCGTGGTCGGCGTGCTCTGGCTATTGCTATGCCCATGCCCGTGTCCATGGACGAGGTTGAGCGTGAGCAGCCGCTTGAGGAGCGGCTGCGAATGTTGGTGCTGGTTCAGATGTTGTTGAGACGATGCGGGCTAGATGAATGATGAATGGGACATAGGGAAAAAATGGTGAGGAAGAATGAGGTCGAAGAAATGGAAGGGTGTTACTCACGTTTGGAATGACAACTTGGCTCCTGGACCGCCTCGATCCTGGATGGTAAAGCCCGTCCGCACGTTCCTCCTGGCGCACCGCGCCAGTTGCAGGGGCGGTCTGCGAGCGCGCCGGGCGGTGATGCATCCAACGCGAATTTTGCGGCCCCGCCGATACTCCAGCATTAGCAGGAGCAGGAATAGCAGCTGCAGGCGGGGCTGCGGGGAAGAAGATATGCAACGGGGAAGTCAACTGCATAGTGTTAGTGGGCGCTGTGTGGCTGCGCTTATGCGTCGAGGGCTTTGTCGTGGCGCCTGCTTGTGGTGGTGGTAGTAGTGGTATCGCCGCTGCTTGGAGTTGTGGTTGCGGTGGAGGCGGAGGCAGCCAGGGTGAGGAGAGTGGCTGCGATGCGGACGTGGAGGTAGAGCCCTTGCGCGGCTGGTGATGCCCTTGTTCAACAGCGGCCGACCTGGACCCGGAAGGGTGCTCATAGTAGTGGTACCTCGAGTGTTTCGTGCCCAGTCTGGCCTCGGGCTGGCGCTGTGACTGCGGTGGTGCATATGCCTGGGGCGGACGTGTGTGGGGATGCGGCTGGGACGACGATCTGTGCCATCGGGTCTTTGAAGACGACGAGGATTGGGAGGGGTGTTCGCCCGTTGTCGTGTGTGGCGCTGTCCTAGAGCGAGACGGCGCATGCGGGCGGGCTGTCCCGGCTTGGACTGACTGAGAGCGGGATCTCGTTTGCGAAGGGTGCCGCTCGGCGCCACCATCATACCTATGCGACCCCGATCGCGAATGATCAGCCTCCTGTTGTGAACGATATCTCCGATGAGCATCCCTCTCTCGTTCTCGGTAGCGGTTTCGGTCGACGAGAGATGAAAGGGATGAAAAAGAACCAGAGGAGAGCGAGTGAGCGCGGCGGTGGTGAGTGCGATCGTCGTCCCGATGGCGATGGCGTCGCCTCTCCCGGACCCGTCTCTCTTATTCGGTCTTCTCTCCCTGTCCCGCTCATGCCCGCCCCTCCTGTCTTCCCAATGCCCATGACTGTCCGCATTCCACGACCATGCTCGTCCTCCCTCGCCCGCCCCCTGCGTCTCTGCCGATAACCGCTCCCGCTGCTACTATCATCGTCATCATCGTCCATACGCAGCTGGACGAGGTACGGCTCCGCGGGTGTGGCTGGCGTGTTCGGGTTACCGAGGCTGTGAACGGCGTTGGTCTTGTCGACCCACGTGCGGATGCGATATTGCGTCGCGACGTGCCGCTCGTACGCCTCGGGCGAGAAGTCGTACTCCGTCATCACTGCTGGAGCTTTCGTTCGCTGCGCAGGCAAGAAAAAAGAAAACGAACGGCTTGAACGCCACTGCTATGTCGATGTGAATGTGATGTGGATGTGGGCTCGTTTGGCGTGGCGTCTGCGCTTCACGGACGGACCCAAGAGGCCCACGCCGTAATTATCAGTGGGCCACCGTCCAGCAGCGTCACTCGTTCGGACTCGATCGGCGAAGAACCCGGCGTAGGAGAGCACCTGATGACTCGGTTCGTCCCACACACCTGCAACACGCACCCCACGACCTAGCGGGTTCTAGAAGAGCCTGTCCAGCCCGAGGGGAGCTTTAGCGGCCTGAGAATTGTTTGGTCGTCGACCTTGAGAGAAACGAGGCCGCGGGTTGGTCTGCCTTTCTTTTGTCGGTCTAGCACGCTATGTCACGCCACCCAAGATAAACCTAATTTTACGACAGCAGCTGTTGACACTACGTTGAGGGATATTCGCTAGTGATTCTTCAGCAATAAAAACAGGCGAAGACTGGCGGATGAGGTCCTTGGCGAGGAGAGCAGTCGTTCAGAAAACTTTTTGTTCAACAGAAAATTGACATTTGTTTATGTAAGTAGATCCATGGCGATAACAGCTTTTCGTCCAAACCAAGTCAGAGGATGAACAAAGTCGTCGAGTGGCCGGATTACAATAGTCAAAATGAAGGAGTCGCGTATCTCTGGTGAGTTTCCATTCGGAGAGGCCAAGAAGACGACCCCAGGACTTTGAAGTTCCTTCCGAGGTATCCCCCATTGGCGAATATAATAGGTGTCACTGTCTTTGTCACAACCCTAAATTCTATATATAAGTATTTTTCATCATATTCTCGTTCATTTATTATTCTTTACCTCCTATAGAAATTCACTATGATTCGCTCATTACTCTCTACTTTACAAACTCCTCCTATAGAAATCTACTATGACTCGTTCTTTACGTTTTCTCTGAAAACTTCTCCTAAACCATTTTATGTATAAAAGCCACCTGTATTTGGGACTTGAGTGGCTGTCGAATCAACGTGTATCCTTCCCTCGAATATCTAGTTTTGCCTCGCTCGTCTCTTTGCCGTGTCCTTTGCTCTTGTTTGGGCCAAGTCACGCCTTGACCCTCACAGTCTTCTTGCAGAATGTCACCTCCATTTGAACGACAGCGAATGCTTTGCGAACTCCTGCAAGCGATATTTCATAAATCTCAAGGTTATGTAGATTAATATGTATCAAAGAGTGTGTTGTCTGAGGTGCACAATAGCCCTGTCTACTACCATCATCGTTAACATTGGACAAATGTCAGCATGCGTATCCAGCAATCTTGCGATAGGTCCGGCGTTGCAGCCCTGGAGATCCAGGTGCGTCAAGTTCGGCATGACATCAGACAACGTCCGCATGCTTTCCAAAGTCGACAGTTGCCCGAGGTCGCAGTTTTCGATCCGCAAGCGAGTGACGTTCTTGAACGAGCCCGTCTGCGCTTGTCTATGCGTGCCCAAGCCTCGCATCACGTCCTTCCAGTCCTGCTGGTCCGACACTTTCGATATCTGCACCCTCGTCAGACTCGGGGCATCGCCAAAATCTGCATTAAAGACGCTGCAGGCTTCCCCGCCTTCCACGCGCAGATCCTCGAGGACGGGACAGCGCAACTTTGCGCGCCACGAGACGCTCGTTCGGCTTAAGGTGAGCCGCCGAAGGGCTGGCATGCCGGATCGGAAGCACTGCATCATCGCGTGGCCTGGCGTTGTGTTGACGAGCGCGAGCGTCTCGACAGCGAGAAGCGGGCCTAACGGCATCCAGATCACGCCGTCCAGGTAGACGTGCCGCAGAACGGCAGGATCGAACGACAAAGGCCAAGTCCGCTGATAGTAGCCCATCCGTTCACGATCGGTCGGTCTTTGCGACGGATGGCAGAAGATCTCCAGGTGCTCCAACGCTGGTGCAGGACAGTGGCTAAAGATGTTATACATCATTTCTTGATTCTCCTCGTTGGTCAGGATGCGGATCCTCCGGCAGCGATGGATGACCTCGCAAACAAAGACCAGGATCCTCAAGAAATGATACAGTGCTGGCGAACGAAGCTTGATCAGGGGCCATTGCTCTACAACCACAGACGGATCTAGGTATTCGAAGCAAAGCGTAATAGGTCGGTCTCTCGAGCGCGAGAGTATGTCCGTTATGGCGCCAGCATCGTAGCAATGAAGCGGGTTGACGTAGACGTCGGTCCACAGTTCCGGCAACGCGATCGCAAGCGCTCTCCAAGCGCGACAGACGTGCGAAAACGCTAAAACAGAAATGAAGCTAGCCGCCGTCGACATCGCGCGTTTCTTTCGCGGGCGGCCTCCGTCCGACGACGAGGACGGTTGGATGTCCGGCGCTGGGTCCTTCAAGTGCTGTGCAATTTCGTGCATAAGCTCGGGCGGCAGCGACGCGATGTGGCAAGCACGTTCTGGGTCCTCTGCCTGAGTTGCGCCGTCGCTGCGGTCCATGTTGATATGGCTGAGATGTGGAATGTCCGACATCAGCTAACGCGTCGAGCGAGCACTAGCGCAGTACTTGCCTTTCGAGATGATTGGGTGATTTTGCGTTGCACAGCGGAGTTGTGCACCTTATATATACCCACTGCCACGTTCTTCTCAAAGATGGGACATTGGGCCACAAAGGCTGCCTGCAATGGACAGCCGTGACTTGCAGGACCTGTGTGCCTTGTGGCCCTTTGTGACCGCAAGTATCAATAAGTCCGCTCTTGCTCATTGTTGACATTGTGTGCTATACTGTAGCTGGATGTATGGAGGCAACGGCCGGTTGGACCGTGACAGGAAATTTTTGCCCAGGTTAGGCAACGGGCGGGGTGTGATCCGTTACTGTTGTCAATTTAAGCAACGGTGGCAGCCAGGCCGTAGGTCATGCTCCAACGTTGGAACAAATTTGAAATGTAATCAGAGGAGTAGACACGTCTAAATCTACAGTACGGGTAAAAAAAAAATCAGGTTTTCGGCCACTTCTTGTCACGTTTTTTACTAGGCAACAGCCCTTCCGTTATCCGTTACACGACCGTATTTTGGCAACGCAACGGGGCTACCGTTACCCGTCACCGTTGCCTCCATACATCCAACTACAGTATATTCAACAAGAGTTTATGTATAAAATTGTTTCCTAATCGTTACCTTCTAGGGTCATTTCTAAAGGAGACGGACATTCGATCAGACTGAATCGGAACGAAAGCGAATATTAATCCTGCACCCGGCGTAGTTCATTCTGGGGGTATTCATACACATTCATCTAAGAGAGTTACACAGTCAAGATTACAAGGAAAGAAAACACAAAGCGTAGTTCAAGTTGTTTGCTCTATTTCGCTCTCATCACTTCAAATTCGTTCGTGAATTCCGCCATCGCGTCAAGCGTCTCCAAGAGATGTTGATACCCAAGCTTCTCTTCCCGGCTGACGGCCAAAGAGTGCGCCGTCCGGACAGCATTTTTGATCTGCCGACCATTGATGTTGCGCGACGCAAGCGCTTTGACTTCATCGGGCGTGACATCATCGGTAGCGCCGATTTTGGCGAGGAAAGCCGCCCAAACTTGCTCTTTTGAAGTTTGGGACAGTTCGTGAAAGTGGAGCGCGACATGAATCCGCGAAAGGAAGGCCTCGTCAAACGCTTTCACGCGGTTCGTGGTCATAAATAGAATGCCTCGGTAATATTCGACGTGACGAAGGCTGAGGATTGACCATCAGTTCAACGGATATCAAACAGCGTAGTGCCCTACAAGACAGCGACCATGGCATTTCGTTTAAGGTCATGAAGTGAACGTTGTTCGAGGAAGACGTCAGCCTATACAACGACCTTATCAGCTCCTGCGGGAAATTCTAATCCTATCGTTTTGATGTCTTGCCTCGTCTATTAAAACGATGGCCTTCCAAGTTGTGGCTACGTCGAAGATTTGCTCGAGTGCATGATCGAGCTCGTTGGCCGTTGTTCCCAGATCGCCGCCGCCAACGACATACAAAGGTCGTCTGACGTGCTCGCTGGTCGCTTCGGCGGAAAACGTCTTGCCTGGATAACTGTGAATGCCCAGTTGCTTCATCATAACTCCAATTGACTCACCGACACCAGGAGGCCCGAAAAGGTTGATGACAAGCCCCTGACCTTTGCCTTTGATGAAGTCGTCGAACCCCAGTTCACGATGATGCGCTTCGACCAATGAACGAAGGAGGTTCCTTGCGATCAGCGGGAAGGACAAGGTTGGCGAAAGCGTCAACGTCCCATTGGACGTCTTGGACTTGTTCGACATCAAATTCGACTAGAGTAGACCATTCAGTCCTACATGGCATTTGAAAGACATCTTGACGCTCACACCACATCTTGTCCGACAAACTAAAACCGTAAACGACTGTAGACGTCAGAAGCAGCTTTTCATCCGACAATTGAACGTCGTTGGCCGCGGCACCCCCTTTCTGGGATTCAACCAAGACGACTGAAAACAAATTATCAACATGTTGACTTGCGAGCTACATTATATTTACCATTGGCATACTGGTTCGGAGGGTTTACGGGCTGAGGCAGCACAGGCAGAAGTTCCATTCCGGGCGTGGGGTCGCGAATGTGTCGTTGCTGAGTGTTAGGTTGCTGCTTCACGTGAGTATTCGAAGGAACTGGCAGTGGAAACTGATAGGTCGGATTCAAACGCTTGAAAGTGGCTTGAACATCAACTTAGTAAATGAAGCCTACGAGGAGACGAACAGGACTGACCTCTATCCACCATAATTCGGCCTTTCACCTAAAGAAGCGGGTCAGGGAAACTGCCGCGCTCGTAAGCATAAGAGGAATACCGTACGTTGTGCTTCATAAGCTTCTCTCCCATCTTGAGTGCAGCAATCCCGCTGAATTGCTTGTGATGCATTCCTATAAGACTAACCCATTTCTTGCCACGACGCAACAACGATTCGCGCAGCTGTGCCTCCTCAGGGTGGAACTGGATAGGGTAAGCGTCCAAGGATTGAATCTTGACCGTTCCACGGAAGTACTTCAGAAGAATAGTGGCTTGCACCCTGCCAACACTGATTTCATTTCCTATGATGCTATCAACGAGGTCTATGCTCTCGCAGTTGAGTAGATAGACTATTTTCCCATCATACGCCGTGCGTTGGAAAGAAATCAGCTTGAAGACCCTTGGTTGACCAGTCACAGCGCAGCGGGTGACGAACAATGTCCTGGGAATAAGAATAGCATAGAGAAGGTCGAACGTGATTTCGCCATGGGCAAGGAGATTGTCAAGGGTGGCCAAGGTTGAACGGTAGTCCACAGAGAGGGAAGAGATGAGGAGGTTGACGGAAGATAAAATATGGGATTCGGCTTCCGTCCTCGGCTTCTTATCCGAGAGCGAGTCTCTGTACTTTATAAACTCTTTGAAGAAGGTAATGAACATCTCCGGATCGAGCTTTACAGATAGATAGGAAAATCTACGATCAGCTGCTGCACTGTGTGATGCAAATTAAAAGTACCTCAAGAGGACTAGCAATCCAGGAAACCCCAGGCCATGAATGGATAACGTCCTTGCAAGCCTTCAAGATGTATTCACTCTTGACGACAAGTTTGAATGTCGGCTCACGGTTCTCTTCTCTGGGAATCGTGCGGACCAGGCTGGGATGTAACGGTAGTAAGGTTTCATTGCAGATTTAGTGGGATTCTGAGATGAATATACACAAAGCTGCAGTCTTTCCATGCATCGTTGTTGCCGCTGCTCTGCAGAATAGGAATCGTCTCAACAGTGACTCTCGAACTCATGTTCTACGTGCACGCAGCGCCGAATCAAAGCTATGCAAAGCAAGGCAGAACGGCAGCACACACCCTATACTTCCAAGTCTTCGACCATCCACTGTAATAGTAGTCTAGACGTTTGACTTTAAGAGAAGGCACCGGTAGAGGCTCCTCAGCGATGACAGTAGAATCATTGGACTCGGTGTCAACCGATTCATCGCGGACGCTCTTCACAAGGGTAGAAAGACGACGATGCATAGTAATAGAAAGGGCGGGGACAAAAGCAGGACTTGGGTCAAGAGACAGCGGATGTACGCCTGCGCACCTTTAAATATGCACGCCGGGGCCGTTGCATGATGAGTATCGCAGAAAAGAACTTCGATTTCTGATCTTGTAAGGGTGTACCTGGTCGTGGCCTTCCACAGACCAGTTTTGTGTCGAATCCTGTGTGTCGAGTCACGTTGGCTCAAATGCTGTGAAGGGAATGATCGTTGCGCGGTCAGATCAATTCAACTCCGTGAGAAGTTTCTGCACTTCAACTTACCAGTCCAACCCTAATAGAAGCTTCTGCACATTTTTTGATAGAAATGGGACGACATGTACAGCCTCGCATGCTGGCATCATGAGCGCTTGCTTGAGGACAGGATCCATGGACGTGACGCAAGACATAATAAAAGGAAATTGACAACAGTAAATCAACGAAGCACAAAACAAGAGAAGCAGAAAGAGCGAAAAAAAAGCGAAAATTACAGTAAGAGAAGAAAGGCGAAAGCAAAGCTAGATCACATCTCCGACGTTAAGCACTTCGTTCACGCCCTGCGGATGACCTTCTAGCTCGAACCATTGTGGCAGACTCGACCAAACTTCCTGCCGAGCTTTGGCCGCAGAAGCAGCAAACTCGACTTTGCACGGATAACAGATCTTCAATCCACATTGCCGCTGTCCGTCTGAAAAGTCCGTCCTCGAAAGCATATCCGTGGCCTGTATGAGCGTGAACAAAGTATCCGCGTCCCGCCCGCACGCGATTCCGCCGACCGAGCGTAGGACGTTGAGCATGATGAAATAAAACGACTCATGACACGGTCTGCTAGGGTCCTTTTCGAACTGGTATAAGCAGTCGGCAGAAGGTTTCCGAGACTGAAGCTGTGTGGCGATGAAATTGGCCATATAGCGCTGAACCGCCTCCCTGCCTTTCAGGACCTTGATCAAGTCATTGCGAGACAAAGTGACATTTTTTGGGTATTTCGACCGCTTCGAATGCGGGATGTACGAATCAAAGAGGACAGGTGATGGGACTGCCCCGATCATGATCTTACTCGGTCCGTAGCGACAGAGATCGTAGAATGCGGCTGGCAGAAAGGACAAGAGTTGCAGTTCTTGAGCGAGCTGGATAACGAGCACAGGGTGCGGACATGTGTCGCGAGGAACATAGCGGCCTGCAGCATCTGTCGCTTCGCGTTCTCGCCTATCCCAGCCGGCCAATGTAGACGGCCAATCAAGACCGAGGCGATTTAGACAGCGCTGACGAAGGTGTTCCACAAAGTATTTGGTGGATAGTCGCAGAACACCCGCGATGGCGGCGAAATCGTTTGCCCTGAGCGTTTTGAAGTACCTTAAGAGGACAATCAGTCACAGCGAAGAAAGGAAATGGTTAATTTGACATACAAGCCATCGTAGAGAGCGCTCAGGAAGTAGAATACGTCTGCTGGGGAGTCGTGGAGCTCCACCCACGCACAGCCATCGATGAGATCATGGCCAAGGGGCTGCCCGATGGAGAAGAGATCCTGGAATATCTCCGAGTGCCGCTCCAGTTGACCACGGTGGACCTTGAACGCGGCCTCACCAGCGACGATGACGATATTGCCGTCCAGAAACCAAAAGTCTGAGCGAATGAAATTCTTGATGCACTGGAGGTTTCTGGCTTCTACCTTGTTCGCCACATCTTCAGACATGGTCGACGCCAGTAAAGGACGGTGAAAGAGGGGGATTCAATAGCGAGAGGCGGGGAATTCAGCTAGGGCATGATGGCTGACATTCGAAAAGAACCCGTCCGTCTGATCCGAGTATGGTCGAAGGCCGTGCCTCTAATATGTTTCAAGCGCTGACACAAAAGCTTCAAGTACATGTTGAGCAGATGAATGTCGCAAGTGAGGTTGCATTCGCTGTCACAGTGCCGTCATAAACGAGGGCAACGAACAATGTTGATATAATTTGCGCATAAGTTATCGATCACAGAGTGCTCTGAACTGGAAGATGAAAGAAAATATTGATGTGGATACGTCTTGTGAGGCTTTGAGGATTAAAACTGGCCATCGGAAAATTCTTGACCAGGGTTATGTCACGCGAATCGTGCAGCGTGACACACGCGTCCTTTGGGGTAAAGCACAACGAACCAAAATTCCGTTTATAAAACTTGGATCTACTACAGACTTGAAGTACAGGACAGGCAGAAAATAGACGTGGATCACTGGAAACCTACGAAATACTTCAAAGAAACTAGTTCTTCTGACAAACTCTTTGAGTGGCCTCCAAATACGAATTCTAGCCAAGACTTACCAAATGCACAAGGCACGGACTTGGGAGGCTCAGGCATAGAGAAGCTCATCGGCGGCGACTCGCCACGGACCAATGCGCCACTTGGGAGGCTTGATGCTATCCGCGTCCGCGAGGACGTCGTCTGCAGCAACGCGCCAGGGACCAATGCGCCATTTGGGAGGCTTGATAGCGTCGACTTCAACGAGTTCGTCGGCCGCGACGCGCCACCGTCTGATGCCCCATTTGGGCGGCTTGATCGCATCGCCGTCCGCCATGATCTCGTCCGCGGCAACCCTCCACGGTCCGATGCGCCACTTCGGCGGTTTGATGCTGTCTGCCTCGACCAGCTCGTCAGCAGCCACGCGCCACGGCCCAATGCGCCATTTCGGAGGCTTGATGGCGTCAACAGCCTCGGCGAGCACCTCGTCCGCAGCCACGCGCCAAGGACCAATGCGCCACTTGGGTGGTTTGACAACGTCGATCTTGTCATAAACACTACCGTCAGTCCAGAGCACGTCGGAGATGACAGAGAACGATCCCACAGATGCCATTTGGTTAGATATGCGTTGTAGTTGTGAGTGCAGAAGATGCGAGAACGAGTCTGAGAGACAAACAAGGTGCGATTGAACTGTGCTTTTATACGCGTCTGGCAGTGCAGAGCCCCCACGAATGGGATATCCTTTGACAGCCGTGCCATACCGCAGCCGACCAACCCCACAGATAGAAGGCACAGGCTTGATGCCATCCTGTGGCGCCTTTCTCTCATCATCCATCCTCACTCCCGGTGTTCCGTATCTCCGTCAGAAACAACGCCGTAAGAAGGGTCCTCCATTGAAGCCGTCAAGTTCAAGTTCCTTGCATTGTTCGGATACCTGTTTCTATAAGGATAGTGACATTCAAACGACCCTTTGGTGTTCGTAGTTTGAAAACGAAGAGTAATGGATGGCTACTGCATAAGCCTCGCATTCTGTGTAGACCGGGGTGATACTGAGACCCGTCCTTAGTCGCTTCGGTTACACCGCAAGCTAGTGTTTTCAGGAATCAGTCTTTCCACACCAGGATTGACCTACATTCCCTATGTCAAACAGCTCCAAAAGGCCCTCTTGATTGAATAACTAAAGCGTGCAACCAGGGTATATTCGGTTCGTCGATAACTTGCAATTGCTTGGCTGTTCTGCGAACATTTTACGTTTCAGTCGAACATACGTAGAAGTCGGGTGGCGCGAAAGTCTGATGGTAGTAGTGCAGATGAATTCGGGAGACCATCCAGATCAATGTGTCGGCGGAATTCTAGCGAGTCTTTGTATGAGAAAGCGCAGGCTGAGAGCGCATTGAGCTATATTTTCAGGTAGATTCCCTGCAAGTTGAATTGAAGCGTTCAAGTCGTGTCACGAATCTCGTGGGACGTGACAAACGCGCTTTGGACCGAACCGCAATGAGTCACACGGCACAGTTTATGACCCTTTTCAAGTATCCAGCCTTGGTGCCAAAGGCTCTTCAAGACGCCTACGATAATTTTGTTTGGTCAGATCAGGCAGCAGAGCTCGGCAACACTCGCGAAGGCCTTGACTAAGACTCCTAGCAATCAATGATTCAGATATGTGGAGAATGTGAAGCCTTTACGTGCTCTCAAGTGTGGACCATTCATGCAAAAGACAAAGACTGCGATTCACTACAAAACTTTAGGTACAGAAAGACTAGTACGAAGGCACATTGAGGATCAGGGCCTACAACAAATCTGTCACAAGGGGCAAGCCGAATCCCAGCGAGAAGATACTGACCTCCTTTACGAAGCAGACCTTGCGAGTTCAGACGTACAGGAGCTCATCGGCGGCGACCCTCCACGGACCAATGCGCCACTTGGGAGGCTTGATGCTATCCGCGTCCGCAAGGACCTCGTCTGCAGCAACACGCCAGGGACCGATGCGCCACTTGGGCGGCTTGATGGCGTCGGTGTCAGCCATTATCTCGTCAGCAGCGACCCTCCACGGCCCGATGCGCCATTTCGGAGGCTTGACACTGTCTGCCTCGACGAGCTCGTCAGCAGCGACGCGCCACGGCCCAATGCGCCACTTCGGGGGCTTGATCGCATCATCGTTCGCCATGATGTCGTCGGCTGCGACGCGCCACGGTCCGATGCGCCACTTGGGAGGCTTGATGGCGTCGACACTGTCTGCCTCGACGAGCTCGTCAGCAGCCACGCGCCACGGGCCAATGCGCCACTTGGGCGGCTTAACAGCGTCGATCTGTTGACATGACGGTGAGCAACGACAAATGACCAAGAAGAGAGGCACGACTGACAGAGGCCATTTCGTATAGAGATATGTGTGTTTGCTTGTGAGTAGAGAACGACACTGAGGACCAAGGCAGTTGTCGCTGCTCTCTTTTATACGCGTCCACCCGTTGCATCTTCCAGAAATAGGCATAAACTGCGAGAATTCACAGCCGAGCAAAGTGAGGCAGGTGGAATGCGCGCCCACGCTCCATCGCGACCCATTGCTCCTCGTCTTGTCAGCGACAGTAGTGAACATCAAACCCTCAATGTTTGTTCGGTCGCCCGTTCATGCGTCGGAGGCGAGGAGGAGCCGTTACCCCCTCTCCTTTGGCGCACTGCATTCCACAAGGGTAGCCGTCGTAGGACCCGCTTCTAGAACAAGACCTATCCTCTGCATAAGCGATAGTACACCACCTTTTCGGGTTGGAGAGTGCACGTATCCTTGTCAGAATTCCTGTCCTCACTGGGCGGCATGGATCCTTCGAGGTTGGTGCGAGACCTCAGCGTCCAATCTTCTACCCATTTCTGATGACAAAAGCCCTCAATCAACCCTGTTTGTGATGTCGAAGACTTTCCAGTCGTCCCTTGCAGCGCGACCGGAGGAACCTCTACAAGATACAACCCATGGAATGAAGCCGGAAAGGAAACACCATCTCCCTGCCGGCCTTGTCATAACAGCACACCGCTTCTGGCTTGGGTTGTTATTCGACGACTAGGCCCAGTTATTCCATGCAGGTCCATTATGACCGAAGATAGGAGGATGAGCACACTTTTTCATTTGTCTACCGCTTCGAACACTGATTCTGTCCTAACCTTGGCTAGTCTGGCGAATGACGGAAGAAGCGACATAGCGGCTAAAAAAGTTTTCGCAGACGTCGTGACAACGCCGTCTTGATTCTTGAAGAAGAAAGCGTAGACACGGATGGCGAACAGCCTCCATGAGCGTAAGGAAAGGTCAAGTTCCGGTTGCAAAGCACATCCTTGTGCAGTAAACGGAGGCTATTTTTTTTGCGAGTCGGAAACCGTAGACGATTTGGGACTTGTACAGTACATTATGCATTCAGGTTACAGATGTTGTGAGCGATAGAGAATGCTTGGCGAGAGTGCGGTCCGACTTTGCAAGTGGTGCTTTCAAGTTTCCACCCTTTGTCCTACGACAATAGCAAGATATCAATGTCATAGCCGGGTAAAGCGACGGGAATGCGGTGCCTTGGCTACATCCTTCGGCCATAGAGCGGGGGGGAGCAGTGCGTTCCGTACAAATAACACATCCATTCTTGCAAGTAAGTTACTAAACGACACGACACGAGCTTCGCACTGTCCAGCGCATGATGATGCAACCCATTCATTCTCGTAGCAGAAACGGAACAAGCAGGGCAACTCGAATCGGCAATCAAAACCACACGCTGCACAAGAACTCCAAAGCGAGACGCGTTCCGAAGCCAGCCGCCGCCGCTCACCGCCTGGAAGAACGCCCACGGCTCTCCGCGTTGATGCGAAAGTCCTACAAGGCTAGGCTCCCAGCCAACGCCTCTCGACCTGCCTCCCAGAGCCTCCCTTCCTGGCACGTACAAAATTATGAAAATGCAAAAACGAAAGTCAAACTGACATCGCATCCATCGAACGCCATGCACGTACCCGGCCGGCACTGCTGCACTCGGGGACATGTGTTATTTTAACGTTACACGAACCGGCACTGCCGCAGAACGCACGCAACATCCATCGTCCGGTGGGGCTCTCACACTGGCAGCTCTGCGCTTCCTTGCTTCCTCTGATTAAGCACGCATCCCCACGTCAGTCTTGAGCCTTCCCAGTCAGGCTTCGCACGAATCAGATGAACAGATGAATAAATAAAGGCCTTGCACGCGCTCGCCGAGCCGTAGTCTCCTTCCTCTTCACAAGCACTGACCTCGTTCAATCACGCACTCAAGCCCACGATGACCAGCACAACACGCTCCGCAGCCGTCCTCGCAGGCCCGCCAGGCGAGCACTGCTTCACGGGCGTCAAGCACAGCGGCACGCCGGTCGGCAGATCCGTGACGATCGCCGGCGTGCCGACGTACGTCTCTGAACCACCTCCGTCGTCGTCGCCGCGCAAGGAAGGAAGCGCGCAGAGAAGAGTGCTCTTGTTCTTCGCCGACGTGTGGGGCCCTTTCTTCCTGAACAACCAGCTGCTCCAGGACTACTTTGCCGAGCACGGTGAATATTCCCATTCCTCCGCGTCGTCCGTTTTTTTTTTTTTCCTCCTTCTTCTAGTCTCTGGAAATATTGAGACATACAACAAAAAAAGGATACGTCGTGTTGGGCGTCGACTACTTTTTCGGCGATCCGGTGCACGTTCACACGGAGGCAGGGTTCGACCGCCAAGCATGGATGGACAAGGCGAAAAAGACTGCCGTCGCAGCGGTGCCGCGCTGGCTCGACGCCGTGTTCAGGCAGTACGGACCCAACGCAAAGTACTGCGCCGTAGGTCAGCCATTCCAGAACCAAATCGATTTTTTTTTTTTGAGCTCTTGATGTTTTTATGATTGTAAACTTGTAGGGTACTGCTTTGGCGGTCCGTTCGCGCTTGACATGGCCACGACGGAGAAAGTCGTAGCTGGTGAGCCGCGTTCGCGAGAGCGCGAACGTCCGTGATCGTCGTCTGTTTGGCGTATCTGACGCGCGTCTGAAAGCCGCCTTTGCGCATCCGGCGTTCCTGAGCGAGGACCAGATCACCAGAGTCAAGCGTACGCCACCACTTTCATCGCACCGCCTGACGAAAAACTGACCGCAGCTTTTCACTTTGTCAACGACCCAAAGGGCCCGTGATGATGTCTGCGCCGGTGCGTCCTCGGTGGCGTTCGGTCCTTTGCAGCGTCTCTTGTCTGACGGCGGAATGCCAGAAATCGATCACACGTTCCCGCTTGAGAAGCGCCGACGCGCAGAAGATCTGTTGATAGAAGCCAAAGCCAAATATCACATCCAGGTCTTTTCGGGCGTCGCTCACGGGTTCGCCGTGCGCGGCGATCCGGCAGTGCAGATCGAGCGTGAGTGGCTTGCAGCATGGCAGGAGCACAGATTCACGAATTCACGTAGGTTGGGCAAAGGAAGAATCGGCGAGAGGTATTTTGAATTGGTTCGACGAGTTTAGCTTGACCGAAAAGACTGTGGTCTCGAGCTACCTGTGATAAAAGTGCGCTCGCGTCGCGGATGATAGACCGATGAATGCCCTGCATCGTCATGTAGTTGATATATCCAAAGTAGCTTTGAAAATCGTCTGAGATGAGCGACGATTGGAAAATCCATAGCTGGATTGCTGACGCGGACGACTTGATCAATCTACCTCCCGGCTTGTCAGAGCTCTTTTTACACGACCAAGGACGTAACAAGCAGTTAACTCGTCCAAGGCGATAGGGTCTGGAGCGCTTACGTCATCACTAGCAAAGGTATCGGATGCTCCGCTTGATCTTTAAAGGCAAAAGGCAAGCACGGCCGGCATTGACCCCAATTTCTGTGTGTTTTTTTTGTTTTATATTACACCCCGGCTGACGTCTGTATGGTTACCCCAACAATCCCCTCCTAACATCCCCCTACCTGCTCCTCCCGAAAAGCAACCAACCATGCGCGTGACTCCGTTCCTGCGTCAGAACGCCCTCTCTGTCTCTGCCGGTCTCAGAGAGCGCGTCCGCAGGCCGTCCTACTTTCAAAAGCTCGCAAAGCCAGAAGACCTCGTCCGGCTTTTCAAGGTGCGTCTCGCGTTCCGTCCGGCTGGCACCGATCGGTGTGACCTGAGACCTTTCCGTTGTAGAACGATGATTATGTGCGTTCGTGGGACACTCGTTTGCTGTGGACCCGCGGATGTGACACGTCTTTTTGCGTAGATTGGCTGGTCTGGCTTCACTGGCGTCGGATATCCCAAAGCTGTCCCCACTGTACGTCTTGATGTTCACTCAGGTTCCGACGCTTATCGTATCCTTGTCTCGCAGGCCATCGCAGACCATATAGAGTCCAACAACCTCCAAGCGAACCCAGAGACCAAGAAAAAGTTTAACCTCTTTGTCGGCGCGTCCGTCGGGCCTGAGATCGAGGACAGATGGGCAAGGCTTGATATGTGAGTTTGGTTAAGGCAGAAAAGCCTGTGAATGTGTGTGATGAACTTGGGACGTCAGGATCGCCCGACGCTACCCCCACCAGGTCGGTAAGGAGGTTGCAAAGGGAATCAACGCTGGTCGCATCGCGTTTGCGGACAAGCATCTGTCGAGTGAGCTTCCGTCTCCCTCGCTATCGTGCTGCCTAATGACAATGCTTGCTGTCTCGCAGTGTTCCCACAGGACCTCACGTACGGGTACTACAACCTGCACAAGAAGCATGGCGATCCGAAGAAACCGCTCGACTGGGCGATCGTCGAGGCCACCGCCGTCACCGAAGAGGGACACATCGTGCCCGGCGCGTCCGTCGGCGCAACCCCGGAGATCCTCCAGTGCGCAGAGAAGATCATCATCGAAGTCAACACCATCCTTCCGAACCTCGAAGGCTTGCACGACATCAATCAGTCTTTTGTTCCGCCGCATCGTCTTCCATATGTCAGTCGTTTCCTGTGTTTTTCTGCGAAGGCCTGCTATCTGATAAAAAAAAAAAAAGTCCATTCGCAACCCGCAAGACCGCATCGGTGTCACGGCCATTCCCGTCGACCCAGACCGCGTCGTCGCCGTTGTCGAATCGCAGCATCCCGACAACACGGGACTCAACGCTCCCGAGTAGGTCCCCTCCCGTCTGTGGTATGCTCTTCAATGACGTCATCTCATTTGCCAGAACGACGAAAGTCGCGCGATCGCAAAGCACCTGATCGAGTTTCTCACGGACGAGGTCGCCGCGGGCCGACTGCCCAAGTCGCTCCTACCGCTGCAGTCCGGCATCGGCAACGTCGCCAACTCGATCATCGGTGGTTTGGCCGAGGGACCGTTCCAGCGTGTTCAGGTCTGGACGGAGGTCTTGCAAGATACGTTCATCAGGTTCTTTGATTCTGGGAAATTGTCGTTTGCGACGGCGACGAGCATCAAGTTTTCGCCGGAAGGGTGTGTCTTTTTGCCAGCGAATTTTTTTTGTCCCGAGCTGACTGTCGTTGATAGATTCGATCACTTTTACTCTCGTAAGCTGCTGTTTTTATATGATGAGATATCATGCAAGTGTCGTCATGGCTTTTAGACTGGTCGGACTACAAGGACCGCTTGCTTCTCCGCTCGCAACAAGTTGCCAACTCGCCCGAGATCATTCGCAGACTGGGCGTCATCGCCATGAACACGCCGCTCGAAGTCGACATCGTGCGCGCTTTCATCCACACGTCGATTGTAATTAACATGTTTTTTTTTCGTCGCAGTACGCTCACGCCAACTCGACCAACGCGCTCGGTTCGCGCATGCTCAACGGTCTCGGTGGTTCTGGCGACTTTTTGAGAAACGCAAAGCTGTCGATCATGCACACGCCCTCGAGGTGCGCTCCCTACCTTGCTTGTGCTTGTTCTGATCTGATCGCCTTGTTTTGACACGCAGTCGACCCACCAAGACGGATCCGACGGGCATAAGCTGCATCGTGCCTTTTGCTTCGCACATTGACCAGACCGGTGCGTTTCAAGCGTGTTCGGGCCGCCGATGTGGTTCCTTTTACTTCCTTTGTAGAGCACGATCTGGACGTCGTCGTGACGGAGCAGGTCTCGCTGATCTGCGCGGTCTGTCACCCCGCGAGCGCGCGCCGCTCATCATTGAAAAGTGCGCGCATCCGGTTTACAAGGATCTCTTGCACGAGGTGAGCATCTCTCGGCTTGTCGATCTGGGCGCTTTCGATTCACTTTCGCTGTTCAGTACTATGACCGTGCGTTGCATGAATGCTTGGCTCGCGGAGCCGGCACGAGCCTCACATGCTCAGAGTGCGTGTTTTTTTTTTTCCAAGTTGTTTGATGCAACAGCGTGCTGATGGGTTTTCAAGAACTCGTTCAAGTTCCATTTGAACCTGATGGAGAAGGGGACGATGAAGATCAAAGGGTGGGATTAGATGCATGTGACATCCTTGGATATCGTTTTTTTATTACAACTCTTTTTTTTCTTTCTGATTTACAATGCTGTAATGTTGGTGACGCGGGTGCAGATCGATGTAGATTATAAGTAGGATTCGACGTGTATCGATGCGTTTCCCTTGGAACGGTCTGGGTACATGTGTGAAATGTGAACGGTCACCGGCCCGTGGGTGTGCGTCGCTGGACGGATGGGGATAGATCTGGTCTATAATGGTCTCGGGGGATGCACTTGTAAGTGTCTGATTGGTATCGCTATGGGCCGGCGGGGCGCTTGTCGGTATATCGGTATGTATGTATGGTATGGACGTTGCATGCGTGGAGAGCGGGGTCGAAATGGTTACTGGCCAGGAGTGAGGCGGTTGCGTTCGAGAGCGAGAGCGAGGCGAGGTCGAGGTTGGCTGGTTCTACACAGGTCAGGTACACGGTACGAGTGCGCTCTTGCAGATGCTCAGAAGGGGGTGATCTAAAGAGCGATGCGGGTCCGGCGGGGGGTGGCTATCTAGTATTCGCAGGTTGTTTGCAGAGTCGGTGATGCGGTGATGCGGTGATCGTTGTGCATGTCGAAGCCCTTGGTCGATCTTTTTGAAGCCGTTCAAACTCTATCTCAGGGTCGATTCCTGGTTCACGTGGACGACGGAACCGCATTCTTCTCGGAATCAAAAAAAAAAAAAAAAAAAAAAAGAAAAGAAGGGATCCCGCAGATTAAACGGAGTGACTCAAAAAGAAGAAAGAAGAGAGGAAAAAAATTTACAATAAACGCGGATTCGGAGAGGAGGGACGGGCAAGGCAGTAATCGTAATCCCAGAGGCTAGTACAGGCTTATCGCAGTGACATCGAGAGAGAGAGAGAGAGGGCCGACGTCATGCGCGTCCGATGGGCGAGGACGGGTTTCGCACGATAAGCAAGAGGCAGTCAGCTTGCCCCGTTTAGGGTCCAAGGGTCGGCTTCGGTTTGCAGGGACCAAGGGGTCGTTGATTATGCAAGAACTAGCGTTTTGGACGGGCGGAAAAGGCGCTCGTGCGCATGGTCCTCCTCGTCAGTCTGGAAGTGATGCTGGGTGCATCCTATACCACGGTTTCGGTTTCGGTTTCGGTTTCGGTCTCGGGATCATGGGAGCACTTGGAGGGATCGACGGGATCGGAAAGCTCCTTGGGGTTGATGGAGAAACGAAAAGTGTACGCAGAGGCGGCTCTTCTGCTTGTCATGTCGCCATCATCCGTTCTCTGTTTTCTAATTTTTTTTTTCAATAGAAACCGCATTGCTCACACCGACACACACTCTCCTCGCTCAGCCCCGTGACCGGGACCGGATCTATCGTGAAGATCGCTCTTCTCTCCACTTTTTGCTTTTTCACTCAAGGCTCGTCTTTTCCCCGCCCGTCCGGATCTTGGCGCGATCCCAAGTGACCGGTCCCTCCGCGCCTGCCACCTGAATATAAGCCCTTTCAAGATCCTCTCCGGCTTCCCCGCTGCTCCCCACGCACGCACGCACGCTCTCCCCCACCCTACCCCAACTCCCCCCCCTTTCTTCTTATCTTGCATCGCACCTCGCGGGCGCATCTCCTCTCGTCACCAAGAACATACACTCAGTCCCGGACTATTAGAGCATTCGACCGTTGCACGCTGCGGGCATTGGGAATTTTCCGTCATGTCGCTGTTGGAAACGCTGTCGCAGCCGCAGGCCGTCGCCGTCTTGGTGCTGTGCGGGACTCTGCTGGCGGTGCTGCACAGACATCTGACGGGCAAGACGCCTTCGAACGTTTCGCTCCCGCCCGGCCCGCCAAGGGACAGCTGGATATTCGGCAACACCATCCCCACAAAATTGTACGTCTACGATCTCCCCTAGTCTAACGACACTCGCGAGACTGACGACTTTCGCTTAATCTGTCCCCACCACCACCATCCAAACGTCTTCACACACGCGCAGCGCGTATCGCAATTTGAAGAGTGGACAAAGGAGTACGGCCCGATGTTTCGCTCCGTCAGGGTTCCAGACCATCATCATCATCGGCCGTCTCCAGGCCGCTATCGACATCATGGAGCGTGAGGGCGCGTACACCGTCGACAGACCGAAGAGCATCGCTGCGGGCGAGACACTCTCGGGCGGCATGCGCGTCCTCCTCACCCCCGCCGGCGACCGATTCAAGCGCATGCGCAGGTGAGCGGCCCGTGTTTCGTTGCCTGTTTTGCATAACATGACGTTTCTGGACGTGGTGACAAGGGCACTGCACGCGCATCTGCAGCCTAAAATCATCACGACTTACGCCCCTACCATGAGCCTTTTCGCGAGACAGCACGTTTATGACATTCTCGATCGGCCAGAGGGACACCAGGAGCATGCCAAACGGTAGGAAGGACGTCACTCTGCTGTCGTCTCAGCTCACGTGAGCATTTTTCTTTTCCTTCTGAAAGATACGCTGCAAGAGTCGTCATGGCCCTTGCGTATGGAAAGATTTCCAAAGATTACGATGACCCAGAGATCAAAGCCGTCAACCGCTGCCTCACTCGTCTCGGAAACAACCTCCGCCCTGGGCTGTGGAAAGTCGACGCCTGGCCCATCCTCCGGTGCGCGTTCGCCACTGCACAACCTCACCACTAACGGCTCATCACGCGCCCGTTCTTCATGTTCTTTTTTTTTATATATCAGCTACATCCCCGGATACCTCAAAGAGCTGCAAGACGGACACCGCGAAGAGCTCGACCTGTTCAAGACGCAGCTCATGGAGCTCAAGGGCAAGCTCGAGCGCGGCGACGCGACGCCAGACTGTTTCGGCAAGTACTTGCTCGACAGACAGCGCGAGCTCGGCCTGTCCGACAATGAGACGGCGTACCTCGCCGGGTCCATGTTCGGCGCCGGATCCGACACCACCGCGTCGGCGATCAGCGTCACCGTCCTCGCCGCGGCGCGCCACCCCGAGGCGCAGGCAAAGGTGCAGCGAGAGCTCGATGCCGTCGTTGGGAGGACCCGTGCGCCGACGTTGTCGGACCAGGAAAACTTGCCGCAGCTTCAGGCGTTTGTCCTCGAGAGCTTCAGGTGGCGTCCTGTCAGCGCCGGTGGGTTCGCGCACAAGGCGAGCAAGGATATCGTTTGGGTGCGCATGATCTTTTTTTTTTTTTTTTTTTCGTGATTCGGTTCGGGTTCGAACGTTCTTTTTTCTTTTGGTAGAAAAATTATGTTATTCCTAAAGGGACGGCTGTCATTGGAAACGTGTGGGCTGTGGGTCGTGACCCGCAGTTCTTCCCGGACCCGGAACGCTTCGATCCGCAGAGGTGGCTCACCAAGGAGGGAAAGATCAAGGAAGACCTAAAGGCTTACTCGTTCGGTTTCGGTCGCAGGTGCGCTAAAATCGCTCTCCCTGCCGTTCGCTCGACTGGCTGACCGACTGTTTGTCTCTCACCTCCGACACGCCACACGCAGAGTGTGCCCAGGGCAGCACATGGCGAGCGCGTCCGTGTTCCTCAACGCGGCGCTCATCCAGTGGGCGTTCACCGTCAAGCCTGACCCGCGCGCCCCGCCGATCGACGACCTCGCGTTCACAGAGTCGGCCAACGCGCATCCCATGCCGTTTTCTGTCGTGTTTGAGCCGAGGGCGGCCAAGACGTATGAGGGCGTGCGTGAGCTTTTGGAGGATTATGGTGCGTGAGGGTTGGGATTTTTTTTTTTTGTGTACGTGACAGGGAAGGTGTGTAGTGTAATGTAGTGTAGACTCGGGTGGAAATTTGTACTACGTAACGTATCGGCTTTGTCATCTCTTTTCATCGCCTGAGGAGGGGGGCCCCTCGAGGCGAGATGTGTCCGCCTTGGGTAAGTGGCTGGCAATGGCGTGGTGCGTCCAAGCCGTTGTCCCGAATCCCGATCAGCGATGTGATGTGTTCGTCGTCTTGCGAAATCGATGCGCTCGGTAGAGCGCCGTTTAGGATGCCATTGAGACGACTAGCGTGTTCTTTGTTCTTCGTCCTAACAGGGCGTTCCTCGCCTCCCAACGTAGTACTAGCGGCGATCGACTTGCCTTGCTTCAAACGTTGGAGAGAAGGGGTAACCGAGCTGACGCTCAGCGAGGGTCTGAGGGTCTGTTTGGTGCAAGAAGAGGAACAATAGGGCGTGATGGAGTGCGGGCGTGCATTCCACCTGCCTCCTTTGTTCGGCTGTGAGCTTCGCAGTTTATGCCCATTTCTGGAACGTTGGAATGCGGGTGGACGCGTATAAAAAGAGAGCAGCAACAACTGCCTTGGTCCTCAGAGTCGTTCTCTACTCACAAGCAAACACACATATCTCTATACGAAATGGCCTCTGTCAGTCGTGTCTCTCTTCTGCATTGTTTCTCGTCGCTCACCGTCGTGTTAACAGATCGACGCTATCAAACCTCCCAAGTGGCGTATTGGTCCTTGGCGCGTGGCTGCGGACGAAGTCCTCGCCGACGCTGTTGACGCCGTCAAGCCTCCGAAATGGCGCATCGGACCGTGGCGCGTTGCAGCCGACGAGATCATGGCGGACGACGACGCGATCAAGCCGCCGAAATGGCGCATTGGTCCGTGGCGCGTCGCTGCTGACGAGCTCGTCGAGGCAGATAGCGTCAAACCTCCGAAATGGCGTATCGGACCGTGGAGGGTCGCTGCGGACGAGATCATGTCCGACACCGACGCGATCAAGCCGCCCAAGTGGCGCATCGGCCCTTGGCGTGTTGCTGCCGACGAGGTTCTCGCGGACGTGGATAGCATCAAGCCTCCCAAGTGGCGCATTGGTCCGTGGAGGGTCGCCGCCGATGAGCTCCTGTACGTCTGAACTCGCAAGGTCTGCTTCGTAAAGGTGGTCAGTATCTTCTCGCTGGGATTCGGCTTGCCCCTTATGACAGATTTGTTGTAGGCCCTGATCCTCAATGTGCCTTCGTACTAGTCTTTCTGTACCTAAAGTTTTGTAGTGAATCGCAGTCTTTGTCTTTTGCATGAATGGTCCACTTGAGAGCACGTAAAGGCTTCACATTCTCCACATATCTGAATCATTGATTGTTAGGAGTCTTAGTCAAGGCTTCGCGAGTGTTGCCAAGCTCTGCTGCCTGATCTGACCAAACAAAATTATCGTAGGCGTCTTGAAGAGCCTTTGGCACAAGGCTGGATACTTGAAAAGGGTCATAAACTGTGCCCGCGGTTCGGTCCAAAGCGCGTTTGTCACGTCCCACGAGATTCGTGACACGACTTGAACGTTTCAACACTTCAACGCAACTTCAACTTGCAGGGAATCTGCCTGAAAATATAGCTCAATGCGCTCTCAGCCTGCGCTTTCTCATACAAAGATTGGCTAGAATTCCGCCAACACATTGATCTGGATAGTCTCCCGAATTCATCTGCACTGCTACCATCAGACGTTCGCGCCACCTGACTTCTACGTATGTTCGACTGAAACGTAAAACGTTCGCAGAACGGCGAACAGGTTGCAAATCATCGGCGAACCGAATATACCCTGGTTG
Organism: Macrocybe gigantea; assembly: GCA_011319805.1. NCBI lineage: Eukaryota > Fungi > Basidiomycota > Agaricomycetes > Agaricales > Callistosporiaceae > Macrocybe > Macrocybe gigantea. The sequence goes on along the minus strand of SJRY01000077.1, from coordinate 169,971 downwards.
CACGCTTTAGTTATTCAATCAAGAGGGTCTTTTGGAGCTGTTTGACATAGGGAATGTAGGTCAATCCTGGTGTGGAAAGACTGATTCCTGGAAACACTAGCTTGCGGTGTAACCGAAGCGACTAAGGACGGGTTTCAGTATCACCGCCATCGTCATTGATTACTCTGTCTCAGCTCAATGCAAATACCGGTCTTCGTTTGGGCATAACCGCTTTGGAAGGGTCTACACAGAATGTGAGGCTTATGCAGTAGCCATCCATTACTCTTCGTTTTCAAACTACGAACACCAAAGGGTCGTTTGAATATCACCCTCCTTACAGAAACAAGTATCCGAACAATGCAAGGAACTTGAACTTGACGGCTTCAATGGAGGACCCTTCTTACGGCGTTGTTTCTGACGGAGATACGAAACACCGGGAGTGAGGATGGATGATGAGAGAAAGGCGCCACAGGATGGCATCAAGCCTGTGCCTTCTATCTGTGGGGTTGGTCGGCTGCGGTATGGCACGGCTGTCAAAGGATATTCCATCGTGGGGGCTCTGCACTGCCAGACTCGTATAAAAGCACAGTTCAATCGCACCTTGTTGTCTCTCAGACTCGTTCTCGCATCTTCTGCACTCACAACTACAACACATATCTAACCAAATGGCATCTGTGAGATCGTTCTCTGATATCTCACACGTGCTCTGGACTGACGGTAGCGTTTATGACAAGATGGACGCTGTCAAACCACCCAAGTGGCGCATTGGTCCTTGGCGCGTGGCTGCGGACGACGTCCTTGCCGAGGCTGTTGACGCCATCAAGCCTCCGAAATGGCGCATTGGGCCGTGGCGCGTGGCTGCTGACGAGCTGGTCGAGGCAGACAGCATCAAACCGCCGAAGTGGCGCATCGGACCGTGGAGGGTTGCCGCGGACGAGATCATGACGGACGGCGATGCGATCAAGCCGCCCAAATGGGGTATCAGACGGTGGCGCGTCGCGGCCGACGAACTCGTTGAAGTCGACGCTATCAAGCCTCCCAAATGGCGCATTGGCCCTGGCGCGTCGCGGCCGACGACGTCCTCACCGAAGCGGCCGACAGCATCAAGCCTCCCAAGTGGCGCATCGGCCCTTGGCGCGTCGCTGCCGACGAGCTCCTTTAAGCCTGAACCAGAGGACCGTGTCTCTACAACAGGTAAGTAAGCCCTTCCTTGGGTCGTGCTGGTGCTTCGGCAGCGTCTGACCGGTGTCACGGCTACTTACAGGCTCTAGCTGCGTTCACCTTCTGCTAGGCCTAGATTCTGGTCCGCTGTAGTCCTACTTACTCGTGTTGTAAAGTTTCCTCAACGTCGTTCATTTGTGTCTTGCGTCCGGTCTCTCCTGAGGTGCATCACCGGTCGTTCTGCCTGAGGATATATTCGCAGCAGTGCGGTTTTCTCGAACAAACGACTAACATTGAAGGAAAGCATGTCAACATACAGTAAAAGCGAAACAGAAAACAACGTGAACTACAGCTGACAAAAGACGCAACGCCTCAAGCCGGAACAAAGTCCACGCTAAAAACGGTCGAAGAATCATCACCATTCCCTTCTATCGACCAAAGTATGCAATCAGAACAACCACCAAGTCCGACAGCACTATCAACTCACCATTCAAATCAACAAGCGCCACAAGGACGCCGTTCGAAAGGCTAGCATACTTGGCCTCCTCCTCGAGCGCCTCATAGAACAGTTCGTCGTAGTCGGCATAGTCGCCAGAGCCATAATTGGACGAGTCCCAGTTGACGAACAGACCGGTGTCCGTCATCTGCAGACAGGTTATGCCGGCGAGGCAGGATCGATTGCCGAATATCGGCACGCGCGAGACGGACAGACGAGGTGGTTCGTCTCGCGTCGGAGTGGATTGGGTCCAGTCGGGTTCGACGATAAACACGCCCGTGCGCTGGCAATAGAAGGATCAATGATCGCAAAGTAAGACGCCTTTGAGGAACGCACCGTCGCGACCCCGATTCGTCCGTTCTCAAACGCGAGGTATCGCGAGGAATAGCACGGAGAACCCAGCTGGATCTCGACAGAAAGGTCAAACACCGAAACGTCTTCTTGCCTTGCACGCTCGAAATCGCGTATGAAGACGAGTTTCGAGCTCAGCAGCAGACACGCGAGATGACGACCGCACGACGACACATGCACTAGAATCACAAAGTAAGAAACTCGGTCCCCCCCGGCTTTCCCGAACCAGATCGCAAACACAGACGCACCAGCGATGAACTCGTCGACGACCGTGTGCTCCGTCCGCTCCAGCTCCGCATTGACGACCAACGCATGCCGCACGAGCGCAGACTCCGCGTTCACATCATCAGGCCTGTCGGACGAGATCGCGAAACGCCACGCGCCAAACGCAGGGCGGGACGACGGCAGATCGAGCACGCACCGGCCCGTCTCGCGCGAGAACGCGCGCAGGCAGTGGATGCCGCACACAAAGACGTGACGCGGTCCGATCTCGATGTAATTGATATTGCCAAGGAAGCGGTGCGCCGGCCACGCATCGGCTACGTGCGCCTGCCCGTCATCCGACTGCGTCCCCTCGATCGTCTGCACGAGCTTGCCCGTGCGCACGTCCCAGAGGTACACGTTGTCCCACGCCGCGGCGCCTAGCAGCGGGTACGAGAAGCGGAACGCGCGCGTCGGCTCTGGAGGGCGGAGGAGCGCCCACGGGCGAAAGCGCCCCCGCGTGCTGCCGTTGGCCTCCCCTGCCTCGGCGGCTTGAGCGGCGTTGGCCACCATCCATGCGGTCATCTGGCGCGCCCTGGGGCACGATTCGTCTACGACGCGCGACGCCTCGTCCTCATCGTAATCATCAACGCGGCGCCAGACCTCCTTGGCGCCGTCGACACAGTCGAAAACGACGAACCCTTCTGCGTACTCGCAATGAGCGTACCCGCGGACATGGTTCTGCCCTCATCCTGGTCAGCGCAAACCGAACGGAGAGCATCCCTAGTTTCAGCGATCCGGGTAGCGCGCACCTGTGGAAGCGACCACAGCACCTTGTCTCGCTCCATGTCAATCACCCTCAACCCGCCTTCCGACGACGTGGTAAGAATGTACCCCGCCTTCTCGTCGACTTTGATACGATGAACAGACGTCCCGGAAGAGTGATACTGTGCGATACCAGACGAGGCTTTGCCGGACCAACTCTGGTCGATAAGGCGCCTCCGTCGACCTGAAATCGTCAGCCAGTCAAACCTGGATGTGCTCCTTGGACGTTCCGCGACATACATAGGTCCTTCCAACCCGTAACACCGACCAACGCCCGTCTCGAATACAAGCCCCGGACATCTCCCAGCGCCGTCGCGAGAGACGGGATGAGCCCGTGGAAGAACGCGGCCTTGTGGTATATGGCCGAGTCGTGCACCTCAAAGAACGTCCGCCAGGCGCGGCACACGAGCTTCAGGCTTGCCAAAGACTCGAATGGGAGGTAGGCGAGGATCGCGAGCGCGAGCTCTGCAGGCAAATCGAACATGATGGTGATTGCGGACCAATAACTGAGACTTGCAAGGCGTAAACGGACTTGTGATATTTCTCACGCAACACCAATTGCAATTATCGTACTCCCAAGTCCACAACTCCTAAATACCTATGAACACAGCAACGCCATTGCTAAGGATGTTCTTATCGCATCCACGCTATCGTAGCAACAGTCGTCTCTGCTCCGACTACCACTAAAAAGAAATGGGCAGCATTAGATTGGCGCCCGAAAGCACGGCGCTATTCGAAGTCAAAGCCGCAGTCCAGGTTTGCGCAGCTCACCCACCCACCCAACCAAACCGCCCAAAAAAAATGCCCGAGATCACCTTGCACAACCAAACCTCCTCAACGCTCAACGTCGCTTTCTCCGTCTCCACACCCCTCGCGTTCCACAACGAGATGCAGCCAGATCAAACGATCCGGCTGCAGCTCGCGACCTTTGCCCACCACTTTGAGGCGCGGATCGACTCGGGCGGCAATCGCTTTTCGTCGGGAGAGAGCTGGAGGAAGATCAGCGAGATCGGCATAGCGTGTCTTGCGGGCTCCGCGGCTGTGGGGCTCGGCGCCAGGTGGTTCTCTGATGCGTTGAAGGGTCACCCAAACTCGGCCGCATTCGCCGCCGCTGGCGCTGCCTGGGGGACAGCACATCACTGTGAGTTGATTTTATTTTTTATTTTTTGCTCTCTTTTGAGAATTACAAACTCGCGGCTGACGGCTGCGAGCGTGCTGCTGCTGCAGTGGGAGCACAATATGGTCAGCCTGGGGAAAACGCCGTCATCGCGGTGCCTGGAGTTTGGATCCCATTTCACGAAAAGCACTACTCGCTTCGCGAGATCGATAACAAGTTTGTCCTGTGGGACGACGATGAGAATCATGTAATCGGTTGAACGATGTTTGAAGCTGTCCACATACCTTTCGTTGCTACGTATCCACATACCTTTTTTCCCCTTCTCTGCTTGTAGTTGAAATACAAACATTTTATGCTTGCCACAGCGACGCGTGACCTTGAATGATACGCACGAACATGCCACTCCTGGGCACCCAAACGACAGCAATCCGCATCCTCCAACTACTCCATCCTATAGTTATACCCCGCTGGGCGCAGGTGTCGGACCAGCCCTCGCGCCGGCCAAGGCGTCCGCGCTCGCACTCGCAGCAGAGCCAAGCAAATTAGCGACAACAGCAGCGCTCTCCTGGCTCCGCCTAAGCCGCTCAAAAAGCACCTCGATAGACCGCTCCGTGTCCGCCATGAGCTGCTCCTCCGCCGGCAGCACGATCGTCGGCAGCAGCGTCGCGTCCGCGGTGCCGTCGCCCGGCGCCGCAGCGTGCGGTCCTCCCGGTCTCGCCTCTGGGTGCAGCAGCGGAAGCCCGCCGACGCCCGTGTGGCGCAGCATGTCGACGATGTGCTGGATCGTCTGTTTCAGCGCGGCAATTTGGGCTGTGCAGCCGGAGCGGGAGCGGGGAGCGTGAGTTGTGCGAAGCTGAAGATAATGAACGAGCAAGAACCGGACCTTCTGTGTGAGCAGGGTTCGCTCCTGGATGATACGCGTTTTGTCTGGGACACCATCGTTTAGCCAACGCATGACTGAAAAAAGGGAAAAAAAAAAGAATTAATGAAAGCCGCTGCTTACATCCCTGCAAGAGTCTCCCTCGCGAGATGCTGCAGCCGCGTCACTTCAGCCTGGATGAACAGGATGTTTTGCCTGAACAAGTCCGGCGAGTTCGGGTCCGCGCCGCCTTGGTGCAGCGTCGTCGACGCAGACGGGTCCGCGTCGCCAGGTCCGGGTCCGGGTCCATGTCCCGACACGGGCGCGGTCTGCTGCAACAAAGACGGCAGCGGCGGTGCTGGCTCGGGACGAGGAGGCCTGGCTGGGCGACGGAAGCCATGCTGGCTGAAACGGAGAAATTGAACGCCGTCGGTGGCGTGGGTGCGAGGAACGGATTCTGCATGGCCAGTCCTTAAAAAAGTGCTGGGCGCTGGAAAAGAGACGAAGATGTCCTTATGTAAGCGCATGCATCTGTCTCCCGAATATCCACTCACTCCGCTGGTGCGACTCTTCAAGTCACTGAAAAAACTGTTTTGTCTTGCTTCACTTCGCGATCATGGAAAAAAAAAACTGGCTGCTTCGTGCCCAACAAGGATGAAATTGCCTGCGCACATCCACCTCGACCTGAATACCATGAAATCTTTGTCCTCTGATTCTGAATGCAAATGTGAAATCTGACACTGCAACGGAGACCATTATCCAAAAAAAAAAAAAAAGGAAAACTATACTAAATACACCGCAAAAGTCCCACACGTCCTCATCAACTCTTCCGATCGCCCTTGTGCATAAACTCCCAACACAGCTTACCCGGCTCGACCCCCAGAATATCCTGCACCTGGACGAGATCCATCCCACAAAACTCACGCACGGTGCCGATCCTGCTCATGACGTGCTTCACATTCTTCGCCGTGACGCCAGGAAGGCACCGCAGGAGCTCCTCCGCCGCACCGTTGACGCCCGCGCCCGCATCGGGGTCGTCGTCCGCGCCGACAGCGACGGCCTGCACGAGGCTGGGCTCGGGGCTGTTCTTCTTCAGATCATTAAACACGTCCGCCGTCGCGTACGGCGACGACGACCAGATGATGCGCACGCGGGGAAGGACAGCACCAGAAGCGCGATCTTGGACTGGATCGACGGCGCCAGCTCCGCCTCGTACGAGTTTGCTCCCTTTTTCTTGCTCGGTACTTCCCCGTCGGTTTCACGTACGACTTCATGTCCGATATGATCTGCGTGTTTTTTTTGTTTGCTGGGCGTCAGGCATAACATCGGGAACGCGGTACGTACGTCGAGCGTGAACGCCTTGTCCTCTTCAAACTCGATCAACAGCACCGGAGTCTTGTAATGAACAGACATGAGCTCGCACTGCGTGTACCTGTCCATCACATCAGCTCTCTGAACGGCAGACGTAAAGCCTCGAGACGGACAATCTCCCGCTGTTGAAACTCGAGACTAAGTCAGCCAAGCTCTTGCGCTCGACGCAAATGTCCGGTGTGAGGATGTAGTCTCCGACGGTCAGAGTCGCCGGAACGATCAACAGGTTGGACGCGTGAAGAAGAGAGGGCAGCGAGGAGCGGAACTCTCTCATGTCAACGATGACCTAGACGAGCCATGCTTGTCAGCGGAACATCGGTAACAATAGTAGACAACTATACCCTTGACGGCTCTTGGTTCAGCTCTCTCCGTCCACCTGCCAGCCGTGTACTGATAGTCTTGATCAGCGTATCGCTCCTCCCAGCACCGTCCCTCCTTTCCTCATGTATAGGCATCAGCATCGACTACAGTTCAGACGGTTCGTTTAGCCCTCCGAATTCAAGAAATGACACGAAGAAGCTCACTCCCCGCTCCTTGATCAACCTCTCAAACGACTCCTTCTCCTTGCGTATCGCAGCCAGGTACTTGTGCTCTTCGCAAGAATCACGATACACCATGTGGTACACCCTCACTCCCAACCCAGGATTCGCGCTGCGATATACCTATGCCTCGCTCGGTCAAAACCAAGAAATAGCGGCACACTCCCCCCAAGACCCACCTCGATGCGCCTGATGAATTCCATGTTGGGCTCAAACATGACGATAAACCTCGGTTGGATCTCCGCGAGCATCCGATCATCCGCGTCCTCCGAATACGCCCTCACCAACACAGTTTCTTCTGGAGGAATCAGCCCATAATATGTATCAAACTCGCTCCCCAGCGCCCCGGATCTGAAATCGAGGAGCGTCAGGTCATCCTCGGCGTCCGGCACGAGCGCCATCGACTCTTCTGGATTCTGCAAAGCCCGACTGCAAGGAAAGAGAAAAAAAAGGGGGAGGGGGGGCCGTAAATGCAGCGCAGAATAAATAATAAAACGAACGCCTACGATTCCGCAAAAGCGTCGGCCTCGTTGCGCACTTCACCCACGACAGCAGAAACCTCGGGCCTCAAATTTGCGCTCGACGACGTGTGTGATTCAGATGCAGTAGCAGGCGCTCCGCCTCTCACTCTCCTCCGACCCGCGCTCCGTTTAGCGATCTCTCTATCCTTTTTCTTCAACGCCTCGCTGATGCCTTCGCCGCCACCCGCTCCCCCATGAGAGGACGTCCTGTCACCTGCCGTCGACGAGGAAGCCGCAGGCCCTGTTTTTGCTTCCTCGTTCCTCATCTTGCTGAGGTTGCCTTTCCACCAGAGGTACGAACGGAGTTTCCGCATCATCATCCTTCGTCCCTTCGCCCCGCGAGGCGCATCGTGGTCAATTTTCGATAGGAACTCGCTCATGTCGGAGCACATAAGGGTCGAAGAGGCCATGACCAGGACGATATTGCTGCCTGGAGAAGCTGGAGTGTTTGGTGAGATATATGAAGAGATTAAAACAACGGAGGGATTCACCAGGTTTCCGCATTGACTCCCAACGGATCATCTCTTCCTCAATCTCCTGCAAAATGTCTGCCAGCAGATTCCATTTCGGAAGCTCCTCCAGGACAGGCTCCATCCCGTCCGGCAGCCAGGCAGGTCTGATGTACTCCTTCGTCTTCTCCTTTCCCTTTCCCTTGTCCATTGACCTCCCTACGACGCTCGTCGCTTCCCCGGCCGACTGCGCCTCCAACTCGTCCAACGCTTCCCAGACGTCCTCGTCGTCTATCAAATCGATGACTGCCGGAGGAGGAACCACCTTTTTATTGGCGGTCATGATGTAGCACCTCCGTTTCGCGACCTGGAAGATCGTGTTGGCGGCGTCTGTCAAGAGCCAGGGGAGGGATGCTGCTTCGGTCCGCCCGAAGCAGAGACGGAGTTGGATTCGATGAGCGTTTCGAGATAGGCGTGGAAATGGAGGGGATCGTACGTCAGCAGGTAGCTGAAATCGTCCGCAGACGTTGGGTATGAGAAAAAGGGTCAGCGGTGAACGAATGACAGACATGTGACGCACTAGAGCAGCTGGCGGAGCGTCCCGAGGTCGTTTACGAGCTGTTTCGTCTTTGGGCCGACTTTGTGCCACACCGCATCCAATTGCCGGCGAACGATGATATCGAAAGAACGGAAATAAGCGTTCTCGACATTGAAATCGTCCAAGTCGAGCTGAGCAAACATGGTTCTCAGTCGAAGGGTGAAGCGAGATTTAAGGGCGGAACGCTATACCGTCGTGTTGGACCGTTTCAGTTCGGACAGTGTTGTTGTCATGCACTGGATGATCGCGTGATGGATCTCTTGCATGGGTTCGGTCAGTGGTTGAGCGAGTTCGACGACATCTGCTCTCCGTCTCTCCAGTGATTTTTTAATCTCCTCGTGAAACCTGAAATGAGCATAAGTCCTTAAATCCACGAAATTCGGAAGCACTGCCTTGCCGAGGATATATGTGCACTCGACGGAGCTGAAGCTCTTTCATGATGTTTCTGAGCGGCGACATCCCGCTCGTGATGTGCTCTGGCTGGTCTGTGAACGCCTTCAAGAACCCGGACGTGTTCTTTTCGCGGTACAGGCGGACGATGAACGCCTCGAGGACCAGCGGCGTGACTCTGCAACGCAATGTCAGACATAGGCATAAACGAGATTCGTCGCGGCTTCGAGCCTACTTTTCAGCGTGCACACCATGATTCCTGTTATGAGATTGACGGGTATGTCGCCCTGGAGCATGTCGACGACGAGGATGCGCGACGTGACGGATATGATCCCGCCTCCCTTGTACAGTTCCTGTCTTGTTGCGAACAAATCTGTCCTAAACCGACCACAGCGGCTGCAGACTATCAAACTTGACGTACCTGTCCTTGCTCCCCGTCTCGTACCCGACGACGCGCAGGCCCGGTCTGCGGCAACCCATGAGCCCCAGCTCTTCGCCAATCTCGGACTCCTCCTCCTGCGAGGCATTGACGATGAGGACCAGGTTCTGAGGCGAGTCGTAGATCTTCAAGAGCGTGCAGACGATTCGACGAAGACCGAGCCCGCGCGCTATGACGAGCAGATCGCTCGTGGCGGGATCGTGAATGCGTTCGAGGATTTCCTTGTGGAACGGAAGAAGCGTCGACATGGGTGTTGTATACCGAGCTTGCTGAGACTCATGGAAAGGAAGGATACATGGCCTGCAACTTTGTTTCGAAGAAGGATGTGGGGAAGACAATCACGTGGACAGAATCGTGAATGTCCTCATTGAACTGACTGTACACCGTAGAACCTCCTGCTCTCCGTTGGCCAAGCGTCTGTTCGGGCAATCAGCGCGTTGTCCTACAGTTCCTTGAACCGTAGCTATGATATGCTCATCTCGAGGGTCGAATCAAACTTGAGCTTCACCTGGCACATGTGCAAGAAGAGTCGCCATCGAGAAGAGGCTATGCATGACTCGCCAGAGGCTAAAACGGATAACGCGAACATCGCCCGAAAGCACACAGCAGACGGATGCAAGCATTGTGAGCATGGCAGAAAAGCCGAGCTGGGATGCAGAAACACGGTCTAGTTCAGTCGCGCGTTCTTGGCACGCGGGCCGCGTCGGATGAGCTCACCTTGGGAATGAATTCGGAAAGAGAACTATATAAACCAGCTCAAGGACAAAAGCGGGATGCAATCTATTTCCTATTCCTAAATACAAAGACAACAAAATGACACTACGAAAGAAACGATATCAAAATGGAAATGTTGCAAGCCGACTTCCACAATCCTTTCAAACCGTACACGAACAACTCTGTTGGTCGCATAGAGGGCATGTTCGAGCAAGTTGCCGACGTCCCATCCTCTGCCAAAACACCGATTCTTCAAGATCGCTCAATTTTATCGATGTGAACCCCCGCTCCTGAGAGATGAGCGATCTTTGCACATGCGGCGTGAAGGGCAAGATAGTCAGGGGATGGCGGTGGAAGGCGTTCTGGGTCAGTCGAGCTGAGGGTTATAAACGGCCCGAGACCGGTGTGTAGCCTTGCATTCTCCCTTCAAGTTTGTATCGATGAGGAATTTCCTAGGTTTTCGTCAGTTTGTTGCTACCGACCAGAAACGTAAAAGCATACCGTCGGGGACAACCAAATATGCAAAGCATCGAAAAACCCATGCAAGTCGGGTTGACATGTGAAGACATTTTCCAAGCGATGCACGTTTTTACCGTTTAACTCATTCAAGATGTTCGGATAACCGAAATTCTTGAAAATAGTCCAGACAGTGGCAGCGTACCCAGCCTAGACAGTTCAACAAGCAACCACATAAAGTATAATAGTACACACACTTTATCAACGAGGTGCAGATTGTTGTTAGTTGATTCTGGAATGATATGGGCCAACTGGGTCATTGAATTAGGGGCGCCTGTGGCTGTCGGAACCACTTTGTTGTTGTGAACACTCGTGGAATCATAACGGCCGGATATGACGCATCGGTATCCGTCGCGGATTAAAGCCTTCGGATTGAGTGATGAGGAACGAAGAACAGATTGACTTGAAAGTACGAACAAGTGTTTTAGCGTTGCTATGAGTTTGAGGTGCATGCTTCATTAACCATTCAACTTCATCAATTGCCTCGTCAAAAGAGGACGAGATGGATGAGATGAAGGAGCAGGTGTCCGTCCTTTGTTCAATCGAACTTGATGGGAGACGAGTTAGCTGAAAATATACACGGATCTTAATATAGTACACATACAGGCTCTAATAAAATGGTCGTTATACATCTGCCCAAGTTGAAGCAGCTTCGCGTCTTCACCGCCGCATGATAAAATCTCCTTATGTACCTGGCGACGCGCATGCTCGGTTGGGGCGTGGTGGAGGAGAAGTCCGAGGATGCGACAGTATATAAGCGGTAGCTTAAGCGTCTCAATGTCCTTCTTCAGCTTTTTAGTGGCGAGCTCGGACTGTAACTTGCTTTCGAGGCGGAGACAAATATCATAGGAGCTCTTGTAATGATGAGAATCGGGAGAGGACAACAGGTGATCTGGAAGCGTAGATGGTAGAGGTTGAGGCGCAGAGGCCATTTCACATGCTCTGTACTTGCAATACTTAAGTAAGTACACTCATCGAAACGGATGTCGGATGACGTGATCAAGTCACGTGGTAAACCGGACTTGCGGCAGTGACCAAGTCTGCAAGTAGCTCTGAACGTCTCTTTCGCGACAATTTGTCATGGGCAAGCTCAACATCGCGCATCACAAATCGTACCATCCGTACCGGCGGGACAACATCGAGAGGGTCAGACGAGATGAAGAGGAAGCGAAGCGCGAGGAAGCCAAAGAAGAAGGGCGGATGATGCTCGCAGTAGGTCTTCTCCCCTACCCTCATGGCGCCTTTGTGCCGTGTCGAATGCTCTGATCGTAATGCTAGGACTCTGAAGCCCGGATTGAGCTTCTGCGAGAACGCGCGGGCGTCGTGGCCAAGTCGAAGAAGAAAGGCAAGGAGGAAGATTTAGATGAAATCATCGTCGCTGCCTCGACCTCGACCTCGACCTCGTCATATGGAACGGGGATGGGTGCGGCTCTGCCGACGACGAACGGTCATATCAATTTTTTTGAGGACTTGGAGCAGGTGCGTTTGGCGTTGGCATTGGGTTTTTTTTTGCGTGATGTGAGAGCTGACGAGTTAATGACAGAACGCTATTGCTACTGTTATGAGAGCGAGCAAAAAGGCTGCCCCGGCTGAGACGGATAAAGGTGTCCCCTTGGCGCCGTCGACGAAGGATCTGAATCCTTGGTATTCTGACAAGAACAGAGACCACCAAGACGACGAGAATGAAGAAAGAAAGTACGTCCGTCCACACGCCTCCTCGCTAATGACGATGACCGTCCTGCAGGAACCGAGAGGCGGCCCGCAAATCGCGACACGACCCTCTCACGTCCATAACACGGCAGCTCGCCGCCCGTCCATCGTCAGCACCATCCTCGCACGCCAACACCCACCGCTCAAAGCAGCTGCAGCAGATGCCTCCTCCTCCTCCTCCTCCTCCTCCTCATGCGTCCGGCGGCGCGGGCATGGCGACGCACGAGCGGCTGAAGCGCGAGTCTTCAGAACGCGAGCGCGCGCTTGCGCTCAAGAGGCGCAAGGAGAGGGAGTTGGCGGGCAGCGTGACGCCGAGCACGGTGCATGGGGGTGATTTGGACGAGGGGTACGGGGATCAGTTTAATAGACGGGAGGTGGAGGAGGCGCATCGGTACAGAGAGAGACGGGGTGGCAGGGACTCGAGTCGGCGTTATTGGTGATTCCGACTTTGGCATCCAGTAACTAGATCCTAAAAAGGCAATCCAAGGATCCTCGGCAAACGCCGTCTGACAAATCGACCAAACTCTAAAAGCAATTCTGGCTTGTCTATCCTTCCCATCAAGTCCAGTCGACATCCTCAAGACCAACTCGACGAGAAATGGTGAGAGCTTGCTTTCATGCGCCTCGGAGCCATAGCGTTCGCAGGTCGGGATCTGCATAATCATTGAATTCGAGATGGATGGCAAGTCGTCTTGCTGGATTACCTTTTTCTGTTGCGTATATCCTGACCTCCTCTTAGATCCCGCCTCTCAGCACTCTTGATATGTGATCTGTAGCTCGTGTGATACCTGCTACTTTGGTCAATTACGCGGAGCAGGACTGTCTTGCGACGATGCGTTATAACATTGTGCTGGGTCTAATCGCATGATCTCCGAATCTGCGAGTTGACGCTAGAGCTCCGAGGCGCTGCAGTCGCTGCTGCATTATAGCACGTTGCTGACCCTGCCCTCGTCTCAATGACCAGCCCCCGAAATCCAAGCCCGGTTCCGGTAAGAAGCCCGCCGCAGCGCCCTTTGGCGCCAGCAAGGTCACCAAGGCCAAGAAGAACCCGCTCTTTGAGGCCCAGCCTAAAAACTTTGGCATTGGTGCGTGCTTTGACATGAGTTTGCGTTTCCTTCCGCGGTCGATCTGAAGGTTTCGCGATGACCAGGTCAGGACATTCGTCCCAAGACGGACTTGACGCGCTTCGTCAAGTGGCCCGAATACGTCCGCTTGCAGCGCCAGAAGGTCATCTTGAACCAGCGCCTCAAGGTCCCTCCTGCCATCGCGCAGTTCTCGCACACCTTGGACAAGAACACTGCCACGCAGCTCTTCAAGCTTTTGAACAAGTATCGCCCCGAGACGAAGCAGGAGAAGAAGGCTCGTCTTACGGCTGCTGCTGCTGCCGCTGCTGCCGAGGACAAGGCTGTCAAGGTTCGTAGCATTCTTCTTTCCGTCTGCCAAGATGTCGCTGAGACCGTCTTTTGCAGCAAGACACGAAGAAGCCGCTTTTCGTGAAATACGGCCTGAACCACATCGTCGCTCTGATCGAGGCCAAGAAGGCTTCGCTCGTCGTCATCGCGCACGACGTCGACCCCATCGAGCTTGTCGTCTTCCTGCCTGCGCTCTGCCGCAAGATGGGTGTGCCTTATGTGATCGTCAAGGGCAAGGCCCGTCTCGGCACCGTCGTGCACAAGAAGACCGCGGCTGTCGTTGCCCTCCAAGATGTCAAGAGCGAGGACCAGAAAGAGCTCGCCACCCTCATCAGCGCCGCCAAGGCCAACTTGTGAGTCGCATATAGGATGTTCAACCGTTGGAATCTTCCTTTCTGACATGTGAAAAAGCTCTGACAAGTACGAGGAGCAACGTCGTCAATGGGGTGGAGGCATTCGGGGCAACAAGTCCACACAGATGCTCCGCAAGCGTGCCAAGGCTGCTGGCCAGAACGTTGCCGCTGCTAGCCTAGGCAAGCTCTAGATGCTGCGCTGCCGTGCCGTAGCACTAGAGGAAAAGTAAAAAAAAAAAGCAGACGTGATAGGTCGACGTATGTCTTTTGCCTCTATGTGTAGGATTTTGTTTTGTTATGCGATGTTCTACGTTACGCACCCTCGCATCAGAGGCTTCCCAAGAGATTATACCCCTAGCAATCAATCTAAGTTTCAAGGACATGATTTACGAAGCTGTTTCTGAAAGTTCAGGTGCAGAGCGCCAACGTCGTCTGCCTTTGAGGATTTCGTTATTGCAGTGGCGATTGCTCACGCAAACTAGTTTAAAGCCTTACTTTCATTTCCATTATATCGGTGTTTTGATAAGTACATGCTATACAGATGCCTCGATTCCATTCTTGTTTCTCCAGAGTCTAGTACGAAAAGGAAATAAGACTATAGTAGTGCATTAGTGACGAAATATACAGGTGGAAACTATCAGATTATGCACAGAGTCATAAGATAGAAAAAAAAAAAAAAGGACGCCATGACTGAAACAAAACAAGGGAGCGTGAGATGTCTGTTGTTGTTGAAATGCGACTTTGGGCGTTGAATGAATGTCGATGCAGTCGTGGTGTTCAGCGGTTGAGAGGATGAAGCGGACGAATAAATAGAGGCCGATAGCGCTTGGCTTGGCTATGACTTCAGCTGTCGCAGTCGTTTGATGACTCGCTGCATGTCAGCCTGGTTCCACTGGCCAGTCCAAGCATGGAGGTCTCCGTCTCCATCAGCGGCGTCCGCAGACGTCAACGACATCCGGCCTGACGCTGACTTGCTGTCCGGAGGGCGATCAGACTGGTCGGACCAGGTGGGCCGGAGAGGCACGAACGTCTCGCCCTGGAAAGGCTGCGGGCTGCTCGAGATCGCAGCACCGCCAAGGCTGTCCGAGTCGGTCCGGGACGTCGTTTGGGATGAGGGTGGCTGCAAGGAGTGGTGGCGCGACGGGGTGCACGAGATGGATCGCGGACGAGGGGCCAGGAACAGGCTTCCACGAAGAGCACCGGTTCCGTTGCCCTTACCGTTCCCGCTCCGGCCAAGGTTACTGCCGCTGCCGCCCTTCGTGGCTGTGCCGGCGGAGGTGGCGGAACCCCATTTGTCTCGTCTCGGTGGCGAGTCAACTGACGTCCGAGACATGCGGACCGTCAGTCCTGCAGCCGTTCCCTGCTCTGGCAGCGGCGTGAGAGGCGTGAACACCTGCGAGTTCGCCTTGATCGCACGAACGGGGCTTGGAGGAAGGAACGTTATAGGCGAGATCGGCTTGGACCGTGCGCTGCTCGCGGCGCTGCTGCTGTCGTCCTCAAACTGATCTCCGGCGCCTTCTTCGTCTTCGACGCAGTCAATCTTGACAGACGGCCGGCATCGCTGTCTATCAGACTTTGGCGAAGGCGAAGACTTGTCGGTCTTGTTCCCGATGGGGAGAGGCGACTGGGGCGGCGATTGTGAAGCGTCTGAAGGGCGCATTGTTTGCGATGCAGACCGGAAGAGCGAGGGAATGGACCCTATCGTCGCTGAAAGCGAGAGCGAAGCCCGCTTTGGGGGAGCTATCGAATGCCTTCGCGGTGGGGAACGCGACCGCAGTGATGGGGACTCTACGGCCCTAAGGCGCAAGTCACCGACCTCGTTGGGATAGTCCAGACCTTCAGGAAGGCCTCCCAGGAGCCTAGCGACCTTATTCATGTTGCCACGTCGTCGGTCGTTCCAGGGATGCTGCTCGGCCCATTTAGACCTCCCACCAACGCCGTCTGAGCTGAAAAAGCTGTCCGTTGACATGGACATGGACTTGTGTGATACGGGTGACATAGAGATTGTCGATACGGGAGACGGGGATGGAAGGTCTTCTGTCGTAGCACTTTCCCGTTTCGGAGGAGGAGGTGGGAATAAGCGAGGAGGAGAAGAGGGAGAAGGTGGAGCGGAGCGGGGAAGAATTGGGACGCCGATTTCAGTCACAATTCGGGGTACTTGCTTTCCAGACTCGACGGGCGGCGAGCTGGCGTTTGCTGAGGGTCGCGGCAGCGAAGCAGCCGGGGTAGGCGCAAACCGAATCGTGCTCGAAGTCGAAACAGAGTCGTCCGGAAGATCGCATGTCGTCGCCGGAGGAGACGAAGGAGGAGGTTTCAGTCGCCTCATCGACAGTTTCCTCTTCCATGTGCTCTTCTGTTTCGAGGCTAAATCCTGCTTCTGCGATGAAACATCTGCCTGCAAAGCCGGTCTGGCGTCGTCAAACCGGAGTTTCCTGTCTGATGCAAAGAACTCGGTCGTCAGAGGACGAAGATCAGTGCGTTGAACGGACACGACTTACTCGGAGAGCACAACATCGAGGATCGCTGCTTGAGCGCGGGGGCAGAAATCGAATGGTGCAACGGGGGAGGTTTCTTCATACGGCGAGGCTGAGCCGGTGTCTCTGAGATGCACTTCTCCTGCTTTTCGGACAGGAAGGATGAATGAACAGTGGTGGGACTGGTGTCGATGGGTACGACAATGTGCGGACTCGGGTCCCTCGAATGAGGACGCTTGCTAAATAGCTTTCCTAGTTTGAACCAGGGACTGAAGAGGTAGCCCTGCGGCTGGGATAAGCCGTGGCGAGAGGGAGAGGAATCGCACGAGCAGTTGGGGTGACGATCCATGACGCGCCCGGTCCCGAGCTCGTGAGTGTATATGAGAACGTCAAGTTCCAGGTTGGAGAGAATTATGTTGTTCTTGAATAAGACGACGGGGACAGCAACACGAACGAGACGAAGGTTTTTTTTAAAAAAAAAAAGTCGACGGGAAAGCAGAGGCAGAAGAGAAAAGAGTAGAAAAATCAGGAGGGCTTGACTAGTTTTTCATATTGGCGAGGAACTGTTTTGATGAGCATCAGCCAAGTAACCAGGGTTGAGTTTATAACAAAAAAAGTAAAGCCGCCCCCCGCCACGCCAGCAAATAATTTTTCAAGGTCCCGCTCCCCTGATGACATGCGGATGGGAGGACCCCCCCCCAGAATCATGCCTATCCGACCCTGTTATGGAATCGAATCCGTTGAGCAACGCCTCGCACCCTCGATCATATGGAATGAGACAAGCTCCAAAGTCTCAAGATTCCGCAGATGTTGTTCCCTCTGTTTCGCTTCGTCGGGCGTCGGCTACGACCTCTACGCGCGACCAGCAAAATCCGGCGGCTTTCACAAAAAAGCCTGGTATGACGCACCGAAACTTTTACCACAACATTGCAGCCTGCGGACAATGCGTCTTTCCGAAACGTGCCACCGTTAACGTGTTTTGCAAGCACTCGCGCACGACGTCTGAATTCTAATTACCGATGTCATCGCGAAATGGAATATTAGGAAAAAATGCGAGCAGCCGAAACAAATACCCGTTCGCGACTCAGGAGGTTCGCCCAGATGCCATCAAATGAAGAAGTGAAAAAATTTGTTTGTTCTGGTCGCGCTTGATCTGGCCCTGCCAAATTTGATTGCGGGAAGCGCCTTATTTTGGAAATTATTTGGTTTCCGCGGTTTGGGCAAACACTGTTGCACCGCCATCCGATTCTACTGTTGTCGAGTCCGACTCTGGCGAACATTCCGCCGGACATTCATTTCAATGTTCTACGGTATTCCATTTCACAGCGCAGCTATTCGAGCAATCACTGTACTATGAAGCAAGTCAAATTCCGGTGGGCGAGGCTCGCTGTAACGTTGCGCTGATGCTGAAACGTCGGGAATGACAACACGACAAAACCGTTCCGAACACGTCGCCGACGAGGCCTACTCGCCCCACGTACCGGCGCTGCGTGCAAAGGGAAATCTAGATAGCCTTAACACCCTGCATGATCACCGCCACTCACTTGAAAGGCTGCGTGTATGTGCATAGTGCATACCTGCGTCAAGTAAAAACAGACGAGCATCTTCCGAGTGTCATACCGTTTTGGGGTGAAGCTTGTTTTCGATCAATGTGCGTCGCTAGCTCCATTGGGCCTGAAAACAATGTTTCTTTGCGCGTTTTGCTTCGATCGCCCTCGTCCGTGTGATGGTGCGCTACACCCTCCCCCTTTGGCTGAAGTCTGAAGATTGCCTGGATGACTCGCAATTTGATGGCGCTCACGACTTGCATGGATGGTTCATCAGGCAGCAGCACCTGCAACACGACAGCTGCAGTCCGGTGGATCACTCCCTTTTCCTGGTGTATGCATCATGACAAGACTTGACTCTACAATTTGTCTCCTAGGGAATGTTGCTCCAAAGACATCGCAATCATGATCGAAAACCTGATAAAGTGTCGTCTGTTCACGCGCGACATTTTTTGATGGTTTTGCGTCTTCTTCCGGTATCTTCTCTCTTGCTCTGTCAGATGAACATAGGAAAACTTTGAAAGACAGCTGGCAGCTGTCAACGTGGACAGCATGCATACGCCCACTCGACATCGAAGAAATTTGACAGGCACGCGACGTGATGTGATGGTCGATCACTTTTTGACCGCGAAAGCTTGAATCGATGCCCGGCAAGTTAAGCTCGACGAGCCAAGCAAGTTTCGGCGTTCTATTCCTGCACACCGTGCATTCCATGTATGCACGTCCTGATCGACGATATGTTCTCTAGCCGGCATAACTTTATCAGTGGACCCACTGAGGACGACGACGCCGTAATCTCCTCGGACGCTCCGCTTGCGCGTTACTATAAGCGAAACCGCAATATGTATCGATATGTACGTACCGCTCACACACACACAACACATGCATGCATGGTATGCGAGCATTCAAGTGGCGGCTGACAGCCATCGTTCGACGCAAAAGGGCCCGGCCCCTGGCTAGGGCCCTGCGGCGCGCCGCGCCGAAGATGTCCTGACAACGATCGTTCGTGTTTCAACTTTCAGCTGTTTGACTGCGTGACGGCCGGCATTTCTTGGGACTGTGATATTTTGCGGCATGGAGGCAGCGACGAGTGCGGTGGCTGGGGTGTGATCCGCGTCGAGCGTTGTGGGGCGATATGGCGCTGGTCTAAACTTCAAAGCCTGGTCTCCCCCACATTTGATCGAAGGATCAGTCTGAGAGGGGATATCCGGGCAGCGTGTGCGTGTCATGTGAGCACTATGCCATTACGCTAGTCATGAGAGAGGAAAGCCTCGAGTTCCCGGTGAAAATGGAACAGGACCGTCGCGATTAAGAGTGCCGAGGACACCGAAGCGAATGCGATGACGGACATGACCTATTTCTCATTTTAGCTTTTCTCGTTCAAAGAACTCCGTTCTTTGGTTTGCGTCGGACCGTTCAACGTCAAACTCGACAATTCGCCTCGTCGATCTGACGTCTCACTCTACGACGACAGCCCATCTCGGGTATGTCGGCGGGCAGCGCCTCCATTCCAAATCTGTGTTATGGAACCTGTATGGTAGGGCGTTACTGTCGATCGGCTCGTGAAACTCCTTGAGGCGTCGATGACGGACGCTCCACGAGGGCCAACAATGCATAGACCACATGACATCTCAAGCAGACGAGGATCCGAAAGCCAACCTCGTTCCCTGGCAGTCATCAGTACCCCATGCGCCCGGTACATGATGGATGTGTATCGCAGATATGAACGAGTCGTCTTTTTGGTGCTGCCTCATTGGCCGATCATGGTATACTTTGACAGCGAGAATTTTAGCGGCAGGGAATATGTGACAACGAGAACGTCTGGCTCAGTTACGACGCACGACGATTGGTATGCTGAACTCGGCCGCATCCGATCTCGCAGCAGAGAATAAGCATCGAAGGGTGTCCTGTTCTCCTAGGTGCAGTACGATCAAACGAGGGGCCCCGCAAATTTGATGCTGGGACGTGATATGGTAGGCATCAGCATCGAAATCATCGCAAACCGCCAGCGTCGCGCTGATGTTTTTTTGATAAGCTCCAGACAAGTCAAGTCGAGGTATACGCGTTGTGCAAAAAGAACAAAAAAAAAAAAAAGATGTATACCAATGCACCACGAGTCCAGTCTATGAGTGTGTATAATGAATCATCGGTCCGGTCGTCAGTCCGTGCGTGTGAGAAGGGTGGAGGTAGGGGGCTAGGGGGCTATGCTGCGTGCTTTGGGCGCATCTTCTCGCCGTCGGCGAGGAGGACGGGCTCGTCGGATTCGGGAGGTTCGCCCATGGCCCGTTTGACGGCGTGCGTGTTGAGGAGCTTGGCGTAGCGCGGCTGGACGAACATCGCCCTGGTGGATTATAAAAGCATGAAGATGAGGTTTCGAGATGCAAAGGGTTTTGGAACGACGCACTCGGCTTCGACGAGGACGTTTCCGTCCAAGTCTTCCACTTGGCCGGAGACGAATGCCTTGCGGCCTTGCAGGTCTTCTAGCTTCGTCTTTATGACGATGAACTATGGAAAAAAAAGAAGAAAACGAAAAAAAAAAAGAACTGTCAAGAGGCAGAAAGAAAAAAAGAGCGACGTTCGGAAAACACACACCTGATCAGCCCGCGTCGGGGCGCGATAATTCAGCGTGAGACGAGCCGTCACGCCGACTTTTTCTGGCAAGTTCACGATCGCGGTGCGCGCGAGCGTCTCGTCTAGCAGCGTAGCGAGCATCCCTCCGTGCACGATCCCGTCGTGCCCGCACAGCCCGCGCCCGACGTGGATGTACACCTCGCTCTCGCGCTCGTCGCGCCTGACGCGGGCCAGCGCTGGGAGCGCGAGCTTGCCTGGTCCGCGCAGCGCACCGGACGTGAGGCTGTTCACGCGTCGCTCTTCAGGAAAGTCGACGTACGGCCGGACCTCGTACCACCCTTGCGCTGCTGCGCCCTCTCCGTCTGTGGACACGGTGGCCGACGACGAGGACGAGGTGCGCGAGCGGTGCGCTTGGAGACGCGGGAGGGACTGGAGCGTGGATTCGAGCGCGGCGGTGTAGGCGAGCGAGGCGGCGGAGTTGGGGTCGGACGGGGGGCCTGGGGCCGGTCGTGGGAAGAGCAGCGTCAGCGTGGAGGGCGGGTAGAGCGAGCCGAGGGTGTAGGCTGTGAGGGAGAGCGCGAGCCCGGATGCGAGGACGAGGAGCGGTGGTCGGAGCGGCGTGGGACCGTGGAGTGTGTGTGGATCGTGTGGAGGTGGAGGTGGAGGCGGAGGCGGGGTGGAGGCGGATGGTGCGCTGCTGGTGAAGCGGGGCTTGAGGTTTGCGCTGGCAAGACGCCGGTGGCGCAGGAACGTTCTGCTGAGGTGTGCTGGGTGTCGAAGGAGCGTCGAGGACATGTTTTGGCGAGAACAGAAGAGAAAAAAAAACAAAGAAACGAGTAAAAAGGCAGAGACGGACTTCCTTCGTCGCTGTTGCAAGCTTTTCTTTTCCGTCCGTTGGTCGGCTCAATTAACCTCGGACCGACAACTTGCCGGAGGTAGTACTGATTATGTAAAGAGCTTGCTTCCTCGTTCGGTTTCGTACCTCTGCTTCTCTGCCTCCGCTTTCTTTTTCCTCGAGATCCAAGTCGAACCGTAGGATTTCAAGGTGCACTCTGTTCGCTGTGTGGTGGAATTCAATGCAAGCACCCCATCGACATCATGGAATACACTGGATACGTCAGCAATTCGAGGGGCATCGCCACAAGTCATATCCAGAGCGATGATGCTACGCTATGAACTTTGCTGGACGAGGAGGCTGTCCAGCTGGCGAATCTCCCTGCTTGCCACCTTTTTTGAAGAAACGTTTCCTGTTCGGAATCCACTCCTTGCACATCTAGCGCCGACGGTGCCTAACTCCGCCGCGTTGGAATCTTCCTTTTCTTGCCTCAGCACCATCGTTCTAGGTCTCGCAAAAGCAATTCCTGCGCAGTCTGCATCCGCTACTTGCTTTTCGGATGACCGTGTTAGCAAGGGGAAATGTGAAATGAAGCTATCTGGTCGCTGCACCGAAGGGGGGGGGCTATGAGGATTAGCAGCATTTTTATTTCTCGGTTGAATTTCCGGTCCAGCCAGACCCACCTCCCAAGTGATCGTCGGTGACATTACTTCTTTGTACAGAATCGCAGAGGCATGTCAGGGGCAAGGCCGACAGGTTGTGCGTTCTCGGTTTGGGGGCTATAATGGTACGAATCCCGTCCGCTTCGCGGCGACCTTGGAGGCCCCATTCGATTTTGATGTTTGGAGGCTCGATCGCTCGTTGAGAACTTTAGAACGAGGTGAATTCCTGGTTTCAGCTCCGATCGCACAATGGAATGGTATGCAAGGACAAAATGCCCACCATAAAACCACGATTATCGACTTCCGATTTCCTCAAGAGGCAATGCCACAAGTCACATCCAGGCAGATGCTGCTATGCTGTAGACTTGGCTTGATGGGAGGCTATCTAGCTGACGGACTCCTGCTCCCTCGCCCCCTTTTCTAACCGGCCTTTACCGACGCAGAATCTGTTCTTCGCACCGTCCCCACCGAGGTACCTGATTTCGCCGTTTGGGTACCTTCCTTTTGTGCAACCAGTTCCACTGTTTCAGGTCCTCGAAAAGGCCACAGGTACAATGACAGCAAGTGTCTGTCACCCCGTCGATCTCGTTCGACACGCCTGTGCCTCATGGTCTTCCTTCTCCCGCTCCTGTGTATTCCAGCAATCCGCCACACCGACCCCGACGCAGACGGCCATCATATTGTCATGACTTAAAATTCCCATACTGACCCGTTATTCTAGTTGCCAATTGCATGTCTGAATGGCTGCGGTTTATTCCCCCTCGTTACTGCTTCATACCTAGCCTTCAGTCTCAACCATCACAAGCGTGACTACGACCGCCGCCATTATGTATCCGCCCATTTGCCATGACCAGAGGCACAAACCCTAGCCCAGCAAGCCAAATGATGAAGGAGCCCATGCTCTCAGGCATCACGCCGACATCATATTTTCTCTGCAGCGACTATCTCTTGCTTGCGCTCGGCAACATGTATGCAGGTTAGACCCGACACCAATGCACTGGCGCCTTGGTGCTGTGCGCTTCTTATCTCAACCACTCTGAATTGCACCGATGCGCCTTGGGCGCTGGTGTATTTTAAGGCACTGCCAGCGCCCAAACGTCCATTTCCAAAGCTACGGTATTGCTCCAGTCAAGGTCCTCGCCTAGGATAACGATCTTCCTATCGTTCTGGCTAGTCCCCATGACATGAGCGTCGGATGCGTATACCTTCTCCGACTTCAGCCTCGACGTTATCATCGTTCCACATTTATGCACGTCGCTATTCATGAATCAAGGCAAGGACTCGCGACCGCTTCAATATGATTCATGGTTCCCCCCCTAGTTTCAATTAATTTACTATTGCCCGACACCAACGCCCACACACATTGTGATTGGTGACCGATTACATCTCTTTCTGGAACCCTCAAACATCATCGCCACGCTGGTTTCCAAGCAAAGGCTCAGACGCCCACACAAATGCGCCCTGGGTCATTGGGCGAAAAATTGCATATCAGGTCTTACCCTTCGCCCGCAACTTCCACCCATTGTATATCGCCAAGAATTCCCGAAGCAAGTGGAAAAAACAAAGGTAAAATCATATCGTAGGATAATCGATGGCATGGCATGACTGCGACTTTCACCAGTCCGTACACGCCTCTGCCTCATTCCAATGGTCGTCCAGATTGCTATACCGCTTTGAACCCCATATGGATATCCATGGACGCCCTCTACGTCAAGCCAGATATGTCTACATTATTCCGCGTCATTCAATTTAAGAGCAGGCTTAAAACTGCTGTCCATGCTTTATCCAACTTTTTTCTCACCCTTTCACGTCCACAATGACATGCACGACCATCTTTACCTGTAAGTTCCTGTCTTGCTTGTACTGCAACTTTTGTCCTCATTGTGTTCTACGCAGACACGATGCGGGTTGTTATCCTGTCGTCTTTTCTGATACTTCCTGTTGTCTCTGGCACCAACTTTACTGCCTGCCTGGCCGACCTCCAGGAGGGAAAATTTGGCGACGTGGGTGGTAGAGACAACAAAGGCGGCGTGGTTCCCGTCGCGAACGCGACGGCCATCGCATACAACGTCTGCAAGAGCGCCTGTTCTGCAGGCCCCAAGGCCTTCAAGTGGGTTTCGTTCACCCAGCAGTTCAGCGCGTGGTTGCTTCCGTGGTTGGCGCTGATTTCCCAGCTGCCGTTCGGGGCCCATGACAGGCTTGATAATTTCCAGTCAGCCCTACTGACAGTCGGCTCTCCCGCGCTGGCCGCATACTCGCTGGCGTTCACCGTGCTCAACCGCCGATGGCTCATCAGGTCTTTCATGCCCTATGACCGCCCCCACTCTAGAAAGGCCGTGCAGATCCTCAACGATCTCCAGCAGTCGGCCCTCCGAGTTTCGACCGCCGATCATCTCCTGTCATCGTTGATCGTCCTTCCCCAAAACGACGGATGGTGGACGGAGCTCACGTCCTGGCTGGACTATACGCACACGTGGTCCATTTCAGCCGTGGCATCCACGTCCTGGGTCGTCCTCGCCTACCTATTCACGATCGTCGACTCTTTTACGACGGACATCAGAGACGCGCTCGCCGTAAGTGCGCACGTCGGGTCTGCATGGCTCTGGCTCTTGCCCATCGTCACCTGCTGGCTGCAGATCTCTCCGAAATGTGACTCGCATCGAACCCGCAAGGCCGTCTAGCGAGCTAACAAATTGGCCTATGTGACTTGGAATGGCCGAGCCGTTCCGGCGCACCGACTTTCGACGGGGGATGCCATTTCCCTCCCTCGCTATGCGCAGGACTCGCTGCGCTGCGACGAAGATCGCTCGCCTCCGATCTTTGATTATGCCCGCTTCTTTCCCTGGGCGCACTCTGTTCGCCTCGTGTTGGATGTGTTCCGGACGGCGACCGAACTTCGGTCCAAGCCTGCGCACCGTCACCCTGGGACGGAAATAGATGTCGAGAAACGGGAGAGTCGTTCGAGTAATGGCGTCCAGACCGCTGAACACGTGGAAGTATATACGGCATCATCCAGTGAGAACACGCAGCAGCCTGACATTACGTATCGGGGGAATGGCACCTGGTCTCGATTCGTCATTGCGTCTCTGCTCGCTCTCTTTTTACAGTGGGGCACGTGGGCGGAGCTCTCGTCACCACGTTCCTCACGCCTACCAGAGGTGCGTTATCTTTTTCCTGACGAACGCATCGGGCACAAATTAATTGGCTTTTTGTCACTGCATTGCAGGGCTGGGATGTCGCTCGGGGTTATATCTCCTGTACGGCGTCATAGGCACCGCCGTTTGGGTGCTTCTGGTCCTCTCGAGTCTCCTTTCGCACTTTCACACCTGCACCGCTCGAAATGACGTCTGGAAGCGCCTTGCGAGGGCGCTGTCGATCTGCTTCAGGCGTCTAGGCAAGATCCTCGCCGCGTGCAACGCCGTCTGGCTCATCCTCGCGTGTTTGTACCAGTTCATGAACTTTTTCGGCCGTTGTTGGTGCAACAGCAGCGTGCTCGCGCTCGGCACCGCCAAGGCGTACAACGTCATCGTCCTGCTTTCTGAAGATGTCATTGCCACGAAACACGCTTGGATAGGGGGCACCGTGCTGTCGACCGGAAGCGCAGTCGCGTTCATCGTGTTGATCAATATCTGCATGAGCTCCAGCACATCCAGGAATTGATGCCGCCGATTCCGACACAGGAGCATATCTTATCGCGCCCTTAATTTTGGTTTTCAATGACCGTGCCTTCACTAAAATGGAGGAATGAACATAATTGCAACGAGAGCCATGTATAGATAGTGTCATCTAGCATACTTATTATTTTTCTTTTGCCATT
This sequence comes from Macrocybe gigantea, assembly GCA_011319805.1. Taxonomy (NCBI): domain Eukaryota; kingdom Fungi; phylum Basidiomycota; class Agaricomycetes; order Agaricales; family Callistosporiaceae; genus Macrocybe; species Macrocybe gigantea. The sequence continues at coordinate 144,064 of SJRY01000077.1, read as the reverse complement.
GCGTAGGGTCACAGCCTGCTCTACCCAACCAGCTACTCGGAGTCGTTCATTTCCTTCTTCCATGCAGTGCCGTACTGCGTGTCCGTCAGTGTGTTGCACCTGTCGTGACTTTGCGGATTGCAATCAATTCTCGGACCCTTCCACCGTTTGAATCTGGGCGGCCGTGTTTCTTTTCCTTCCTTTTTTTTTGTCGACGCATATGGACAGGATGAGGGGTGAGGACAACGAGGAACGCAAGATAGATAATTAAGCGCCAACGCCTGACGCCTTAGATTCACGGGATGTAAGAGGGCGGGGTGTTAGAGACAACGAGGGGCGAAAGAAACAGGAATAAGCGCTGATGCGGGCGCTTGATGCCTTGAATCTTCTTCAGATCCAGGTTTCCCAACGAAGTGGTTCTCCGTGGCGCTCGGATGCCCCTACTACTCATGAGAGCGCAGTCGTCGAGTTGTGAGAGAAGAAAAAATAGGTCGATTACAACAAGTCGTAAAAAGCCTGTATGGCGTTGAGAACTTCTGAGCATCGCCCAGTCATTTGTCGCAGTTCCTCCATGCGTTCCAGCTTAACCCTCGTCCTCCCTCCCTCTCCCGTCTTACATCCCCCCTCGTTCCCCTTCCTCCACACCCCGCACAAGCGCCCTCACAGCCGGTCCAGTCTCCCTCGCCGCGACGCTCGACAAGCTCGCACGCGCATCCGGGACGCGCTCCTCCCGCACAGCTACAGCAATCGCAGACGCGAGCTCGCGCGGCGGGATGCCCAGCACGCGCGCCAGGTCATTGATCTTGTCTTCCACGCTTCCAGAACCATCATCTTCTTTGGCGTCTTCGCCCCTTCCGGAACCCACGTTCCTCGACTGTTTGCCACGTCCAAGTCCCGCACCAGCTCTGCCGATTCTAAACTTGCGCAAGATCCCCGCACCCTCGTCGATGCTGTTTCCCGCAGACCCTCTGGCCCACGGCCAGCCCAATATCATGTCCCCTTCCCACTGAGCGAGGCGATACGCATAGTAAGCTGAAAGCAGGGCGCTCAGCGCCACGAGAAGGTAAACGAGGCGGCTCAAACGCGTCGACGACAGCGGAGGCGAGACTGAGCGCAGCGCCTTTCCACGTCGAGGAGGGGGCAAGTCGTGCTCCTCGCCACTTCGAGTCTCGATTGCGTTGGGGTTATCTGTGGATTCTATCATCGGTGGGGGTGATTCTTCTTCGTCGTTGATGTCGATGCCAAAAGGGGGCGGAGATGATGTTCGGGCTGCGTGAATGCTGGCTGACCTGATTCTGGGTGTTTTTGCGCCCGACATGGTCTTAACAAGACCGCAGCGGAGCAGCAGCCTCCATGACGTTTCCGTATCGACGTCATCGACAAGTAAGCCGGGCCAGCTCTCTTCCATCTATTTGGCTCTATTTGCTATTGGTACACATAGTTTGTCTTTTCCTCATGCTTACCACCCGCGAGCCTCAAAATCGGCGAGACTGTCGCGAGCCGTCTCCTCCTTTGTCTTATACCTGATCCCAAGAATCTTCTCCGACTTGGACGTGTCGTACTTGATCTTGTGCTCTGCATCGCGACCAGCACCAGGCTTGCCTTTGGCCAAGTGATGGGATGGAATCGGACTGGGGGAAAGAGAATTGGCCACATCGACTGCATGATATCAACATATTCATCTCGATACGGACGTTATGAGGAAGCGACGCACTCCAATCTTGCCAAACAAAGTTTCCTGCGGAGACAATCATCCTTTCTCCTCCGGCTTCTTCCTTTTCCAGCGCTCTGGCATGCGCTTCGGCGACGTCGCGTACGTCGACCCAGCAGTGGCCCTGCGTCGCAAGATTTTTCTCCGACGTGGAATCATGGATGAGGACCGCCATGTACCACTGCATTGCAGATTCATTAAGTGCAGCGACATTTGCTACTTCGTGAATGATAGGCTTGCGGATACAACTGTCAAAGCGAGTCTCTTTGCAAAATCCAGAGACCTTACTCCGAATATCTGATCAAAACCAATTCAATCTTTAAAGACACCAGTCACGAGGATAAAACGGTACGCACATAAGGCGGATTGATGACAGCGAGGTCCCAGCGGATATTCTTCTTGTGCTGCTCGTAAAAGTCCCAAGCAGCTATTGCTTCTTCTTGAGCTGAGCTCTCTCCAGACTACGAAACGGTTCAACCTTTTTCTGCCAGGGTCTTGGACGCTTCATACTTCTCCATGGGCGACGCGTCTCTTCCTTGTTGTTTCACATGCTGTATAGCCATGTCGTTCACGTTGCGCTCGTCGAATGTCCTCGGCCTCTCCGGCTCGTGGTTGACGGAAGCGCAGGACGCGGTGATCACGATGCGTTTCACATTACTTCTGTTTATGCTCAGCCAGGGCATCAAGTCGCGCACACGCGCAGGGGTACATACCCGTTCTTCATGGCGCTCTTCAAAACGCCGACGGTGCCGTTCACTGCGGGATCGATAAGCTCTGAATATCGAATATTTTGTCGATATATGCGCATCTAGTCGGCTCAGGGCTGGTCATCAAGCGAGTCTCGACGCACCTCTGGGCTCGTCGGCCTCCATATGGAAGGGAGACGCCGTATGAGCGATGGCGTCGACGTCTTTGACCACTTCATCGAATGCGTGTTCCTACATCCCCGTGCGCCGGACGAAACAGAATCAGGGACACCGCGTGCGGCGCATGGCAGGGTGAGGAACTCGCCTTTGTGATGTCACTGACGACAACGAGCTCGAGCCTGTCGCCGTACGAGTTGAACTGCTTTTTCAAGTGGCGCGTCTTGGCCTCTGAGCGCACCGTCCCGCGGACAGAGTGACCGCGGTCGAGGAGAGTCTTGACGACCCACGCGGCGAGGAAGCCGTTGGCGCCCGTCACGAGGATCCTGGCATTGCTGCCTGGTTGGATAGTGTGCGACATGTCTGCTGTGGTGGGAGTGTTGGAGTTGGAGTGAGAGAGGGAGTGCAAGAGAGGCGGCTTATGTATGGCAAGAGAATTTCCATTTTCGTAGGTCGCAACTTTGGTAGTAAACGAGGTATCACGCTTTTTTTTGCCACCTTACAATAGAAATACATACAGCTCTATCTAAGCGTCCAATTCTTACCAGCCGCGCGCCTCAAAGTCTGCGAGGGCGTCGCGCACAATGTCCTGCTGGGACCTGTACTTGATTCCGAGAATGCGCGTCTGCTTCTCGGTGTTGTAGTTGATCGTGTAGACTGGCTTGCGACCCTCGCTCGGCACACCGCGCGGCAGCGGGCTGTGCGAGGGGATGGGGTTCGGGCTGAGCGAGTTGGCGACGTCGACTGAGAAAGGGTTAGTTTCTTGCGAGGACGTATGCCGCTTTGTAGACGGGGAAGGTTACTCACTCCAGTCTTGCCAGACGAACGAACCTAGAGTCGCGTTACAGACACTTAAGCACCCAGTGAAACGCAAACAATTAGAAGTAGAACGACTCACCGGCGGAAACGATGATGCGCTCGCCGCCGGCCTCCTCCTTTTCGAGCGCGCGAACGTGCGCCTCTGCGATGTCGCGCACGTCGATCCAGGCGGAGCCCTGCGTCAAGAGTGTCTCGGGCGACTTTGAGCCCTCGACTAGGAGGGTTTGGTAGAGTTCGCGCGCCGACTCGCCGAGCGATTCGACGTTGGGGATGTCGTTGATGATGGGCTGTGAGCGTGTGAATGGTTAGGCTAGGTTATACGCTTGTCATGGCTAGCTGACGTACGCCGAACACCTGCGATGGGGCTTTAGAGAGGGGGTTAAGAGCATAAATGCTTTTGAAGCACTTACGAAAGGAGGGTTGATCACTGCAAGATCCCACTTGATCTTGTCTTTATTCTTTTCCACAAAGTCCCAAGCAGCTATAGAGGAAGTGGAAAGCATCAGACCGCGGAACTGGAGGACACAAAGAAGACACGACACGAACATCTCTCAGCGAGGGTTTTGGAGGCCCTGTGTAAGCCTGCCCCTCAGGCTTACCAGGACACGTGACCGTAGACTTCACATATATACATACAGGACACGAGGACAGCTAGCTAGCGAATCCCCTTTTTCCGTACTACGCTCTTCTCCCTCTCAATAGACGTCTTGTGCCCGTTCTGTCTTGTGCCCTCTCCGTCCCGCCACTCACCAGTGGAGCCTGACACTACACAGGCTTACACTTTTTTTTGAACGGCGATCAAGACGCCCGCTCGACCCTGAGCGCGCATAACATCGTGAGTTGTCATCAGACACTCCCCGCCAAATCTGGCACCGCATCTCCGTAGCAACGGGCCTGCTCCACATCGAGAGCTTGGCTCGGTCTCTGCCCCACATTTCTCGTCGTCACAGAGTCTTACTCGAGAGAACCAAGCGCATACACCTACAAGGTAGCGCATATGGCCACCTCCGCTGCCGTTGTTCTGAATCCGCTGACGGGTTCTGATAGCATACCACCGCCATCAGACCCTACGTTGCCGCTGCCACTGCCTCTGCCTCACTTGCCGTCGTTGACATCATCACCGTCGCCGCCGCCTCCGTCGTCTTCATCTTCTTCGGATACGAACTCTGACTCTGTCCCTGCCTCACGAAAATTGCACGCGATGTCATCTTCTTCTGCCAATGCCCAAGTTTTGCACGATAAACCGAAGGATGTCCCCATCCTCACGGCAGGGCGGGTGTCTCCACTCACGTTGCGCGTGTGGGAGACGTCTTGCATAGATTTTTTCGATGCCAATCCAAAAATTGAAGCCAAAGACCGTGTTACCAAAATACTATCTGGATTCCGTGACCTTAGTCTTCGCCAATGGATCAACAACAACCGTGAAACATTGAAGGCTCTGCCCTGGGCCGAGTTCGTTTCCACTCTGCGCCTGAAAGCCTTGCCGCCGAACTGGGAGGACGACATCCGTCGCAAAATGAGATCGTCATATCTCAAGCCTAACGATGACTTCGAGGCTTGGTACACTTCTGTCGAGCATTACAACATCCTGCTGCAGGACAGTAGACACCACCTGGATGCCGATGCCTTCCGTGGACAAGTTGAGGACCTCTTGGACCTCGACCTCTTGGAACGCTTGCGCGGTCGAGGTGTAGGCGCCAAAGTGGAAGCCGCCACGGACACCGCAGGTGAGAAGACTATGGATGCTCGTCTTACCGTATGGTATGCCGAGGTACAGCAACTCGCTCGAGAGCGACGAGCTGACAATAAACGGTATCGCGAGTTCCACGAAGCGGAACGGCAGTCGAAGCGTGTTGCCCTCGGTAATCCCTCTAGAAACGGCAATACCGCCAATGCCCGTGTCCAGTCCTCCTCTAGCATCCCGACAGCACGTCTGCGCCCACCGAAACTGTCCGAGGCGGAGCGGAAGCTCCTCTTCAAGCACTTTGGTTGCCTCAAGTGCCGGCGTGGATATGTCCACCACACCGCTCGTAACTGCCCCGATGAGTTCCCTGATGCTCACTCCTACGTTGAACTCACCGAAGCCATCCTTCTCAGTCACAAACCCCGTAACTTTGTCCCGCCCGCCTCTGCACAATCAATGCCCGCTCCAAAAGTCGCCGCCGCTTCTATTCAAGAACTCGAGGACTCGGACGTATCCGCGACCATCGCTGTCGTTATGCCTGAAGTTGCACCATCCGCTGTATTGGGAAGTGGTTCGGAGTCCACGGATTCCGAGTGAACACTATGCTGGACTCCGGCGCAAACCTTGTCCTCATCGACGCAGGGCTTGCCTCAGAACTAGGTCTTCGTCGTTTCACCTTGCACAAAAAATTGTCCATTTCTCTTGCTATCGGTGACCGGAATCAGTCTGCCTCGTCTCTATCCGAATACGTAAAAATTTGCCCGTCTTCGCTCGATTCTCAGTGGTTTTCAAAGTCAATCAAGGCTGTCGTCGTCCCAAACCTTTGTGTCCCTTTACTACTCGGCATGCCTTTCCTCGAACACAACGCTATCATATTGGACTGTGGGAGACGTCGTGCCATTGTAGAAACTTGTAATTACGACCTCATTAATCCAGCTCCCCCTGTGCCGCCCCCGCCCCCAAAGTTGCGTTTACGTGACCAGATGAAACAAAACCGACTACACAAGCAAGCCGTGCTAAAAGAATTAGTAAGAGTCTGCAAACAGCGATTAGCGGAAGGAAAAAATGTGCCCGAGGCTGTGAGACCTTTGAACGTCGCAGCAATGATAAAAGAGCGCATTGTGACACTCGCCTTCCAGACTGAATTAAACAAGCGACACGAATCAGCTGTGCACGACTTTCACGACGTCTTCGAGCCGATCCCTCATGTCGCCGAGCTGCCAACAGATGTCTATGCACGCATCCGTCTGAAAGATGCCAATAGAACCTTCGCTACACGATCATATTCCTGCCCGCGGAAATACAGAACTGCTTGGCAGACTCTCATCCAGCAGCATCTGGAGGCTGGACGCATCCAACCGTCTTCATCCGCATTCGCATCGCCCGCCTTCATTATACCGAAAGCAGATCCCACGGTGCTTCCGCGATGGGTTAACGATTTTCGCCAGCTTAACGAAAACACGATCACAGACTGTCATCCCTTACCACGGGTCGACGACATCCTGGCTGATTGCGCGAAAGGTAAAATCTGGGCAACGATTGACATGACGAACAGTTTCTTCCAGACGCGCATGCATCCCGATGACATACCACTAACGGCCGTGACGACACCCTTTGGTCTCTATGAATGGCTTGTTATGCCAATGGGACTGAAGAACGCCCCTGCAATACATCAGCGGCGCGTTTCGGCGGCTCTGCGACACCTGATTGGCAAAATCTGCCATATTTACCTGGATGATATTGTAATCTGGTCTAACTCCATTGAGGAGCATGACCGGAACGTGCGAACAGTCCTAGAGGCCTTGCGGCAAGCACGCCTATACTGCAACCTCAAGAAGAGCCGTTTATTTTGCACCGAGATTGATTTTCTAGGCCACCATATCTCTGGCCGAGGTATTGAGGCCGACGGGCGAAAAATTGACCGAATTCTCAATTGGCCTGCACCTAAAACAGTCTCTGACGTCCGCCGTTTCCTCGGTCTCGTGAATTATATCTCCACATTCCTACCCAATATTGCTAAACACACTCGCATCCTCTCCGCTATTACGGGACATGGGAACAACGCGGTCGAATGGAGCACGGCGCATCAGTCTGCCTTTGATGCCATCAAAACTGCAGTTATAAGTCGAGAGTGCCTCACGACCATCGACCACGACGATCTCGAACACAACAAGATTTTTGTCACCACAGACGCCAGTGACTATCAGTCTGGAGCCGTGCTCTCATTCGGACCCTCCTGGGACGCAGCTCGGCCTGTAGCCTTCGACTCCATGACCTTCAAAGGTGCGGAATTGAACTATCCCGTCCACGAAAAAGAGCTGCTCGCCATCATCAGGGCCCTAAAGCGATGGCGATGTGATTTACTCGGAGTGCCGTTCCTTGTATACACGGATCACCGTACGCTCGAGAATTTCAGCACTCAACGGGACCTCAGCCGCCGTCAAGCGCGTTGGATGGAGTTTTTGTCACAATATGACTGCAAGATTGTATACGTTGAGGGTGCCAATAACACTGCGGCCGACGCACTGTCCCGGACAACATTTTCCAATGTCGAAAATGCTGCTTTCCCTCCCTACTCATCCTCCCTTCATGGCGGCGCGATGGTAGCGGCTAACGACGACTGCCCGTGGTCCTGTGTCGCCTCACTTACCATCTGTCCTGCGGTAGAACACGCAGCAAACGCCACGGTTTCCATAACGGCTGATGAGGAGCTGCTTTCCGCCATTCGTGACGGATATGCCGACGATGAGTTCTGCAAACGCCTCATGCAGGCCGCCATACCACCCAACGGCCTCGTCACCCGCGACAACCTGCTTTTCTTATCTAATCGCCTGGTCGTTCCCCGCGTCCCACATGTCCGCGAGGCGTTGTTCTTCTTGGCCCACGACGCATTAGGACATTTTGGTTTCGCTAAATCATATGGGTCACTTCGCAGTTCGTTTTACTGGCCTAACATGCGCCGCGACTTGGAGCAAGCGTACATCCCGGCGTGTCCGGAGTGCCAGCGTAATAAGTCTTCGACGACGCGCTCCGAGGGTCCACTACACCCGCTCCCTATCCCCGATCAACGTGGAGACTCTGTCTCCATGGACTTTGTGGGCCCCCTGCCAGAAGATGATGGGTCGAATTGTATCCTGACGATAACTGATCGACTCGGAAGTGATATCCGCCTGGTCCCCACCGTGATCACCTTGTCGGCCGAGGAACTAGCTGAAATCTTTTTCGACCACTGGTACTGCGAAAATGGACTGCCCTTGGATATAGTATGCGACCGTGACAAATTATTCCTCTCGCGTTTTTGGCAGGCGCTGCACACATTAACCGGTGTCAAAATCAAAATGTCCACGGCGTATCACCCGGAGACGGACGGTGCTAGCGAACGCACCAACAAGACCTTAAATCAGTGTGTCCGATACCACGTCGAGCGCAATCAATTGGGATGGAAGCGTGCACTGCCCCGGATCCGTTTCTCCATCATGAACACGGTTAACGATTCTACGGGGTTCACGCCATTCCAACTGCGCATGGGCCGCTCGCCGCGAGTGGTCCCGCCTCTGGTCCAAGCAAACACAGACGACTTGCAGGACATACGGGCGATCGAGGTCATTCAACGACTGGAACAAGACACTTGGGAAGCTCAAGACAATCTCTTACGCGCCAAGACTTCGCAATCTCTGTGCTCCAATACTACACGAATGGAGGATCCTGAATACCAGGTTGGCCAACTCGTAATGCTTTCGACGTTGAACCGCCGCCGCGAATACAAAAGACGTGGAGACAAACGCGTGGCGAAGTTTATGCCAAAATGGGATGGCCCATACAAGGTAATTGGGGCATCGACTGAACATTCCACAGTCACCCTCGACATGCCGGACTCCCCGAATGCATACCCCGTTTTCTCTACACGTGACGTAAAGGCGTTCCATGCCAATGACGACACGCTGTTCCCAGCAAGGACGACACCGACACCCGAGACGGTCATAGTCGACGGACAAGAGGAATTTTTCATTGACAGGATCCTGGACGAACGGCGACGGGGTCGAGGGTTTCAATACCTGGTACGCTGGCGCGGCGAAGGTCCCGATCAAGACCGTTGGCTTCCAGGGCGGGAAATCGACGATTGCGAAGCACTAGATATCTGGTTGGCAAAGAAGCAATATTCTAATATGTAGGTTTGCTTCGAACGCCAGCCGGTAGCTTTTTCCTCCCCGAGGTTTTTTAACGCACCCGCGCTTCGGCCCATTATACTTACCTCCTTCTCTGTCCTCCCCGTATTTTTTTTTTTTCTTTTTTGACCTGTCGTCTCTTTTTCGAAGGGGGGGGACGGTGTAAGCCTGCCCCTCAGGCTTACCAGGACACGTGACCGTAGACTTCACATATATACATACAGGACACGAGGACAGCTAGCTAGCGAATCCCCTTTTTCCGTACTACGCTCTTCTCCCTCTCAATAGACGTCTTGTGCCCGTTCTGTCTTGTGCCCTCTCCGTCCCGCCACTCACCAGTGGAGCCTGACACTACACAGGCTTACACCCTGTACTTGTGTCCCGGAGCCGCCTGGCGGCCGAGACGCTCGACCTCCTCAATGGACTGCGTGTTCCAGTTCTTCTCGGTGTACGTGACGGGCTCCTTTGTCACATGGAACACGGCGGCGCAGGACGAGGTGACGACGACGCGACGGACGTTCGTGCTGCAGGACAGAGAGAAAGAAAAGAGTAAAACCAGACCGGCTGCGGGGAGATGATGACAAGGGCTGGTGGCGTACCCGAACTTGAGCGTGCTCTCGAGCACGCTGAGCGTCCCGTGCACCGCGGGCTTGATGAGCTCTGCAAAGTCGGCGTCGCGATGATCGGTCAGCGCCTCGATCCGTCAATCGCAAATGTATTCGCAGCACGCGAGACTCGCCTTGCGGATCGTCTGCTTTCATGTGGAACGGCGAGGCCGCGTGCACAACGGCGTCGACGCCTTTAACGGCCTCGTCAAAAGCACCGTCCTAACATTGGAAAAGGAAAAAAAAAAAAAAGATTAAAAAGACATCTCGTCGGATCGACGCAGGAGACGCTCGCCTTGGTGATGTCCTCCACGACGACGACCTCGAGCTTGTCGCCGTAGTTGGAAAAGACCTTCTTGAGACCCTGCGCTTTTTCCGCAGAGCGTGCGGTGCCACGCACGGCATGCCCGCGCTCGAGGAGCGTGCGCACGATCCAGGCGGCGATGAAGCCGTTGGCGCCGGTGACGAGGACCTTGCTTCCCGGAGCGATAGTGTGTGCCATGTCGATGAACGAGAGATAAGGTATGTCATCTCTTTCTGTTTTCCGTGCTTTATATAGAGCGAGTGTATTACGATAGCCATCATTCGATCGCGCTGATCCGCGAGGTCGATGAGCAATCGCGTTTTTTGTTTCCAAAGCTTCGCACGGCCTTGCACGGGCTTCTGTCACGTGGCGAGAGCAGACGCTTTTACTGGCAGAGCACCGAGGAGTAGGATTCCGATTTACATACTTACCAGTCTTCGAGTCACCATTCGACCGCCTCGGGACTGCACGGCGTATCTGTCTACTTGTCTATCCATCCATCCATCCACCCTATACGAAAGCTTCGGTCTCACGCGCTCTATGAAGAGTCCGGATCTCACATCGCTATAGCGGCATGAAGATGCGTTCTGCCACAGCCGGTTATCAATGTTTTCTGGTGGACTTGTCTGCCGGCTCCTCTTCGAACCTTCTGCATTAGTAACACTGGACTTCGTGCATGGTACTGCTTCTCCTACGGACCTGAATATCGTCCGAGCTCTCAGATCCTCAGACACTGTGTCGAAGCGCTAGATCTATTAATGGACAGGGACTCGGCTTTGGGCTCTCAGCTAAAGTTGCTTTCCGGGGTCGCACAGCTCCGAGTGATATTCTAGTTGCACACGTGGGGTGGAGATGAAAAAGGACATACAAACACAGGATGAGCCCCGATCGAGGTATCTGAAGTGATCCAAACGCTACACGTCATCTGCGCTCCGAGTAAACGAGATTGACGCCTGTCGGTGAGCAGATTAGGAAAGCCTTCTTCCCTCGAACGGTAGGCCCCTGCCAAGGACCAGCGCTTCCGACTGAATTGATAACAGGGACAATGCCTTCATGCTGTGACATTTTCACCCAGCTCCAACGCCTATGGATTGGATGCCGTATGGCTTGCTGACCGATTTGTTGTGCTCAAGGCACACAGGCAGTGTCGGCGCCACTTGAAAAGGATAATAATTCATTTCAATCATGTCCCAGACGCCCATATTCCTGCATCGGTCACCGCCTGACTGGCACGAGGCTGATAGGGTGCTATTCAAAGGGCCTGATTAAGGACGGATTGTCCGCTCGACTCACCCCATCTCTGTGCTCCCATGAAGTTCCCGCCTAAACTCGAGTATCCTCTCAGTCGCCCTTTCAGATGGCCTTGGTTCACGCCTGTGGCGTATACTCTCAGCCTGGTTGTTCTGGCGGTCCTCATCGTCATCAACGGTATCGCTTTTCCTAGCCACTTGCAAAGTGCATCAAAGATAGACTTTTTCCACAGTGGCGCTCGTGGGGTACGAGACTGTGACGGTCTCCCGCCCGTACTTCAACTTGCGCCAAGATCACTGGTACAACCTAAACGGCCGCCTGCAGACCAAGAGTTCCAAATCGCAATGCGACCCCGTGCTCTTCATCCCGGGCGACACATTCACGACGAACTACAACCTCTTCCAGTGGACGTTCTATTCCAGAGGCAACGGCTCGGAGCAGGACGTCGGCCTTGCGTACAGCGGATCGACGCTGGACAGCTGCGACGTCACCCACATCACGATGGGCTGCGATCTGCGCTCGATCGCGCTGGAGGTGAACCCTATCATCAGCTGCAACGGGACCGACGGCTTTGACTTTATAGCGCGCACGTCGTACTCGTTCCGCCCGTGGAGCTTCATGGGCTCCGTCAACTCGCACGACTCTCTGTCCCGCTTCGCCAATTCCATGTGCGCATGCTCGGGCACTTTTTTTTTTTGGTTTCTGCGTTTCTGTCCACAGCTGACTTTTGTCTTGTCTGGTAGAGCGCAAGCGGCCGCCAAGGACTTTATCAACCGCGGGCAGAGCTACAACAACAAGACGACGTCGCGCAGGATCACCGCTCTTTCGCTTTACTTCTCCGCCGCGCCGTGTCCCGCCTCGCTGGGCCCCGAAGCGCCCTGCGCCACATCCACGCCATCGCTCAACCTTAGCGGAACCGACTGGCTGTACGAAGGCGACGACCTGACCAACTCCGGCGCCTTCAGAGACATCACGGGCGTCTCGCCGAACAGCGGGTACTCGCAGAGCGTGACCATGAAGGGCGTCGCCTTGGCGGCGCGCGGCACGGAGGGCGACGGCTCAGGCCAAGGCGGCGCCGACGCGAACGCGAACGTGAACGTGAACCTGACCGTGACGCCGCCGCCAGACGAGCTAGCGGACCCGCTGCGCAACCTCGCGCAGGCGTTTTACGCGATGGCGCGCGTGGACCTGGGCAACGCGAGCCCGAACAACTTTTTCGTCCGCCGCGACGCGCTGAACGCGACTCTGAACGCGACGTTTGCGCGCACGGCCGTCCTCCCCGCGAACGACTCGCTGCTGTACGACGCCGTCGCGCGTCCGGACGGGTCGGCGCGCCGCAGGACATCCTCCCGCTGCGCTCCGTCGCGCCGGCGCATCTTCGTGTGGTGTACCCGTGCAGGGTGCAGAGGCCCAAGCCGGTCGGTTCGGCGATCGTGGACGTGCTGGTTGCGACGCTGAGCATGTTTACGGCCGCGTGGGGCGGGTTCATGTTTTTGGCGACGACGACGGCGAAGATGAATGATGAGACGGGTGAGTCTGTGATTTTTGGCTGCTTGGATTGGGGCTGAGTGATGTTTGGAATTTGTAGCGAATCGGTGCGAGGGGCATCTGCAGGCTGAGATGCATATTGATTCGGAAAGCATGCCTCTTGTAAAGGAAAAAGGCGGTTGAGGTTCTATCTGCACTGTTCGTCGCGAGCTGTGGTTCATGTGTGAATGGTTCGTCCATGTTCTCATCGTGCTACGTTGGCAGGTGATTCAAGTAGCGGTGGTCTGCATGACGCTTACAATTTGCATGTCGTTCATATCCAGGAGCTTCTTGTGTTGTGTTTGCTGTTTAGTTATCATATGTAGAGTCGATGTCCGTCTTTCCCACGCAACACCACCTCCATACCGCGTTGTCGCCGACATAACTCATATTAGCAACAAGCAAATTATAAACGCTGATACGGAGCTGCCCCTCAAGGACTCGGTATGATGTGGGCATTCGCTGCTGGTCTATATCCAAACACGACCCCTCAGAGGCAACAGAGGCAACGATCCTTTAGGAGGCTCGCTTGTTGGCTTCACTGCGAGGACACAACGCCTCCTATATCTTCGATGAAAGAGCTCGCCTCAGGCTCTCCGGTGCTCCAGAACATACTCCACGATGCTGAAACCCGCCATGTCGTCCTTCCCGCGCGGGCGGCTCCTCGCCGTGCTTTCCTTCATCATCGCGCTCTCCGGCCAAACGCTGCACTTTCTCTTCGAGCCAGAACGGCTCTACGTCGCCTACGCGCCGCACCCGCTCTTCGTGCTCGTGCTCTTCGCCCTCCAGACCCTCGCCCACGCCGCGTGGCTCTCGGACCTCTTTGCGCGGGAGTCCTTTCCTGCGCTGCCTACGACCGTCAACGGACTTGGAAACGGCGTGGACGGTGCGGCGCTCTGTTCGCGAGGGACGAACGCTGGATTCAGGAGCCATGCCCGAGCGGCGCGTCGTTGCGCGATGAAACGATGGATCTTGCTCAGGCGGTGAGGCCGCTTGGCCCTTTGAGGCCGGGCCTTGCAAAGTGGCATTCGTTCGACAGCGAGGCTGCGTACAGAAGCATGAGGGCGAAACACGGAGTCGGCTCGGATGCGGCTGATGAAAGGCAAGCGGCCGTGCGGAGACCCGAGGTCGCGCACTTGGAATTTATTCCGGTTTATGTTATCGGAAATCTCTGCCTGGGTATGGTGCATTCCTCCGATTAGGATGCGATGTTTTACTTGAATACCTTCAGCTGGATGGTCGCTGGCTTGGGTGGCGGAAAACCTTTTCGTGTGCCAGATCCTTCTGATCATAGCGATTCTTTCGCAATACTACGCCCTCGTCTTCATATTCCGTGCTCCCCGAAACTGGGAGTTTACGCACAAGGACTATCTCATGTACCTCCTCGTGAAGCCGCAGATTGGGACCGCGGTTCTGCTCTTGTGCAAAACGTGGGGCACAATTGTGGTACGTTTGGGCATTTTCTACAGATCGTCAGCGCGATTCTGATTAATTAATCAATGTCCGTACTACAGACGCTTCCGCCTCCAACAGTAGCCTTTCAAGCCGTGTGTTGTGCCGTCCTTATCCTCATGGTACGCCACGCTCCCAAAATCATCCGGCCGTGCTCAAACCTTCGTCGCAGCTCCTCATCGCAGGGCCAGACCCAACGCTTGCGCTCTTCCTGATCTATGACCTCGCCGCGCTGGCATGTGGTCCCCACCCGAGTGTGCACGCCGACTGGCACGACGCGTTCATCCACATGGCGCTCGCTGTCGGCCTTTTCGCGGCGGGCGATTGGGCGTGGACCGTCCTTGTGAAACGCGACGCGGGCGCCGCGGCGGAAGCTATGGGCAGCTTTATGGAGCTCAGACAGAGAACCGGATGGGATGGTTGCGGAAGAGGAGGGCGTAGAGTTTCAGTAAATCGTCGATGTACCTGTGTTTTGCTTTATTTGATACATGTCCCTTGCGCCCCCAACGACGCGTCTTCCGCCCGTCAAGCAAATTGCGTCGCAGGACCTGCAGGACCTCGCCGATGCGGTCGTATACCTCAGAGCGATATATAATCCGCCGGTGAGGGGCGCGAGGCGGCGCGATCGGCGCCGAGGACCCGACGATCTTGCGGACTCTTCAAGTCGCGAACAGCTTGAGCTTCAGGCGGACAAGTTTGAGAGATCGTACGCGATGCGCTGGCTGACTGCGCTCGTCGCGTTTCTGACGGACTCCGACTCGTTGTCGGAGCAGGACTTGCGTCTGGAAGGGGAGTCTGTGGATGTGAGGGACGAGAGAGAGTCGCTTGTTCGTTCTGCCTCTGCTCTTCTCGCGATATGCTCTGGGCGTCCGGCGCTGGCGTCATAACGCGAGAATTCGTGTTCTTTCCTCCTCGATCTTCCTCTCCCATTAAAATCCACATGCGTGATGTATCGCTCGACAATCAGGATTATGGCAGCGTCGGCGCGCAGACGTGGGGCGGCGCGTGCGTGATGGCGGAGATGATCGTCGAGGACCCGCGGCGGTTCGGACTCCATCCGGGCGCGCGTCGAAGAAGGGGGCACCCGTTGCGTGTTTTGGAACTCGGCGCCGGGACGGGGCTGGTCAGTCTGTGTGTGGTGAAGGTGCTGCAGAGGATGCTCGGCACGAATGGTACTGATCGTGATGGAGACGACGAGCGGCGCGTGTCATCTGCTACTGTGATCGCGACAGACTACTATCCCCCCGTCCTCACCAACCTGCGCTCGAACGCGCTCGCCAATTCCGGCGCTCCAAACCCCGATCGTCCGTCTGCGCGCTCCGAGGTCGTGTCCCTGGCCGTTCACCGACTCGACTGGTCGACGTTTTTGGAGACGCCTGAGTGCGGCGCTCCGCCGTTTGACGCGCCGTTTGATGTCGTGTTGGGCGCGGACGTCGTGTACGAGGCTCAGCACGCCAGCTGGATCAAGTCGTGTTTGACGGCACTCCTGCGCAGGCCGCACCGCGAAGGTAACGTGGACGAGGACGAGGACGAGGACGAGCCGGAGCCCGTGTTCCACCTCATCATACCCCTGCGCCACACTCATGCGTCCGAGTCGCGGACGGTCGAAACCGTGTTCGGCTTTGCGAACGATGCTCCGGCTTTGCGCACGGACGAAGATGTCCACGCGCGAGAGTTGGATCTTTGCATCCTGAGCAAGGAGATCATCATCTGCGATGCGGGGCCAAACTTGGAGACGGACGAGGTCGAATATGCGTACTATGTTATTGCTTGGCGATAATATGAATGGGAATATAGGAATGCAACTATGTCAGTTAAACAAATCAGATATTGGCATTACATATATTAAGTGCAGCGTTAGTCGACAATGGTTGTTTCAATTGGTACATAAGTCTTTAAATGAAAAGTGGGGAATCGTCATCGGGGAATACAATTACAGCAGAATAAAGGATGAAGTACAGAGTAGCGGGATACCGTTGAAAGATATTAGTGGTTCTTGTTAGTCTTCTACGAGACATGGGGAACGTCGTGATCCTAGAGATGTGTTGTGGTGATCATAACAGGAAAAATGAATAGAGAAATTCGGCAGGTGGGGCGAGCCGCGATCAAGACAGTGGAAGGAGCTGCACACGTTCGTCTCTTACAGCAAAGAGCAAGACGAATCGGTGTCCCTCAGCCTTGCGTTTCGCCGCTGCTTCGCGGATCTGCTGCACATACGCTGCGTACGGGGTCGGTACAGTCGCCGCGATGGCCTTCCACGCATCTTCCTCCGTGATCCATGCCGCGTTCCGGACCATCGCGTCGAACATGGCAGGGGGACATCCACAGCCAGCGTCGGCAGGCCGCTATGCGCCGCGGACTTGAGCTGCTGCGCCGTCTCGTACGCTAAAGTCATGCACGTCAGTCAGTCAGCAGGCCAGAACGAAAAAATCACTCGTCTCATCGCACCTCTTTCGAGGAACATCTGCTTGACTTGTTTGCGCTGCTTCTTCGTGTCCGCAGGAAGCACGAGCTGCACGTCGGACGATGACGCAGTCTCCTTCATTGGCAGCCCGTGTGAGTGTGTGGACAAGTCCATCGAGGTCTTGGGCGCGCCGGATGTGGTCATGTCGATCTTCTTCTGCTCCGCGATCTGGTGCTGCAGCCATCCAACCAACTCCTGGCGAGACACTGCAACGACTTTGAGTGACGGTCACGAAATGGCTTAAAAAGCACTCACGTTCGTACTCTGTGCCCTTCAGGATACTCTTCACTTTAAAAGTCTCTCGCCGGCCGCGGGGCCGTGGGTATACAGTGAAACTACGTACATCTTCAGCAAAAAAAGAAAAGCACATTTGACGAAATGCAATCTTACAGTATGCCTTCCCGGAGGCACTGCTCGACGTAGTCTTCGTGACCAAGGTCTGGGAGCCCCGATTCGTACATTATATCAGCGCTGATATTGTGCTCCCACAAGTAGGCCACAAGCTCCAGACGGTCCTGCAAGTACCCAGGATGATATGACACGACATAAACATCGCATCGACGAGGACTCCAGTATCCAAACGACCGCCCTTCTTTGAGAAGTGCCTTGACAGAAGAACTTTGGAATGCAGCCAGGCCAGAGGTGATCTTATCCATCGCGATCTGGATTCCCAAAGCGCAAATACTGGGCATCGAAGAGTGGCCAATGAGATGATCGTAGCTAGATAAGCAACAAGTCAATGAGTGCTGGTAGCGGACTTGGCGATTGTGTTGACGAACCGTCCGCCAATGGCGAGGACTTCGTCATGTCTCGTCTGATGGACAACTTCGATGAGAATACCATTCTTGAATTGAGCGTGTCTGTGTTGGGTGTTCTTTCGTACGTCTAGAAGCAAGGGATGAAAGTATATGGGCCGTGCAACTCCTGCCGCATTGGCGTGCTTGATGGTGTTTTGGAGCTCGTTCACATAGGGCTTAATGAGCGGAACTAGAGTTGGCGAGACCTTGTCTAGGCGAGCCATATATCCAGCAACATCATCGTCTGTATTGGACGTTAACATCAGCCTACAAGGACCGCCTCTACACAACTCACCGACTTCACAAAGAAGCTCTAATTCGTCAGCCGTGCTCCGCAAGAGACCTCCTTTAAGCAATGTCGCGCGCTTCTGTGATTGACTATTTTGGCTGGTGAGAGTGTCCACTACGGGCCCACTCTGTCCGGCCGGCAGACGATCGAGAACCAGTTCAATAACTAGATTGATAACAATGAGCAACAAAACAAACGGCGAGCGACATATGCTCACTCTTCGAATGCGATATCTGAATCTCGTAGTTCTTGGCGAGATTTGGAAAACTGTCCAAAACGGCGCTGATGACGGCAATCACTTCAGCTCCAGCAGCAATCGGTCCCGAAACAAGGTCCGGCGTGATGATGTCAAAGACTGCCGCCTTCGCCGACAGCGGTTGACGTGCTGTCGCTTTCCTAATCGAAATCAGAATAACATCATGAATTGCATTGGGAAAAGAAGCACTTGAAGACATTAGCGATGTGATATCGCTTAATTCGCCGCGTATTGCCTCGCGTAGCCAGTCTTGTGAAGGGAACGATAAGGTTGGGAGGAAGGCTGACATGGTCACCGCTTTTATCCAGGAACGTTGCGCATTCTTCCGATACGTTTGGTTCGTTTTCAATCTCCAGAGCCGCCGTGGGCACTAACAAGGCAGGTTCCATGTCGACGGCGCCATGAAGCCGAAAAATTGCAGCAAGACGCTCAGATACAATGCTGTTCAAAGCAGCATGGTCGGGCGTCTTGTAGTTTAGGTCATAAAGAAGCACCGCAGCCGGGTTTGCAGAACGATTGAAGAATGACGACAACACGGTCGCCCGATGAGGAGAATCGGTGTTCGCTGCCAGGGCAACGTGTGAGCGAGAAAATGATCAGGAGGCATTGGCTACCCACAGATTAATTGCAGGGCATCCCTGAAGTGTTCATCCTCGACTCTAGATGGGAGCAAAGGACTCTGGAGCAATTGAACGGCAGTTGGACGTTTCTCAATGTCACAGTTGAGGAGCTGTTCAATGACTAGAAAAGCCGCCTTTGATCGAGGAACGACCCTTGCGCGTCAAAACGTGATTACTCACTTTTGCGTTGATTGACAAGATTTGGGTTCCACCGCATAGGAAAGATAGGCTTGGCTTTCCTCAGATCCTCTATAACTGCGATCCTCTCTGATGCCGTCGTGAACTTGTAGTTCATCTCAAAGAACACGATCTATATAGAAGCAAGCGGTTGAATGCCCTCCGACACTTCAACGCGAATCAAGCCTTACCCCAAGACTGTACATGTCCGCCTTCGACTGGTCTCCATTGTTGTGTCCGGTCATGAGCTCTGGAGCGATGTACAACCTCGTTCCTACTTCTGTTCAATTCATGAGCAAACGGATAAGAAAGTATCAGAAAGGGAATTCACAGACCTAGGGTCATATCTCCCTCTGACATGGAACCGTGCGGGGAAGTACTTCCGGGTTCAACAGCAGCCAGCTTCGATGTTGTTGCGAGTCCGAAATCTCCAACTGGTCGACATCGGACATTTAGACCTGGCATATACCATCAAGACAAAACATGAAGGCCTCACCTTTGCAGTCTCCTCTAGAGTCTGCGAGTTCAGATTGAAAATCAGCGTTGTTACATAGAAAGCACAGCAGCAGTGTACATACCGATAAAGATGTTAGTGAGCTTGATGTCCCTGTGCAAGACCTCAAGTCCAGCCATGTGCACCAACGCCTCCAATAGCTGTTGGAAAAGCCTCCACGCTTCAGCTTCCGACAATCCTTCATCGATTCTCTACAGGGTAAAACCACTTGTAAACCATACAAGTCATACAGGAAGTTCAAATTACAAACCTCCTTCAAAGTTTGCCTTTCGACGAATTCCTGTGATTTGGTTTCAAGGGATCAGCCGGTGGGACGACATAGAGAATTAAAAAAGGTAAAAAAATATTTAACATACCATCTGTATATAAAGCGTCTGAGTTGGCGCGGGCGGCTTGCGAACCGCATTCCGAAGCGCGGGCAGGCCGTTTCCATTCCCGAAATTGCCGAAGCCATCGTCGCTCCCGCTAGAAAGCTCTCCCTCCGTCGCCGGCGAAGTCGACCGCTGGAAGTGTATGCTGGGGAACGAGTTGGAGTACGACCCATTCGGATCCTCAGGAAAGTCCAGCGTCAGCCCTCCACCGTTCGTGGGCAGATACCCCTCGCTCGAGTCAGGAACGGACGTCCGGGCGTCCTCCGTGCCCGATTCGGCCTCAGAGTCGTCAGACGTGACCGTAGACGGCGGCTCGTCAGAGGTTTCCAGCCAGGCAGTGTAGTATCGGACTATGAACCGGTGGTTCAGCTTGCTCAGGGTGTTCACTTCTCGAAAGATCTTGTCATTCTTTCGATTGGCCTTCAGACGGACCTTCTTGACTAAAGTAAACTAGGATGAGACAGGGAAAGAACAGTGGAAAACGGGGCACGAACCTGCGTAGATCCTCGAGTCGAGCTTGTTCCTGGCCTTGACGACAGACCCGAACGCGCCTTTGCCCTGAAAAATTCGCACAATATATGAACAAAAGCAAATACCAGCAGATAGAAAATGAAAAACACACCAGCAACTCCAGTTCCTCCCAGTCTTCCTTCCACCGACTGACATGCTTCTCACGATACGGCATGCGGAAATGCGCAACTTCAGGGGAACTCTGCCGTCGATGGCCATTTGAAGTCGGCATCGGCGTTTTTAGACCCGCGTTCACGGTCAGAGAATATTGCGATGTAACGAGCGCAGACGAATCTTCCAGGCCGTTGAGGAGATCCTCGCAGGAGATGTTTTTCGCGGACGACAGGAGGATATGTCTCGCGAGCTGAATCAGGACAGGACCCGTTTCAGCTGTTCGACAAGACGGATGAGCTTGACGTCACGGAAGGGGTGTATGAACTACTCACTGTTCTCCAGGGTCACATCCAAGTCATCAATTGCTGATTCCGCATCGACATATCGTTCTGTGACATCCAATCCCAACAACATCTGCATCAGAACGATTCCTACAGCGTGGATATCCCGTTGAGGAGTGTGCAGCAATAGCGATTCATCCCTCTCGTCTCTGGACAACCTGTGCATATAACGTGGGCCTTAGTGTAACTCTAACCACAAAGACATGTAGGTTCCGACGTACCATCCGTCTGGAATATGGGGCTCTTTCGCGACAACGTTTGCAAACTGCCTTGGCGATGCGAAGGGGTTGGACCTGTGTAGATCAAGAAGAAGCATCGGGAATCCAACTCGGGCAAGTTTGACGACGCTAGAGGGACCGGAAGTGTCGATCCCGATAGAATTGGCCGAGATTCCTGGAATGATCCGGATTAAGGTAACAGAACTGGGGGATTAGACAGAGGAACTGACCTCGATGTACAAGGTCTGCATCATGGATGGCGCTTAACCCAGCAAGGACTTGGCGAATGTAATCCTTGTAAAGACGATCAATGCGGAAAATCGGCAATGAACATTGGACTGACGTACAAGAGCGTGTTCGTGTCGAAGGGATGTACTATGCGCAAGAACATCGTGCAGTTTCAGTGCGGGCGTCTCTTGCGATAGGATCAATAATTGAGAAGGATTGCTCGAAGGGTAAAGAGATAGCTTGACGGCGAGGATGTTGACGTCGTTCTCATGATGAATGGCCGTCAATCGTTGGATTTCCTGCTCTACTTGTCTGAGCTTCTTACGACCTGTGCAAGAATCCAAAGAGTTGCAAGACTAGATCTCGTAGAACCGGGCACCTCAGTCTTACCTTGGCTGGTGGAATAGTACGGCGAGTCAAAGGTGAACTTGTACAGCTCCAGTCTGTACGACGCGTGAATGTCGTCGCATATCGGATCAGCCATGTATACCGTCCCAAGACCTTCCAGTCGCGGATGGAACAGCTTGACGGCGTTGAACGACATGTCGTCGATTTCGATCTTCTCAGAAAACGTCTCGGTCATGATGTCGCCAGTGACGGGCACCTCGGTCGCGGAGGAGTTGGCACGCGTGCGGGAGCCCTGGTGTGCTTCATCTTCTTGCTCGCGCGCGATGAGCTGTCGGAGCGCCTCCGCGCGGAGCTGCTCCTCTCGCTGCTGGGCCAACTCTGCCGCTCTGGCTTTCTCCTTCTCTGCTTCTTCCGCAGCTCGCTGTTGGCGTGCCTAAGGCAGATCATATCCATGAGCTTGAGAAAGCGCGATCAGAAGACAGACAGTGACGCACCTTTTCCTCGTCCATGGCACGTTGAGTCATTTGCAAAGCCAGGGAGCCTGGCACCTCCACTGGTGGCGAGATGTTCCTTTCGAGCCACTTCTCACAAAGAATAATGATCTGTATGCGAAGTGGCGTAGAAATAAACAATTAGCCCGAATGCGGAAGCATCGGACCGGTTAGCGACTCACTTCGAAGACCACTTCTCGACCCCGGTATTTCTGCACTTCGGCTGCGATCGCGTGCGTCAGTTTTGTGACATGGTCGTTGTTCAAGCCTTGTATCGGCTTTTGGATCGTGAAGGTGGGGGATGCGACGGCGGGGTATGTCTTGGGGAATCTGGCACATGTATAGCAGGTCAGGGAGTTATCGTCAGGAAATAGATCGTGTTCGACACGTTCGACTCACCTGACAAGTAGGTGGAAGTTGACTTTAGTTGGACATTGACTGTGTTTGATGCGGATTATGAATTCTGGCAATCGTGCTGCGCCCTAACCACGAAGGGAACGCAGGACGGGAATTTACTTCAGCGAACATGTCATAGACACTATCAACTGGATAAAAACACACCTTCCACGCCTTTGGCGGCGGAGGTTCAATGAAATCATCAGGATAGATGGACCGGACCGATAGAATCTCGTTCTCCTGGCGTTCCTCCACTGTGAGTTCCGAGTCCATGAGGCTTCTAAGTGAGGGAACACTCTGTTGCGCAACAAGCTAGACGTTCGACTGTAGGGGGTTCCGACGTTATGTTAAACAAGACCGAAAGGTTATTATAAGCACGTTTCGGTTCGTGGCAGCCAAGGAATGGGTTTTTGCGTTGGTTGCAAAGGCGCTTGAGCGATGTATTGTAAAGGCCCTTGGGACCCTCTAGCAGCTCAAGCCTCCATGGCACCGACGTCGACGATCTTTGAAAGTTGGATGATGTGGCGGTGGTGAAGGTGGTTGGAACAAATGGACGATTAAATGTGCTGATGTTCGGTTAGGGAAGTGCCTGATGGCACCGCAGCCCTAATTTGGTGGTAGCGATCAGACCTGAACACGATGCGGACTTCACCGTGACAGGTCATCACAACGTGGCTCTCAACGTTTATTTCCTGAGACTCGACAATTGTCCTCCATTCTGTCCGACAACAAGCCTTGTAGAGTTCTTGTGGAATCCTTTATGCTCGAGAACAACACCACACCGGCCGCACTCTGGTCGCGTTGCAAGCCGTTTGTCTCATCCACGTTCAACAAAGCCTGTTGTCGCACACGCACGCACACCCCCAAGCATCTGATGCCACGCTGAAAAGAAGGCGCTTGTTCGACACGCTTTCGTAAGGGCTGTGCTGATATGGGGAAGAGTGACAAGTCGTCGACAGATAGAAGTCCTGCTTACGCGCCAAACGGATTTTCACGAATCACGAGCTTCTCAATTGCAAGGCTCCCTTTGCTCATCCGACGGCCGAAGGGATTGTTCTCGATCCGTCTGTGAAAAAAAAAAAGTGGACTGATCAAGAACATGAGAGAAAAGTCTCGCTCTTCTTTGGCTCTTCTGACAACTTTGTTTCTTTGGGCTGGTCACGGACACGTTCAGGTGGTCTTCTTCAGCCCACGTCATTCAAGGACAGAACACTGGGGCATTCTACCATCATCTACCAAAAGAAAAAAGAAAAAGAAAAGAAAACATATTCATGAAACAAGACATTTCTTTCAAAACAAGAAAGAGCACGTTCGTTCATTCCAGTCCACGATCCGACGACCCAGTCACGCGTCAACCGAAACTTCATACCATTACGGCTGCGCAACACGAGGATGCCGCGCGACGACGCTTTGTATGAAGGACGGGCGCCTCCTCTCCTATTCGATCCAACGTGCGTTTAGCAGACATTTTCGGCGCGTATCAAATCAGAAAATCATGTGTTGAAGGAATGGGATGATTGTGATAAAGACCCAGAAGGTGCGTTCTTCGTGGAATGTCGAACAGTCAGAGTCCTGTTATCTTTGACGACACCAACGCCAACACGAGACAAGAAGTCAACATGAGAACTATCAAAGACGCGAAATGAACCTGATAACCTCCTCGGCAGAAGGTCCTTTAAATCTAAACACACATTGCAGGTTCATTCACATCGAAGTTTAATATCCCGACTCCGCCTCAAAGCCTCCCTTAGTCCCTAGATAATGATATGAGCCCTGTCAAAGACCCTCAAGTTTGCAGCCTGCACGGGGACCTCTTATCGATGCTTTGCTGTCTTCATTCTTGAGCTTCATCATTATCACTTCATCCAGTAATAAGAAATAATACACTAATACGAATACTACGCTTTATCTTAGATTGATTATTAAAGAACTATGCTTGGACGCATTTCAAAATGTCTCCTCGGCGCAAAGCCGGACCCGCAGAGGCATGCCCTTCTTCTCCTCGAGGACCGTCCCGAGCTCGGTGGACTTTGTCGTCTGCACAGAAGGAGAGATGATCTGAGACAGGTTCCACACGACGCTGTCCTCCGTGGACGAAAACTCAAACTTGTTCAACAGCGTCGCCAGCAGGATTTCTGGAACGAATATGTCAAACGCTGAATCTCGGCGGCAACAGCAACATGTCCATCAAGGCAACCACTCACTCATTTCAACTTGGGCAAACTTGTAGCCACTTGTCAAACAGAATGCAAAAATCAGTCAGACGCCCGCACACAGTGGAGGTAAGATGATCATCAAAATGGACTCACACGCACGACCTCCCACCCCCAAGGAAAGACATCCTGACAGACCGTCTCAGGCGCCGACACAAGTCACCAAAGGAACGAAACTCACATTCCAGAGTAGACACCGGGCAGCCTCCACCGCGTGTCGAGCGCCGCCAGCGGGTCACCCTCCAGCCACCGCTGCGGTCTCCACTCCTTCGCGTCCGAGCCCCACACAGACTCGAGCCGGTTGCTCCCCGCGATGCTGACAAACAGCGTCGTGCCCGCAGGAATCGTCACAGAAGAGAGCTGCGACTCGTCGTGCGCGGGGTGGTACAATACCGTGCGCTCCTTCACAGCACTAAATCACAGCATTATGCGTCAGCGTCACGCCTGGGGAACAGGGCCTTTTTGAACTCACGTTCTGCGGACAAATGGGACGGGAGGGTGCCTGGACAGTCCAGCGAATAAACAAGGTTTGTCAAAGTGATATGATCGCGACAGCGCTCACAGTCGCAGCGTTTCCTTTATCACGGCATCGAGCCATGGCAGAGCCACAACATCATCATAGCCCAAACGGCCTGAATAGTCGCCCTCCCTCCGCTTCGCACGAAGCGCATCGCGCACCTCCCGTCTTACGCTGCTCTGCACATCAGGATGCGCGGCGAGCATGTACAGCATCCGCGAGAGTGCAGACGACGTCGTGTCTTGGGCGCCAAAAATAAGGACCCTGCGAAATGTTCGCGAGTGACATTCCGGATCAGCAACCCCCGGAGCGCGTCTATCAGTCCATCAAACAGCGACTCACGTCATCTGCCCCGTGAGCTCGAGCTCGCTCATCTTCTCGTCATGCGATGCTTTGTCATTGGCACGGACTGGAACGCAACGGAGCAACGGAGTCAAGTTCATGTCAGCCAGGAACCAGAAATGGAACGGAGTGATGCAGAGAGTGTTGATGCTCAGATGACTCACGTAGAATGCTAATAACATCCTTCGCCTGAGACGTCTCCGCGGGCGCCAGCGCGAGGGTCTCCCGCTTCTGTCGCAGGATCTCGGTCGCAGTCTCGTGCATGACGTCCGACATGTGCTTGACCCGCTGCACGGCCTGGTGCGGGATGAGCTCGACGACTTTTCTGCGGAAGGATGCCGAGCCTATCGACGTCATGAACGGGGCGAATTGGCGAATGAGAGATAACGAGAATATTGCGGGGCTAAACACAAAAAAAATTTTAGAAAAAAAAAAAAAAAGAGAGTTGGTTTGTCAGTCGCGCCGCGGGACGGGCAGATACGCAAACGCTGACATCAATTCTTTCACCGCCGAAGTATACGGATTGTTGTGCGGAGAATCGAGTGGGTCGAAGGAATAGCCCAGGATGGTCTGTCCGACGGTCTCGAGCGCGACGCGGGACATCCACTCGGACATGTCGAGCACGCTCTGAGCCCTCGACTCGCTCTCTGCAGTTTCTCTCGTCAGGACACCTGACAACTGCGGAACCCTGAGTCGATGATAATCGCGGAGAGAGATAGAATCGGAGACCCACTCGTTCAGCGACATCGTATATTATTGGAGTTAGCTGACGCAGTTGGGCGACCGAGAAAACCGGGGTGACCAGCTTCCGTTGTCGTTTGTGTTGTTGCCCTGCGCCACGACTGTCAGTGATTTTGACCGCGCAACACGAATTTACAACATACCAACTGTCGACACCAGGCCGGGTCCAAAGATGATCTTGTTCCATCTGCAAAGATAACAACCGCACATAAGACTTTCTAGGGAAACCAGTGGCGCTGGGACTCACTGTACAAACACTGATGTTTCCTCAAATGCATCTTGGTCCTTCAGGATGATACTCTGCAGAGCTTGGGGATCTGATATGTACAGTTGCTCGTCCTGTGTTCATTATCAGCCATCATACTGGAATGCAATGGAGAAGGATCATTACCCCAAAAAAGCCATGGACCTTGACCATCCCTCCATAACGATCAACAAGATCCTGGTGGAAAGGAAGACCTTTCGCGTTGAAGAGTTGGCCGAGGTTGCCTTGTAGATGGAGTTAAGATGCTGTAGGTGGCGAACAGAAATGCTGGGGTGCACACGTACCCTTGAACCACGACTCGGAAGGCGGCCCTGGTATCGAATAGAACGGTGACCGTCGAAAGATGGTATTATAGATTACTTTGACAACATAGCATAGCAGGACAGAAGACGCGAAGTGAAAAAGGAGAAGGACAAAAGACATGGCGGAGAACAACGAAAACAAGAAAACCGAAGCAACGTCGAATAGCAAACGATGCGGATGCGCCACGAAACGCTTTATATTTCTGCGACCGAGAGGCACGTGAGATCGTTTGACGAGAACGAGCGGAGTCATATGCCCTGAATGGATTGCCTTCCGTCGGTACCAAGAAGAGCGATATGGACAACGCATAGGTTCGCAAGTTTGGATTTGGGCAACGCGCCGTGAAACCTGTCGGAGGCGACGGACGGGTGGTTTCTGATCAACCCGGCATCATAGCATCCGATTTCCAAGGGCCTGAGTAGCACATAGGATTTGATGCCCAAAATATGCAGGAGGTACAGTTTCCAGAAATCTCGCCCCCCACACCGCCTCAACGACGATATGCATATGCAGGGCAGAGACGGTACGATAAGGCACAGAGACCAGTTCGATGGTCTACAAATGTGCTGCCGAGAAGGCCGAACGAGACCGGTGCGGCTACAAAAACGAGATTCCCCAACCTTGAGACATCTACTCATGCGTGGCAAGTCCGTTATATCCTTGGGGCCACGAAGGAAGGGCCAGTCGAACATGCGTCATCGCCACGTGGCGATCGTCTTCAGCGCCTGCGATATCCGAGATCGTGTTTTGATGTCATAGAATTGGTGAATACGGGTCCAGTCGGTTTCCAGCCCTTGTCGGGAGCAGATTGTCCAGATGGGTGAAGGACGAAGGTACTAAAATGAATTTTTTCAATTACAAATGCATCATCGCATGAAACAAACGAAAGACACAATTGAGACGACGTGCCCCTCCCAAGCCGGGGGGCCACGTCCGGGCTCCGACCCGGGGCTTGGACGCCGCCCTTTGGCAAGTCGAGTCATTGCTAGGCCGAATGAGAGTGACTCATCCAACGATGTCATTCTGGCGACTTGGGTCGTCGAGTTCCAAGAATATATTCGACCTCATCGCAGCGCGAAGGCGAGGCACGGAGAACAGTGATAAGCATGAACAACCGAGCATCCGGTCATGATGCAATGTCATCCCAACGCCATCAATAAAAAGGGGCTGAAAGTCGAGACGATAGGCCGGTTTTGCAGAAACAGACGCCCGTTCAGGAAGAAATCTCCAGATCTTTTTTGATTTGGGATAAACTCGGCGCTCGTTCATTCCGGCGCTGTGTACCGCTCGAGCCAACGGACCCATACCGACGGCGAAGGACTACCTCAAGCTGAGACATCGAGTCAAGGGAGAAAACTAGCGCATTTTCGTTCTCACCCTGAGAATGGCGTTCTAATGGAACAAGCGGAGCATAGCAATGCAGCGGAAGGCGACGAGGGCATCGGACCAGGTTTTCATGTGACGAAGCACACTTGATAATCGGCAATCATGTTCAGCTCAAGGCTGTGGCTTTGCAAAACCAGGGAACGATCCGCCAGGAGGTAGTTGGATAAGCAGAGCTGCATAAGAGTACGCAGAGTCAATGGCATGTTCAGCGCCTCATCCGGGAATTTCCGCAAGAATGAACTTTGTGGCGAGGACACCCCGCATTCATGCAATTCGATTCGCACGACGGCGACGAGGCGAAGCATTAGTGAAAAACTCGGTGCCCTGCTTTTGAATCCAGACTGAATTGTTGTCAACGTTTGGTGCTGCGGTTGCATTCGGGGGAGATGATTCATATTTTGCAGTTGCCTTGTAGACAGTTATAAGAAGAGATGTTCAGGTGCCTTTAGCGAGGACCCGTTGTGCAGTCCGGTAGCCAACAACTCCAGGACTGAGCTCGGCGTGACACGTAGTCGAGATTGATGAACATCGGGTTGATTTGGAATTGCGGGAACTAAACACCACAAAAGACAACAACTATGACCTCTGCTTAACGGTTTTCTATTCATCCAGTGTGTCTTCATAGCCCATCATCGCAGCCATACAGTATGAGCGAGAACGCAATCTTTGCCATTCGGGGTTACCCTGATAGCCGTGAGATGATGGCGGTGGCGGGACGCTCCAAATGCCGGCAGGGGCGGTACGAACGCCATCCCGTGATCCAAGTTCGTATTTTGCCTCGTGGGCGCCGTTTCTGCCCTTCCTTGTTCTCTTCCTCGCACTCGCGTGTCTCGTTGCACACATTGCCCTAGAGAGTCAAGTCTTGACGCTGCAATCATCCTCCCAGGTGTCTCTCGTTCTGCGACGAAGGAGGAGGTCGGTCGGTTTGCCTCCTTCCTCGTAGCCTGGTGGGTGGTTCGGTTGTCGGAATCGAAGGTAAACAGTTTGAGGTACGCCTTTTTGCCCAGGTGAGGCTTGTTATTGTCTACGTGTCTGTGGAAGTAATAACGCTCACGACCTGTCGACGCGTAGAGATCCCAGGAATACACGAAAAACTAACAAGAATTAACGCGTTGTCTTATTGCTCACAGTTAACGAGTCTCAAGTCACGGTTTCACGAAACGACGATCACGTTTTTAACCGACTCATCTACGAAACACGACGATCTAGACGAGTCTCTCGAACGATTTTTTTTTCTGCTTTAATTTCATTTCGTTCACGACATCTATAATCATTTTTCCCCTCTGCTCGTATCTCATTTGAACGCAACAAATCAAGAACAGCAAAGCACCAGAAAAACACAAGGAATTTTTTTTTTAAATATAACGCGGAGAATCACAAATGCTTCGCAATCCATTATCATCACGCAACGCTGTTGCGACGCCTCCGACAGGGTCGCACGCCGGCGCCTCCAAACCGCCGTCGAACATTCCCTCCATCCGGCTCATCTCGGCCACGCCGTCTGCCTCTGGCAACACTTCTGCCGCCAGCACGTCCCTCGCGACGTCCGCCGTGGACCCCTCATGGGACACATCAGCGCCACCCTTGCCTCCCCTGCCCGCACCCGTGCTCGCGCCTAAACCGTCCTTCGACGGCAACCCGACGCGCGTGAAGCGCCTCGTGCCGAAAAAGTCCAAACTGAACATCCTCAGCAGTGTCGGCGTCGGGCGGGACCGCGAGAAGGAGCGCGACCGCGCCAAGGATGTCAAGGAGAAGGACCTCTCTGACGTCATGAGACGCGTCGGCGCGTCCGAGTCTACCCATGGCGGCGTCGGGACGGGCGGCTTCGAGATCTACGTAGATCCGACTCTCGATCCGGAGCTTGGGGAGATTCTGATGGTCAAGAAGAAGAAATCCCGCGCGGCGTTGGACGGCTTGCGGTGGGGTCCTGGAGCACTCGGCGAGGTCACGAACGTCCCGTCTTCCGCGAAAGGCGGAGCGAAGGAGGCCCCGGCGTTGCTCAAGGTCAAGAACGGAGAGGAGAAGGAGAGCAAGTGGTGGAGCATTGGAAGGGGGAGGAAGGACTCCAAGGAGAAGGACAAGAAAGAAACCAAGGCCGTCGCACGCGCCATATGTGTGTTTCCTCCATGGTTCTTGTCCGTGAGCTACGATGCTGACAGTACATCATTGCAGCTCCCGAAGTCAACCGTGATCCTCAGCCTCGATCGAAAAGTACGCGTTTCCTCACATTGCAAGATCCGATTCTGACATCACATCGTAGCCCCGGAACTACTCAAGCTTACCGAGCAATCCCGCGCCCGGTTCAACTCGCTGGACTCGGGCATCATTCTCAACACGCCTATCAACATGGGGCCCGTGGCAGAAGTCTCGCCCGTGACCTATTCGCGCGCGGGCACACCCACGGCTGGCGGGTTCCTCGCGCCTCCTGCGGCTTCAGCGCCCGCTGCGCAACAGCAACAAGAACGTCAGGGATCTATCGCCTTGCGCGCCATACGGTCCGTGCGCTCGTTGGCGCGGATCGGCAGCTGGGCGCAGCTCAGGAACAGCGCGCCGCTGGCGGAGAGAAAGCCGAGGGTGCCCGCGGTCTCGGTGGACAAGAAAGAGAAGGAGCGGACGGTTAGAGGCAAAAGCAAGGTTGCTGCGGAGGAGGAGGGCGAGAAGAAGAAGAAAAGACGAAGAAGGCAAAGACGGCCAAGGAGGGCGAGGATGGCACGAATGGGGAGAAGAAGAAGAAAGTGAAGGAGAAGAAGGAGAAGGAGAAGAAAGACAAGAAGGAGAAGGAGAAAGCTCAGACTCTGAGGCTCTCGTCGTCCAGTTTCGAGATTGGTACCGCTAGCCCGCTGCGCCCTCAGTCATCGCAGACGCTGGGCAAGAAGAAGGTCAGCATTCTTGGTCTCGGCCTCCCATCGTCCATGCGCCTGCCGTCCATGCGTTCGGGATCTACAGCGTCGTCGAACATGCATCTGCCTTTCCAGCAGCAGCAACACCCGAGCAGCTCGTCGTCGCAGCGTCTGTCCGTCGGATCGGCGGCGATGATGATAGGCCGCGACCGCTCGGCGTCCGTCCTGAGCACATCAACAACGGGCAGTTCGCTGCGCCCCATCAGCTTGACGTCGTCTGTCAGCGGTGGTGGCGGCGCGGCAGGGTCGAGGATGAGCACGAGCAGCAGCATCCGGTGGGACGAGGAGGGAATCGTGAATGCGCGGGAGGCGAGGCGCCGCGAGAGGGAGGAGGAGCTGGAGAAGAAGCTCAAGGGCGTCGTGGAGGATGAGACGGAGGGGAAGAGCAAGAAGAAGAAGAGGAAGGGCGAGAAGGAGAATAGGGAGAGTCGCAGGACGTCGGATGGCAGACGCAGGACGCCTATTTCGGAAATCTTCCCCGCTTTCGCGTCGCCTGCCGCCGTCGAGAAGCCAGCAGATGGAGCGCCGGCTCAGTCTGTGAGGTCGACTCCGGAACGACCCGTCTATCCGATTGTGACTATCCAGGCGGCAACTCTGGATGGGCATTCTACAGACGACGATGGTGAGCCGTCCATGTCTGAGCCAGAAGCAAGCAGGCCATTGTCGACACCCGTCAAGCGCGCCCGAGCACGTCCGCTTTCTGAGCAAATGCTTGGACGGACTAGACCCAAGGCCATGTACGAGAGCGAAGATGGCAAGTCCGTTCTGATTGTTTGGCATGCTCACCTGCTCAAACTTGTGACTCTCTAGGTGTTTTGTCCATCCTCGATGCTGCGACAAATGACTTGGCTCAGCTGATCAATAATTTAGACCTTCAGGCTACGCCTGCGACCCCGGACATGACGCCGCACAAGCGATCGCCCTCCTCGATCCTCAGGTCGCTGGACCGCAGCAATCGCGATAGTCCCTACGGAGAAGAGAGCCCAACTAAACCAAAAAGCCTCCGTGCCGGCCGAGAGAACGACAGCCCTCTCAGCACGAACAGGGTGTCGCCGAAGGCTACTTGGATGCAAACGATGTCGTCGGTAGCATCTTTAAGGCCTTATGCGCAATCGAGGGGAACAGTCAAGGCAAAGGCGTCCAACGACACTACGATCGGTCAACAAATTGCACCCTGGCCTGTTCTGATGCAAGGGCTCTCGCCTGTCAAGGACTCGCCAAAGGTCGGCCAACTCGCGTCGCACGAGAAGGCCACTCTGCGATCGAGGCATAAACGCACGCTGACGCCAGGACCCGAACCCGAACCTGCGCCGGTCTTCCAGCCGCTCAAGCCGTTTGTGCGCTCAAAGCGGTTCGTTGCGAGTTCTATGAATGGAACGTTGAAGGGCTCTGCAGCATCTTTGGCCGCCGCGAATGAAGAGCAAAGCGAAGATGAATATGCACAGGGTACTGTCCGCGCTCTGTCGTCGATGACCTTTGGTCCCGTCTCTGTCGCGTCCTCGAGGGCTGGATCCAAGGGGTCCATTAATGATTTCATCCGCCCCTCAGACAGCCCTGTCTTCAAGCGCGTCGACAAGAGGATGCCAGGCGACGAGAGCGGTGCTGAGGTCATCAAGAGGAAGAAGACCAGCCGAGACTCTAACGGGTCGTCCAAGAAATCCCTTAACGAAAGGACAGGATTCCCATTTCACCGAGGTCGAGAAAGGTTCTGGGAATGTCCGGCACGATGGGAGGCTCTGACGTCTCTGCCTACGCTGTGGAGCTTGATCCATCTGATCCCGACTCGGATATCCCAGAGGAGCTGCAAGTGATTCTATCCGGCCAATCAGACGACGGTGATACATTTCATACCGCGAGCCTTCTCCCCCTGCAACTTCTGTGAAAGTGCATCTGCCCCGCCTGTCCCCGTATTTCGTGTCAAGTCACGGATGACAATGGTGATCACGGGCTCGACGTAGACGAGGAGGATGAAGACACTGATACTAAGAAGAGCTTCGACTTTACCGGCGAGATCAAAAGCTGAACGAGTCTGGTGCTTCGGATCGTCGAAGCTTCGTCGAGCAGCTGGAGAACGCCTTCCGCACCCCGTCAAAGTCGACCTCAAATACGATTTCGTTTATCTCACTGCTCCGGATATACCTCCAGTTCCAAAGATCCCTCCCGGGATGGAATCCGCCTCCAGCCAGGAAGAAATTAAGACGTGCGAGTTACCGAGCGGCAATAGCGAGGATGAGCGTATCGCAGACGTCAAAGAGCCGAACTGGACTCACCTCAATGTGACGGCTGTCTCTGATAGCATGGACCGTTCCGATTCCGTTATTGAGCCGATCTTCGAGATGGTAACGGGCTCGAGACTGCTCGGGTCAGGGAGCCGACTCTCCTGCCTGGTTCGGATAGCCTGGCGAGTCGCGCTGACGATACGGAAGGTATCGTCCCTAGTGAGGATGTATCTGACAAGGAAAACCTCCGGGAGTCGACTTCCACGCACGCATCCCGACCTTCAGACGGTCAATTGAACAGATCTTTCAGATTTGGGGGTATCCCTCGGGCGCAAGCATCTCCTGAAATCAACTCGGAAGCCGAAGGCAAGAACCACTTACGTTGTCCGACATTATTCCACCTCCGTCCCATGTCCGGTCTCTTTCGAACTCTTCTATTATGGAGGAGGATGACTCCGTTCTGAAGTCCATCTACGAAAAGGCTTCCAACATTCCTCGGCCCCGCCTGAACTCGGATTCCAGCTCGAAACGACTTGCTCGAGGAATCGTCCATGCACGCGGACATTCTCGTCATTCCTCTGGTTTGAGTTTCGCTGGCTTCGAGTCGTTCGATGAGGTCAGGCGCGGTTTCGAGTTTGGAAGAGATTGTGTTCCGTTCTATCCTCCTGCTGCCAACACAAGGCGAGTAAACCACAACAAGCACGAGTCATTGTTTAGCATCGCGTCGGTTTCCTCCTATGGTCGGGTTATCAATAACGGCGTCAGTGATCCGTTCGACTACGGTCTGCCCAGTCTGCGAGAGCGGCCATCTTCGGAGGATATGTCCAGCTTCAGTCTTACTGTTGACGACACATTTTCCTTCCTTGGCCGCGCCCGTCGTCGAGTGGATAGCGATGCGTCGAGTTTTTATTTCAAGGCTCCTTTCAGCCGAGGTCACCGTCGGCATGAATCCAACATGTCTGTGGCATCTCAAGGACCGCCTGTCAGCCTCTACAATCGCAGTTTCGCTGCCCACAGACGAAATGATTCAGGTACAAGTGCAAGTAGCGTCGCTCAGTCATATGCGATGTATGGTGCAAATGGCGGCCGTGCAGCTTGGGCAAGGCACCGTCAAAACGTGTCTGCGGACTCGATCATGAGCGATTTTTCCGCCATGCGACTGGGCAGACCAGGCCTCGGGGACAAGATGTTTGATACCGCTGGCGACTATGGTGTTCCGCTCACTGCTATTTCAGCTTCACCGCCCAATAGCTCCACGGATCAGCAATTTGGGAACCGATCCTCGTTCGAGTTTGACTCCATCATGGACGCTGTCGGACCATCGTCTGAAGAAGGTCCAAGCTATCCTGAGGATTCATTGTTCGACAAGACAGGGCAACGAACGTCTCAGTCTCGGATGACTCGGTCTTCGGCAGCATCGAAGTGGGACGCGCTCCTTTAGCTCCTGCGTTCTCCTTCCGGCCAGTCTCGATTTTGAGCATGGGCACCTCCCACAGCCCGAGAAAAGAAGACGATACAATGATCAGCGTAGGCGCATTCCCTGAGTGTCATTCATCCTTAGCTGACGCCGGTGGTAGATGCTCGGTGGCGGTCATGTTCGCCGCCGGTCAATTGATGCTTCGCCTTGCGTTCGGATCGAGAAACGTAAACACGCATTGTTCCAGCTGACACAGGGCCTCGATGGCAAGGCAGAACATCAAGAATCGCCCAACAAAGCCAGAATTCTCGAGAAACCGTCCATCGCTTCTACATCGTCTTTCTCATTTGGTGATGAGAGAATGATCAGGGCTAAGCATGGGCTGCTGGAAAGGCAAAGTCTGGAGGACAGCTGCCTAATTGCTGAGGGCGAAGACGTCTCAGCATCATGTGAGTCTACACCCAAAAATCATTGCTACTGTGCCCTGATGTCAACACGTAGTCCATGATCCCGTCTTTTCTCGACCTCCGCCTGCGAATCGCTCCCGATCCAGCACGTGCACGTCTAGCTCTGGTGGAGATACACCCCCGTTGTCAATTTCGGACGGTTTTTCTTCTATGAGTGACGGCTCTCAATCAAGCATCGATTTGTCTCGGGTCAATCTCATCCTGGCAAACGTTCACACACCCAATGACTGCCAATCATGGTCGTAGGACAAGGGCACGCGGCCAAGGTCATCGCCGTCGCTTCTCTCGTAACCGTGCTTCGCGGACTTCCGTCTACGAGACCATCGAAGAGGAAACATCAAATGCACCGACTCCGCATAAGGCATCCGATCTCCAAGCTCCCGGATCCAAAAAGGACAGTCCGACCGTTTGTCAGCCTATTTTCATTGTCGATTCCGACGCCGCTTCTATTGATTCATCTCGCGAGTCCTCGACATGGGATGACGAACGTGGCATCGTTACCCTCAGGAAATATTACGCCTTGCGCGACGAAGCTCAAGATACCGTCAAAGAGAGCAAGCGATTGTGGATTGACACACCGTTCTCGATCTTTGCTCTGCAATGTGAGATTCTAGGATCTTGCCCATGGAAACGGTTTCTGACCATTTCGCCTGCAGCCTTCCAGCCTCCCCGTCATCCTGCCGGAATGCAAGCCTTGTTGGAGCACTCGATTAAGAATTACGGGCCTCTTCCATCGGAACTCCGGTTGCGTCGCGTGCGCACTCACTCCAGACCATCGCCGTATCCTCAACGTACACTAAAGTTGTTCCTGCATCGCCAGTCCGAAAGAAACATCAACAAGCACCAGGATTGAAGTCTTCCAGAAAGTTGGTACTCCTGTGCTGCAGGAGAAACCCATCAATTCGAACAAGATCCCGTTGGTGGCTCCGTCCTGGAAGCCCTCAAGCCCTTCTCTCCGTTAGCTGTCAATCTGGAACCAAAGAAGGAGAGTATTCTGGGTCTCCCAAGACCACGTGTTCCATCTGCTGCCAGGAGAACTGCTCTCGGTTGGACGAAACGCAGTACGGGCAAAACTTCCACCGAAGGAAAGGAGAATGCAATCGGACAAGGAACAGTCATGACGTGAGTCGAGTGTTTTTATTGCCCTTCGTTCAGTCTCATGACAGCGCACCATTAGACCCGGCGAGTCGCTCAGGATCAACAGGCCACGTCCTCGTGGTCGGCCTACCCCAGCGGCGCAGCGACGGTCAATCCGAGTGTAAAACACAACTGACCTTCGGCCCTGTCCTTCGCTGCCCAAACTCGAATATGCTATGCCTAGACTCTATGCCCCATCGCTTTCTTGCCTTTCACATCCAGAACTGCAATATCGGTTTAATCGGCCCAAGCGCTGACCCTCCTTCATGACCTCACGACATTTCTTCATGTCTCTCTTCATCACGACATTCGGGATTACTGGATATGTATCCCGTCTTCCACGTCCCGATTCATGGCAGATACGACTGGTTTCTTTATCGCTAAAGTTGTTGCTATCGATGTTATCTTGATTGCTGTGTTGTCGTTGGTCCTTTCAAATTCTTTTGCGTCGTGTTGGCGACCTCGTGGCGCAATTCTTAATCGTTTTTGTTCATACGACGATACTTTTGTTCATCGACACTGCTGATTCCGTAGATCGGACCTATTGTTTATAAGAACAAATGAAAGCTTGTAGTGTGTTGTATCATCTCCATTCACTGTGCTGGTCTTTTGAACGTGCTCATGCGAACGAACACCACTAGAAGAATCATGGTCACCCGATTGCCTCGATGACTCAACCCAAATGAATAGTGAAGCTAGTGAAGCTCCACCTAATCAGCGCTCGATGACCGTCAGATCAGAAAGCGCCACGAGCTCCAAGCCGACTTCGCAAAGTGGAGAATTTTAGCTCTCCTCTGACTATCTCCGAACTGCATATTTTCACCAATTAGTACTCCTTAGTACTAGTGTGACCTCCGCTATTGACCAATTTAATTCTGCAAGTTCTCGCCGACAACAACATTCCGGTTGCCATATCCATTCCACCAGTCAAGTTGAGCCTCTGCGGCCCCTAGAATGACGTCCGTCCTGGAAGCTCTGATGGGACCAAGTCACGCCGTCATGGCATTTAATAGACGTCCGTGGGTTGACGAAATGCCCCCCTTACAAGTCATCTCTGTACCCTCCAAGTATTGCCCTTAATGGCCGAAACAGCAATAGTGACTAAGAAGACCATCGATTTCATCCCAGTAGGCCCCAGATTCTTCTCTCAGATTCTTCAGACCGCCTCACCCTTAGCATACGTTCTCTTCAGTGCACCAGAAGAGTGCTTCCTCCTACGAAGCTCATCGATCATGTAGACGGCGAACCTCTCTACTCATGGTACATCACCGAAGACGAATACAAGCGTCTCAGCAATCTCTTTGGACGTGATTTCCAAGAGACGCGTCTCGGGGCTACCAAAGTCCACGGCATTCCAACGCCTTGCAAAGGATGCGGAAAATACACCGAATTCATCGACTGGTAAGTCTGACGACTTTTTCAATCTTGTATTGATCGTCTCTGAGCTCGCGAGCAGGGTCTGGACAGCATTGCGTCGGGGCGTACATTCTGCCGAGTTCATCTTCAATGCCTTGAAAAACGGGCGCCAGGGAGATGAGGTCCAGCACGATGTTTATTGTTCAGAATGTGGCAACCTCGTCGCCAACTCGCGTGATAACAATGAAGGTGGGGCGCCGAACATCTTCCTCGCTACCGTGCGTCGCTTCCTTCTTCGCCTGAGCCTTTTGTAATGTTGACTGGGATCCGAATAGCCAATCAAACGTTCGGATTACCCTGTAAACTTCAAAAAAGCCGATGAAACGGCAAAGGCGAACCAGTCCAAGGTGTGCACCGTCGCTTTTCTTCTTTGCAGAGCTCGCTGACGGATCATTTTCCTTCAGCCTGTCTGGGGCAAATGGTGGCTGGATGACAGCGGAAGCGCCAAGGCATGGCTTGCAGAGAAGAGAAAGCGGGAGCTGGAGGAAGCACGAGCACAAGCGGAAGCAAAAGAGCAGAATTGACACTTAGCATTGACTACCTTGGATGTACCGGATAAACGTAGCACATCTGAAACGTGACTGGTTGCAATAGTGAATCCTCCAAGGCGAAAAGGATACAATCCAATCCGATTCCGAATCTGGCCTCAGAATCGCTCTAGTTGAATGTAGATCTTATCACACGCCTGTGGTTTTGAAATTCGGTGCAAAAAGACTATCAGCCCAAAAACGGGCAAATTTCCATGAAAGAATTGTCCACGACGAAGGAGAAAATCAGACTCCGTACGGAAAATAGGAAAAAAAATGTCATGAATATGTGAGTTGGGTTCCCATGGGAAAACCTTTATCTCCATGTCGTTGTGATTGTCTGCGTACCCGAAGCAACGACTGTCGCCTGGCGATTCGGGTCCGACTCCCACACAACCTGAGTTTTAAAATGAGTTTGGGACTCGTCCCTCTGACGAGTAGAAAACAAAACCCAAAACTCACACTGCCATCCGTTTCCTTCCGGATGAACTTGTACTCGAATACCGTATTAGCCGGGAGAGCTACCGTCACTTGCCATACAGGATAGGTCGCGGACGAAAGTGCAATCTGCGAACGGCTTTGTGAGAAAAATGGAGTGCAGAGTAGAAACGGTATCGACGTACAGCAGCGTTAGGGTCCCAGTTCGCCAATTGAGGTATGCTACCGACAAGGAAGATGTTCTAAGTCCGGAGGAATGTCACCGAAAGGCTAGGCCGATGGCATGTAACAGCTTACCTCTCCAAAGACTGTCGTGGCCGTCTCGGCAAAGGTGACCGCAACTGTGCCGCCACCGCTTCCCCGAGAGCCGACGTGTATAGCGATCGCGCTGCGAGCTGGGACCGTGGCACTGAACGTGCCTCCGGAGGCGACGGTGAACCTGGAACAGTGTTGGAGAACGTGTCCCAACCGAAAGACGGCAAAATATACATACGAAGAGCCTGTGCATGATCCAGAATTGCTCTTACCACTGATGACATCGCAGTACGTTCCCGCAGCCATAGAACTCGTAAAAGTCGTGCTCCAAGCCGAGTCCGCGTTGTTGATAGCAACAAAACCAGCCGAGCCTGCGCGCGAAACGATTTGTATAAACGCAGACGATAGCAACTCCTAATCAAAGACTTTACCTCTGCAGAAAGCGATCTGCTGCGATTGCGGAGACTGCCAGTTCGTCAAGGGGTTAGAGCCAACGCTGTTTCTAAATCCGACCATTCCAGAGATGGCGACGAATCGGTGCTGACAGAGCCAGCCACCGCTGCCACCGGTAGCAGAGCAAGCCCCGGAGCCTTAACGTGCAACGTTGGGTTTTGAGAAATTATGTACGAAATTGCCGACTCACCTCCATTCGGGGCACCGTCGTCGACGTTCCCAAACGAATAACTTGAGAGGATCGTTGGCGTGCCGTATGGATGGGCAAGGGAGAAAATCGTAGCTGTGATGTAAGTGTTGGATGGTGAGTTGATATTAAGGGAGGCCCCGTTCTGTGAATTCATTCGTGAAGAGCGAAGACGGACGACGGGATAGGGACGTACTCTTTCAGTGTCATGATTGGTGACAAACACATTTGCTTGGCTTCCAGCGATCCACCCTTGAGGGATACGCGAATTTAGTGAGACAGAGGGAGATCCGAGATTCTTTGAGGTACCTTGATTATCCAGATTTTGTAAACCCGATATTCCACCACCCAAGAATGCGTTCTTCAGAGCTGTCGTGTAGCGGAATCTATTGGAGAGAGTAAGAACGGATCCCCAGTTCTTTGCACCTAGTATAGCATCTGCAGGGGTACTTACTCCTGAACGTCTCCTGGAGTAGCATAGCTGTACGTTAGCCGAGAACAAAGGCAGCCGTTACGGACACTCACCGTTCCCTACATATTCTGAGGGCTGAATCGGCTCTCCAGCACCCCAGATTACTTCCTGAGTTATATAAGGCTTGCGAGAAAGGCGTCCCAAAGTATTGGAGATATCGCCAGCAGCAATATCTATAGCACGTGAATAAGTTGAGCACCAAGTCAGAAGAAGACGGCAGAGACCGACGTTTTGCCGCATCAAGACGGAAACCATCCACTCCTAATGAAAGCAGATCGTTTCCATATTGTGCAAGACGACCTCGTACGTATTCCGTGTCGGTGGCAAGGCTTAACGGGTATCACAGCACGGTGCATCAGCCGTTCGTCACACGATAAGGAGACAGACTTACTCCGCGAGATTCACAAGCTCGCATGTCTGAACCTGGGTACGATCTCCGTAGTTGACAATGTCATCCCCTGCTGTGAGTCCGCAGTGGTGGAAGTCCTAAGGTGCAAGATGGGATGAGGTAGGATATGACTATGCAAATGACTTACCTGAATTTGATAGATTCCAGGATAATTGTAATGAGTAAAGGAGCTTCCTCCGACACCCGTTCCAGAGTCCATGCCAGCCATGTGATTGAAGATTGTATCTGAGAGGAATCAATGCCATGGCAAACGAGACAAAAGTTGGATGTACCAGCAATGACTCCGACACCCGCGGCATGACAAGTGTTGACCATGCTATGGGCGGTCAATAATTACTGACTGGGACTTAGAAAAAATTTCTTTGCAAACCTTTGGAACTGTGCTCTATTTCCTCGTTTCGAAGTTAGAGTATACGAAGCGGGCTGATAGTCAGTCCACCACTGAGGACCAGCGACGTGTTCCTGGGGTGGGCTAACTGATACATGTATGAACGAATGCGCTTGAATACCTCTCCAGTGAACTAGCATACCTTGAACGAAACCATAACCAGCCGGTCCGATGAAGTTCGTGCACTCGGCTGCGATACTGTTCCAGGTCCATTCGAACATCTGAATGATCACCTTGTTGACCGAGGACGGGGCGCGAGCATGGACGTCCGCCAGCGCGGGAGAGGGAACGGTCAGATTGTCAGCGAATGGGGCGGCTGCCGCAGATGCAGCAAGCCACGAAATCAAGATGAACTTTGCATTCAACAAGAAGGATGGCATCGTCGACAAATGTCTTTTGATCGTGCTTTTGTTTGTTGGAATCGCTCGGATTCAGAGATTAGGACGGGGTACCGGCAAACGAATGTAGCAGCGATTCCGTCGTCGTATTTTGAGACTTCTTGGTCTGATATGTGGCTGGCGTGTAGCCCCTGGCACATGCATCGCCCGACAGAATCAACTAAAAATGCCATTGGGCGTTGTCCAA
This sequence comes from Macrocybe gigantea, assembly GCA_011319805.1. NCBI lineage: Eukaryota > Fungi > Basidiomycota > Agaricomycetes > Agaricales > Callistosporiaceae > Macrocybe > Macrocybe gigantea. The sequence continues at coordinate 102,532 of SJRY01000077.1, read as the reverse complement.
TTCCTTGCAGGTGTGAACGAAGTCCGAGACAACGCCAGTCAGATGGTCGCGGTATCCATATGGTTATGAATGATGCATGGTTCCGTTACGATTTGTCCTTCAGTATAACGTTCTTCATGCCAGAGATCGCAGAGGTTCTGCCGCCGAGAGCCTGTGCAAAGAAGGTTCGGGTCCATCCCCCGGATGCTTGGATAGCAGTACAACTTCGAAGAAATTTCGGCGCCAGAGTGCAAGAAAGCGTAGAAAAAATGAACTGAACTACATTTGTGGTGTATTTGGTTGACAATTTGACAAGCAAAGTTGGCAACATGCATGCCGCAAAAAGGTTCCGAAAATGGACCACGTGGACGGTGCGTAGCAGATGATACGACAAGCAGAAGGGAACGAACTAGCTCGAAGACAAGGATCGCCTGTGCTGGATTCTTAACATATGGAGGTGATTTGTCAGGGACGAGCCTCTACAGGAAGGGCATCAGTAAGCCTATTCGTCTGGAGTTCTTCGATGCAAATGCGCGTGATATCATGACGCTTTCCACTCACACCAGCCGCTGAAAGCCGTTCGTTACCGCGATTGGCATTCCATCTCTTTTAAGTTTATAGCACAGTCGAAATTGGTATCATCGATATGCTTCTACCCATGGGAAACCGGAGCATACCTCACCTTTTCGTGCAGGTCTTTTGAAACCTTGTCCGAGAGGCCTACGATTGTTGTACGCCTAAGTAGAGACGAAATTCCCTCCCAATGCGATTCTAATTGCATACCTAGGTCACGGCGTCAGAGATGCGCATTTTCTAGCATCGGGTGCTAAATAGCATTTTTGAATTGCCTTTGATTGATCTGTCGTTGTCGTCGTCACCGCTGCGATATGGATTTTAACTATCCTAAGAATGTGCTTTGGACAAGCTGAACCACTGGGCGGCAGCCGGGACTCCGGCTTCCCGGGCCGTGCACCAATGACACAATGTATGAGACAGCGCAACTGGGTTGCATCGACTCAGACCACCACCTTCACCAGCAGATGGCGACGCATAATCCTCTTTCCTCTGTAATTGCAGCACTCAAAAAGGAGCAGGTCATCCCGGACGTCATTCCAGAGTTCACGCCCACTGTTCCTTTCTCCGTCGTATGGCCAAGGGGCAATGAAGCCGCCCTCGGGAACAAGCTCACCGTCGAGAGCGTGCTCGAAGAACCCGAGATCAAATTCACTCCCATGGCAGGCGAGAGGGAGGGAAAAGAGGTTTCTTATACTCTCGTCATGACGGACCCCGATGCGCCGTCTAGAGCTCATCCGAAATTTAGAGAGTTTAGGCACTGGGTTGTACGTTCAGGTTTACCATACTTGCGGCTCATGTGCAAAAATCGTACCCTTCTCCTAGATCACAGGTGTGAAAACTCGAGAACCGACTGCCGGTGTTACGACTGCACTCAAAACGCAGCCCTCAACAACGGCATATCGTCCGCCTGGCCCGCCTCCGGGAACAGGTTTCCATAGATACGGTAGGTGCATATTTCAGCGTGGGAATTGCCCCCCTTTAATCATTGCCGTAGTATTCTTGCTGTTTGAAGAACCTGCGTCGGGTTTCACCGTCCCGCATGGGGCACCGGAATGGGGCTCGGTGCGTGAAGACAGAAGAAGCTGGAATGCCTTCGAGTTCGGAAGGAGACATGGCCTCAAAATGGTTGGAGCCAATTTTTTCATGACACAGTCTTCAGAATAGAGATACAAACTCGTGGCCGAGTTGGTTTCCAGGGTGCAGAAACTTCCAAATCCGATTCGCAGGGGTCGACCGACCCAATCATTGTATTAGTAGCGTTTTCGTGTTATGCATGTACAACGGGTTCAATAGCTTGAATATCGAAGTTTGCATTGGTGGTACATTGCGCTAGGCAGGCAATATGTTTCTCAAGGTGCACGCTCCATTCAAGACCTAAAAATCAGTCAATGCCGACAAAGCAGTGACCGTAGTCCCCTACAGACACGTCTCCATTGCCGGCTGGCATCAACCATCAATGATGTCACCGAGGATCACAACATCTCGAGGGAAAAGCAATCCAGAAGTGAGGTCGGCCTTGAATACCTTCTCCCCAGGGACTGAACGAGTATAAGAGGCAGAGACTAGCCAAAGCTAGCGAATAGAACTCACAAAGAATATTCGTCACCAAGAAAAAGCGAAGAGTGTTGAAATCTAATACGGACGCCGGTTTCGGCACAGCGTTCGCGACCCATGCCGGCGCAGCTAGAATAGGCTCAGAGCTTCAGCGAATGCCATTCACGTACAAAGGAGCACGCTCACGCTGGCCCCCGATCGGCGCCAAGGGGAAGAAAGAAAAAAAATGATCCCAGAAAGTCGGCTCTGCAGTGTTCTTCACCTCCGCTGTCCAGTCATTCTCCCCGGTTTTCAGGGAGATCGAGAAGCTCTCGCTTCCCAACGTGGGTGAGTCGAAGGTCTTGTCCAGAGTGAATTCGATCTGGTACGACCCAGAGATGTTTTGGGACTTTGGGATATAATACACGGGCATAGTATCCGACAATTCGCTCCACTCCTTAACATTTGCAGTATGATCAGTGATTTGGAAATCTGCTGTTGAATCTGAGCTTACAAGTTCGCCGCTCCATGTATCATGAAAGACCCATTTCCAGGTAAGTCTGATTGTCCCCGGTTTGTCAGTCCCATTCTAAACGATGATTGAAAACATCAGAAACGCATATTCAATCTCAAAGAAGGACGACAGCGCACAGCTTGGGCAAACGTCAATGTAAACTGTTTGCCCCCTTCGTTCGGATTGAAGTCTTTTGCGGGCACTTCAGCGTGGTACACCTTTTTACTGATCATCTTGCTTGGGATCGGCACCGGGTCTTGTTTTACCATCTTCGGGCGATGCTGTGGGGTCGGCCATTTTCCGGTAACACGCAAGCCACCATCTTCTGCGGCCACCGTAGCAAGGTCGGTCATTTTCAGTGCCCTCAATGCCTTCATGATGTACATCTGCATGAAGAAAGAATTGTTGATGACGATGCATGCAGTGCGATTCAGTGGAATCGGCGCCACGTTCAGCTTTGTCCACGTCGTAATCCAAACCGCTTGGATATTCTTCAGGTCCCCGTGCGGCTGATCGCTCCCAATAGTCTGTATCAAGAACGTAAGGCACGTCTCGGTAGAATCGACTGTTGGAGAGTAAGTGGTGAAAATGAATTTGGATGGTACGAGGTCCAGAACATTGTCGGGTGGAGCCTTGTTATTGATGGATGCGAGGTCATAACGTAGCATAGCGTCCTTTTGGAATTCCTTCATAATATACGTCGGAAGGTTCGAGTTCCTCATGGAGCTCTTGTCATCATCCGGGAAATTAACGCGAACAGTAGGGGTCTTCCCAGTAATGCGAAAATTTATGCGAATCGTAACTGTTGTTTCTTTCTGCCTTGGATCAGGTAAGGCGATGATTGCGCCGTCCTTGATTTCAGAGTCCCCCTCCACTGCGGCGAGCGAGAGCCCACTGAGGTCAATCGTGTATTTGTCCTTCTGAATATCCTTCTTGTCACTTTTGTCGTCTTTGATTGATGTCCATCCTCCGAGAATTCGCATCGTCAAGTCACAGGTGGGGTCCACAGCAGTTGAAGCAAACTGGATCAGAGGTGGACCTATAATCGTTAAACATCGTTATCTGTTTCTGACACTGACTTGGAGCGTACCAAGTTCTATATGATACGATATGTTGTACTCGTTGCCCAAGACGTCGTAATCCTTGAAGGAAAAATCAAGAGCCTTTATCATGCCAGAATCCTGCTGTTTTGAGAAGCGAGCACGCAGTCTTTCGTTGATCTTTTTAGCGTTGAAGGACAAGGCGACATCCCAGTTCTGCGTTATGCTCCCGGCCTTCATGGCCTGAACAAAATTCTGCACAGTTGCGGTCGACATGGCTCGAGATGCTAGGGAAGGTAGTAGTGCTCTTCAAGAACTTGGTTTCTTGGAGAGCCCCTTCTGCAAAGGACGGCGAATAGCCTATAAGACACTTTTTTTTCTTCGCACGATGCCAACGGCAATGGCTTGCGGCGTGCCTAGGATGTCTAGATTCGACGTTAGGGATTCCATATTGCATGAAGCGGGACCTAACAATTGGCGATTTGCATTCCGGATGTCGTCTTCGTGGCAGAAGATCAAGGTACTTAAGGTATCCAAGTTCCAATAAAACAAACAAACAAACAAACAAAGGACTGCATTCAACTTTTCTTTTCGACGATCTTTACAGCACATGAAAGTTGCTCTTCAATGCGAAATACACCAGTCTCTTCAACAGAAGCGTGCAGTCTCCCTTGCAGTAACGATGCACTGTCGTCACTCCCATCGACGAGGCGAACTGATAGGTATTGCAGAATGACGGTGTGGTCTCCGCGAACATGGGATAGAAAGATCATGTGTATCATGATGCTCAGGGTGCCGGCGCCGGACGATAAACGAGGGCCGACACGCAACCTTCGCGTGCCGACAGGAAGAACATAGCCCTTGTGCCTGCTCATTGACGATGCATATTTTATCCCCGCACAGGTTCCAGCTGAATATGCAAAATGCATTCTTGGGCAGTGCAGACCTGTTTCGGAAGAGCGGAGATCAACGTCACTTGGCATCCTCAGCGTCGCCAATAGTCGTGTGCAAAATTAGGCTTGGGGGACGTGAGGCACAGGCGCTGCTCACGTCTGACACTCCGTAATGTGGTTTCCTCGCCTTGCGCATGGAAATGTCCAAGCCGCCATCGCCAATGTAGCTGCCAGTGGACTCGCTTAGAGGTTCTTTAGGCAATGAAGAGGAATCCGCTCAATCCTTTGCGGCTTGTGTAAGCGCTCTGCTCTGGATGACCAGTCTGCCTATGACTGAGTATTGCCTTCCTAGGTTCTGTTGGTTTTGGACAACTGGACAGGAAAGTGATTGAGCACGGCAATTTGAGGTCATCGCTGACCAGAACTCACCGTCTACTCAGGTCAAACAACAGGTGGAAATGTGTCGCGACACTTCCACGGACCTTGCTGTCACCTCTGCTATGCGAACTGCGGAGCTTTGCGGATCCTGTTGATGAACATTCTAGTGAAACGCACCACATTCAATTGTGATGAGGAAAAGAGAGAATGGCGCCCATGGAAACGCGTTCGTCACGGTTGAATGCAGATGTTCTAAACTTGTCCAAACAAGTGCGACCCTTCAAAGAGCTCAAGCCCTCCTTTAGACGCCCGAATTGATCATCCATGGTCTCAGCGCTCCCCAATGCAACAACCAACTAGTACATACAACGCGTGCAAAATATCGGCATTGTACTCAGGAAGCCGTGGGATCTGCTCCTTACGCCGCCTCGAACCTAGTCTGATGTGTCGCACGCCGGCGTCAGAACATCTGTCGAATGTGCGACTGGTTCCTTGACTAATGGCTGAATCTCGACAGTCTCGTAATATGTGTATGTTTGTGCTAAACTTGATCTCCGCGGCCGTTTTGTAATCTTCTAGGTTGACCCTCATTCTCTAATCTTGCGCGTAAGTTTTCCCTGATCATGAAGTGTTTGATTCCATTGCAATGGTCAGACGCGGTAACTCTGATGGTTTTATATTAAAGCTGATATCATTGATATAGATGGTCAACCTACACATCAGGTAGCTCATTGCATTCTGGTGCCTTCTTGACAGTTGTTGACGCATCATTTTGATCCCACTTCCTAACATTGTGCGACGTTCCAGATTCTCTCTATCCTTATGAAGGTTTCTTTCACGATCATGACGGTTTCGTCGAAGTGACTCGTCGTGCGCGGGAAAGGAAGCTGTTACTCGGTTTTCTCGTGCACCCGTAACTGATGGTTGTCTCTCTGCCAATCAATTGCTGTGACTGACTTCCTTCTGCAGTCATATGGGTCTATGAGCTGACAAAACGGCCACTCAGTGATTCTCTTTTGTGGGCAAACGGGTCACCGACGTGCTCTGGGCTCGGCAGGTAGTACACCGCAATTCTATCCAGGAAGTTCCAGAATGACATGGAAAAAGAAAAATTTCAAACCCTCCACGTTTTTGCACCAACGCCCACAAATCCACTGATAAGGAGAGATCCATGTTGATCTGTTGCCTCGAGGCAGTCACACGTTAAAAAGAACGAGTCCGTAACTGGAATTAGATGCTTTCAGACAATGGCAGCTTCATCCTATGATTGTGGTCCCTTCGTGCTATCAATTGCGTACACAAACGCCCACACCGCTGGAATTAGCGCCCATATTAACGATCAGCCTCGAGGCAGCTTGAGAACCTGAAATACCTTTAACGGTCGGCTTCGTGGTTTTTGGCGGGCCCGTCATTACTTATGGGTGTAAATTTCTCCAGGAACTGCCGTGTCACAGTGATCTGGGTAATAAAGTGGTCTTCTTTCCACTTTCGACCCTTGTTCACACGCTACCAAGTGGGAGTTATAAACGAGGCAGTCTGGTTTGGCGCTTTCATTGCCACTCCTTGGTCGACGGCCCGTTCACTTCACGGCCGCTGTGAGTTACTCCTGCATCGTATTTAATACGTCGATGACTGATCCCTATGAAGCCCATCCTGTCACGGCTCAGTGATGATTTTTCGCGACGTCAGCAACAGTGACGAAATTCCTCGAACATTCATGACTACCAAACGATCGTTTATCCCCATCACGTTATACCAGCAGTCACCCATTCACCGCCTTCCAAACGAGATTTTATCCTACGTATTTCTTAATGCCGCGAACTGTGCTAGAGGAAGCCGCGACGCAATCCTCATCCCGAGCGTCGTATCTCATGTTTGCTCGCGTTGGCGACAGATCGCTCTTTCGACCGCATCCTTGTGGAAAAACATCGCGCTCACTCTGCCGGCGTCTTATCATCAGCTTTGGAGAGTCGCCAACTGGCTCGAGCGATCTCACAGGGCCCCCCTCGATATCATTTTGGACTTTCGCGATCCTGACTGGGACTGGGAAGAAGAGTCCCATGCGTTCGATAGCGGAGATATGATCAACATCGTTCGCGTCCTCCGGCTGCACGCTGACCGATGGCATCGCCTTGAGCTGCTCACGGACACCTGGGCGCCTATACATGCTTTTCTTTGTGAGCTGCGGAGGCTTGACTCCGTTCCTTGTTTGCAGAGCTTATCGTTGTCTCGATGCAATGCATACTTCGCATCAAAGGGTCAGTCCTTTACGCCTGTCGAGCTGATCACCGCCATTCCGCTCTTTGACGGCAAACCTATCGATTCTTTACGAGAGTTGACCCTCGCAGGCGTCCACGTTGACTGGTCAAAATTTCCACTCCGGCGTCTCGCAAAATTAGAATTGAAATATCATGCCTTTGAGGTCATGCCGTCGCTGGACGAGTTCCTGTCTATCCTCTCCGGCTGCTCGGATCTCGAGCACCTTGCCATCCTCGGCTGGGGCCCGCAGCTTGATATCCCGAGTGATAGGGGTACCCCGTCTTCTCAAAATGAGTCGTCGTCTTCGGATAGCACCAGGGTGGTCGAATTGGCAGCCGTGAAGTATTTTGCGCTTGGTCTTATCGATGTCGACTACGCCCTCGAGCTGCTCTCTCTCATGAAGATGCCGATGCTGGAGGAGCTGCGATTGGAGGACATCTCTGCCACTCTAGACCCGCTTAATAACCATCTGGATGCCACTCCGGTCCTTGTTCATTTCATCTCCGGTTCCAAGGCTCCTTTCGACACGCCCCACAACCTTATTCAGCTTCGTTCGCTTTCGCTGGAGGGGATTCGCTCAGATGAACGGACGTTTTCGCTCCTCTTCTCTCAAGTCGGGAACTTGCGATGTCTGTTCCTCCGTAACATGGAGAACGCCGTGCTACACGCGTTATGTCCACCGTGCCACGATGAAATAATCAGTCCAGACCTGCAGAAACGTGATCCTCCTTGTCTCGAGCTGGAAGAGCTCGTTTGCCGAGACGTCGATCCAGACACCTTGGCAGAAGTGATGCAATCAGAGCTGCGGCGACGCAGTCACCCCGATTTGAAAACCTCTCTGGATCTACGGGCGTGTTCGAAGCCAGGCAAGGTCAATCGGCTCAAATTAATGCAGGCAGGCGTTACAATTTTGAACCCCGATAACGAGGACTGAAGGCCGAAGCGAGGAAAGGGGGGACAGGGGTGTGACCGAAGAACTTTCATTACCTAAAAGAGCAGGAGCAGGAGCCCGATGCCGACGACTCTATTTCTGACCAGCAGTCATCTATCCACATGAGCATGTTTCTTCTCGTCGTTATCTTCACGGAATTCATTCCAGCCATTCCTTCACGCCATGTAACATGTATCCCTAGTTTCATTGACCATCCAGGTCATATCCATGCCTGTTTCGTTTTCCATAGCCACAAAGCAATTCGTGTTCATGCCCCAAACCTCACATCTCGGCGACGCGTCCATGTGATGGGGATGAACAGAGTCCTTGACACGAAACAGCGATTAAACGGCGCCCTCTTGATGCTTGCCGACGGAACCGTGGGGCGGTTTCTACATGTGCCGAGGAGCGGAAAGCGTTCAAATTGTGTCACACGATCGTGTAACGCGGGTCTCATTTATTTTATTCCGTCCATTGAGAATTTCTGTTTTTGGGACCCCCGGAGTCGCTTCACCCTTCCGATATTTTTGGTCGAAATGCAGGTTAGTTTCTGTTATCAATTCCGCGATGCATTTAGTTCATTGTCCTTGACATGTTTCATTCAGGCTTGCATTTGATCTCCCCCCTGCGCCTAGTTTTCCCCCAAATCCAAAGTCTCCAATTGGTCGGGATTCCGCGAATAATTGATCAGCGACATTACACTCAGGTTGATTCAGAGGACGATCGGCAGCCACAAGAGAACCCGGTGTGACGTCGCTGGGGCGGTCGTCACGAGCGGGTCTTGCGCCCAAGGGTCCCGCCCTGGATCATCCCATAATTACGTTCTGAACTGATTATTTCCCGCGAACTATCGTCTAGAGCGGTTAGAATCTGCTGCGCAGTGGCATCACCTTGATTGAAAATATGAACAACGTCGGTCAGTCGTTTTCTCTCAGACGCTTGAAGTCGCGATACTAATATACATTGTCATGGCCCTCCCTGTTTACAGAGTCGGAAATCGAGAAGCTCAGAAAGACCGCAAACGCAGAGTTTGGGGCGAACCGGTTTGAGGATGCGGCGAGGTTGTACTCAAAGATCATACATGACTTTGGCGGACTGGGAGACCTAGGGACGATCAAGATAGTCAAGTGCAACCGAGCAGCATGCTATTTGCAACTCGGTGAGCATCTTCGCTGTGGAACCCGTACAAGAGGAGTGGCTCAACTCGAGTTTGAAACTCTTCAGGTGAATTCCAGCCTGCAGCCCAGGACTGCATGGACGTGTTGGAAGGCACCGGCGAGACCATGAACACCTCCCCATTTCCTAGTTCATGTCCGCCTCACATCGAGCTCAAGGCGCACCTCCGGCTAGCAAAGAGCCTCTATGGCCTCGAGGAGTACGACAAGGCGATCATCGAGCTCGACAAGTTCCGCGCTCTCAACGACGATCCGCGCAGCGCGTCTTCCGAGCTCGAGCTTCGCGTCAAGATCCTCGAGGCGCAGGCGGCGCGCGACAACAACTACGACTACAACTATAACAGTGGGACTGGTAACGGCAGCGCTACGGTCTCCAGCGCAGGCGTTGATGCCGGCGCTAGCTCTAGAATCAGCAGCAGCAGCAGCGCTAGCGCCAGGGTGAGGCCCCCTGCTTCCGCAGGCACGCGCACGCCCGCGGGTCGTGGTGGCAGAGGCGGAGGCGGAGGAAGGGAAGAAAGCGCTCTGACGATGCGTCCAGCGCGGTACGAAGTGCGCTCCACTCACGCACCGATCGTGATCCCCATCGAAGCGCCAGCATTCCTATTCGGCCCGCACCCGCCCTCGATCGCGTCCACAGCGTTCCTAGCGCGTCTCGTAAAGGAGCACCACGCGCGGATCCTGCACGAGCACGAGTGGCGCTGCTGGAGCTGCGAACGCAGGGCGCGCGACATGGTGCACACGCCGTGCTCGTACCTGCACCGGCCCGACCCGTCCGTGCTCGACTTTGTGCAGCCGATCTGCGCGACGGGATCCAGCTGCGATGCGGAAGCGCGACAGTTTATGGCGCACGAGATGGCGCAGGTCAGCAAGGCGTTCGGAGTCCCCACTTGACGTGCCCATCCTCCGAGCTGGGTTTAGAAGAGAGAGACGCACATATTTGTGCATCCAAACATCCCATTATTGTATCAGATTGTCTTCATTGTTACAATATTACTACATAATCTAAAATAGAAAGCAGTTGTTGCACCAGTTCGAAAATGTACCTCCTTTTCGAATGGAGGGCAAAAAAAAAAAAGAATATGGGATGCTTTGTTCAATCAATCATACGAATAAGTTACATAACGAATTGGAGACTCGTATCCTGCGGAACACAAAATCTCAAATCAATCAAACATCAAGCCTATTGCGGAAAGAATCTTGGACTGACGATGCGATGCGAACTGCCAAGTTGAGGCTTCTGGCTGAACTTTGGTTGAAGTAACCGCCTGGAAACAGCGAAAAGCCGACTCTTCATTCTCATTTCGTCGCGAGGAAAAAACAGCGAGAGCCCACCTTATCGACGTCAATAGCTCCTGATAACTTTGCACCGGCTGGCGCGCTAGCGAGAAAAGAAGAGAAAAAGATAGATCATCAGCTCCCCGCCCATCCAGGATCAGCAACAATTCGTTTCGTACTCAGAGACGTGATGAATGCCTGCATGGATCGGAAGTGAGTGATCTTACCAGACAAAGCTTGCAACGACGTACGTGACTCATAGCGCCCACAGCGACGCCGTTGCTAAAAGTGTCAGCGCTCGTCTGGTCGTCCTTGCATCCAGACCAGGAAATCTAGTTAAACAAAGAGATGAAAACGCGATTCGGTCATCTCCAGGCGAGCCAGCACAGTCAACAAAAAAAAAAACTCACAACGTCCGCAGCGCTGTTAAGGCGATTCCGAATCCGGTCGTTCACGAGTCGTCCCTTCAGCCGACCGTGAGAGGTGTACTGAACCGGCATATATCGCCGACGGACGAGAGCGAAACCGACGAAAACGTAAATATTAGCTCATTGACGCGAAAAAAAAAACTCGCAGGTTCACCATGTACGGAAGATCTGACATGCCAAGCAGGGCTCCATCATGAGAAGCAAGAGAGGAAGGGAAATAAGGCACGTCTGCATGACTTACCCAGCGCCGTCCCAGAATGGCAGGACTGTGAATTTCGGGTCGGTTAGACAAACACGGTGCATGAGTAAGAATGAACAACTCACATCAAATAATCCCTTGAATGAGCAGGAAATTATCCCGTTAATTGCCATGCCATGATACAATTCCGGACAAGCAGGACTCACAGTAAGCCTGCACCCAGCCGGGAGTGGGCGTACCTAGTTAGAGCAGAGATGAGCGACAGAACACGCTAGAAGGCGATCTTGTTCAGATTTACCATTATATCGTGCATTTCCTAGTAGTATATGAGCAAAAGAACACCGATCAGGAAGAAACGGAAAAAAAAAACGCACGTCGTCGACGATGTGGCCTGCTTGCTTGTGATCCAGGGGGAATATGACTATCAGCCAAAGAGTTCCCGCGCGTACATAGGTCAGAACATGGAAAAAAAAAGGAGATGCGGCGCGCACCTTCGTCATAGCCGTCAATCTCATCGCCATCGAGATCCTTCGTCTGGCCTCCATGTCCTGAATCTACACCCACAAAATAAATAAATAAATGAAAAGACACATCGGCAGCGGAAGAACGGAACTCACAATGGAAGAACAGCGAATCGTTCGTCTTGGCGTTACGCACGAGCCACCGCATCGCATCAAGGATGTTCTTGCGCGTCGGTTGCTGCCGCGGATTTGGCGAGTCATCCGTCAGGATCACGATATCGCCTGCTTTGTAACCCCAATGGCCTGGAGAATGGGGAAGGAACGACGACTTGAAACGCTGAGGTGAGGGGAGAAAACGAGACCACTCACGTATGAGAAACTCGCGGACGTGCTTCGCGTCGTTGACGCACCCGCGGAGTTCATTCGGCTGACCACGATAATTTATCCCGATCTGCCCATCAACACAGCGATGAGAAAAAAATACAAGGAACATTTCCAGAAAAAGCGACCCACACAAAGCGCCTTCTTGCGTCCCGTGCACGTCGAGTACCTGAAGTGCGTATTGATATCGGGAGGCGGATGCGAATACTTGATCGACGCAGGCCTTCTGCGAGGCTGCACGCCCAACGCAGGTTTCGGCTTCGCAGGCGGTGGAGGCGGCGGCTTCTGCACATGCGTCGAAGCAGGCTTCGCGTGCTGATTTGCCTCATGCGGAGAATGGACGTGAGTCTGAGTCTGCGCTTGTGCAGAAGCGGGCCTCACAGGCGGAACAACAGCACGCGGCGGGACCTGCGGCGTGGGGAACGACGGCGCGTACTGCGGTGTCGGCGGCTGGACGTGGACCTGCACGCTCGAAGGCGATTGACTGTGGCTGTGGCTATGACGCCGGTGCCCGTGGTGGTGATGGTGATGATGATGGTGATGGTGATGACGACTCTGCGTGCGTACGTACGTGGGAGTGGGGAACGCACGGTCCTGCGGATCATAGGAGGGATTGGCGTCGAACGGCGGTGGTGGGTCTTCGGCGCCGTACGGCTGAGGCATCGACGACGGCGATGGAAGGCCGTGAGGATGTGGAGCGCGGGCCCCTGGAAAGGCGCCTTCCGGGGGTGTATGCCCGTAATACACAACGCGTTCGTATCTGGACAAAGTATTAAAAAAAAGGTCAGAGACGTACGTGAGCACTTCCGTTTCAGGAAGAAAAGCCCATTTACTGTCGTTTAGGGCTTCATGATCACAGGAGGTGATTGTTATTAATTATTTTTTTGTGAAGTTGAGTGTGAATAAAGGTTGCTGCATGTGGAGATCAAGGAGAGGACTCGACGCTTACAAGTACATTGGGAGAACTCCAGAGGGAGGTGGATATGACGCGGGGCCTAGGCCCTGGTAGAATGTATCCGTCGATCCGGCGGTATCTCTGAGCAAATCATCCATTGTTGCCAAACGAAACCGTACATCAAGCACAACCAACTTACGGTACAGGGAAGCTGTGCACAACAATCCGTCAGGCTCTCTATGAGATCCTGAAGAGGAAACTAACTCACGTCGGCGTCGGCATCCGGGCAATCGGAGGAGGTTCTTCATAGTTTGACCTTGTCCCGTTCGAATTACCCCACATCGTATCGCGCAGTCCTGCTCAAAGGACCGGAGGAGCTGTATATATACGAGGATCGCCCGTGGAAGAGCAGAGTAGACCTGTCCTGTCGAGAAGAAGCGCTGGGAAATCGAAGCGTTGAGCTGGCAGGGGTGGGTGGGCGCCGAAGAAGCGTTGGGCCTTTCAAGGCACAAAACGTTCCTCTGAGCGAGAGAGGTCTGAGGCGTCGAAAAGAATCACGGACGCAGACGTGGACAAAGCTCGAACTCGAACATCTCGGCGTTTAAAAAGGGCGGAAACTCTGTCGAAAAATGCCTCCTACGAGCACGGGACTTGACTTGATCGCATGCGTAAAAGCTGGTCCCGATTTGGACGCGCTCGGCAGAGTGGCTAGTCGACACAGCCACATCTTGAACCAAGACTTCCTCAGTATGGGAAGGGTGAGGCTCCTCGTGTCCCGTGCTTGTCCGGTCCAAGTCCCACCATCCGGGATTCTCCTGACTCTCCTAACCGTTCTGTAATGCTTTGGGCCGCTGAGCGGGTGCAAGCTAATCCTTTCGTGCATATTGGACTGTAAATGAGGGCGAGACAGGAGGCTTGGGAGGAGGTCAAGTGGTTGGAGGGTTAGTCAAGAAGAAAGCCGACTTTGATCTTGTTCTGGTTCACCTGTCTTTTTTTTGTTTCAAATTCTACCCGTGGAGGCGTCTCTGCGCACCTGGACGGAATCAATCATGATCAATGAGAGCTCCATACAAAGACCTGTTGTATGCGCTGAGACACTGGAATTCAAGCACCATGCATGTCAGCAGAGAGGGAACGGGTCTTGTGGAGCTGTGGAAAGAGCATTCCAAGTTGATATATGCAGTATGAGTTTGCATTGCCATCTCGCCACCGGCGTAACTAGAATGGAACGATTCAGAATGGAATTGCATCATCGCCTTTCCCCCCGGAGATGCTCTGATTCCGCGGGGTTATCGAATAGGAATGGTCCAAGAAGCGGATGAGGGACGCACCCCGAATGGGAGATGCAGGCGGACCATCGTACTTAGCAGCTTGAATTGTTGTCTGCGTCGGATGCTTGCATGGATGAAGAATGAACGGCTTGAAGAGCGGTTGCACTCCCGCTGCGTCTTACATCCTCGGCGGAAGGTGGCTCACCATTGACATACACGACGTCAACGTCGCATATGCATACAGTTCGAATGCCATTATAATCAACACGCAGTAAAAAGCAACCTCATGCTCACTTCCAGTGCCATTCAAAAAAAAACCGCTTATCGAATACATCCTCCAAAAGCGGTGCTGCAAGGCACCCAGTCCCAAATGTCAACGTCATCCCCATCAGGGGCGGGGGGCTCTTTCTCCCCATGGCCGCCCAGCTTACCCCGCCAGCAAAGGCATGACCGAATTCGGTCTTCATATTACCGTTGTGTGCCCCAGTTGACTCAGGTTCGCATTGTATAGCTGCGATTATCGAAACACCGCCGACGTGTCCTGTTTAAATAAATACCATTTGCTCACCCTGGCTTCCTCCAACTTCCAGCGTCTAAGGAATCGCCTTTCCATCACCACAGGCGCCAGAGAGAGAGCGTAATCGCAGGCACTCACGCTCAGACGTATAGTACGCAGCGCAAGCGTTTTTTTTTTTTTTCGCTTCTCGAAGCGTCGGTACGCTGTACAGCCTCGCTTGCTCATATTCTACTAATGACTCAGGACGAACCGGATGACAGCAAACTGACAGAGACGCCCCTCTGTGCTCGCCTAATCATTGCACAGGAGCGTTGGCTGCACTCGGTCGAGCACTCTTTGACGTCAAACGTAATCTGGACAGCCCACACAACAGCATCGAGTCACTAGCCAGTAGCGTAATAAAACTCGAGGGACGACGCCGACCATGCTCTGCTCGCCCATCTTCTTTCACGCCGTCCTCGCGCTCCTTTCAAGCGTCTTTTTATATTTGGCGAACGACTATCTGCGGGTCCTCATGGTGGATTACAAACGACGGAGAACAGGTCCCGTAAGCCCTGAACCCCCCGCTGCGGTGTCTGAACGTGGAACTTAGAAAAACTCACGGACAGGCGAAGCCGCTGCTGGAGCTCTGCGCAGAGCACGTCATCAGCGACGACATGCCGCTCGAGATCCTCGATGATGGCTGTCTCTCCGGCACGAGCCACAAGTCTGTCTATCTGGGCGAGATGGCGGGCCAGGCCGTCATCGTCAAGGTCTGGCGGAGCGCATACATCGATCAAGCGCACAGCGAAGAGTTCACAACGGCATGCCTCACGCAACCCTTTCGTCCGTCCATTGATGCTGATGCGCGACCCGCTCGCATCCACAGCGCCTCGCCAGAGCTCTGGATAAATGGAAAACCGCGCGGCGCCACCCGAACGTCGCGCCCTTCCTCGGCGTCGTCTCCGGCCTCGGGCCTTTCCCCGCGCTCGTACAGCCGTTCTACCCGAACGGCAACATCGTCGAGTACCTGAGCGGGCACCCGACCGAAGCGTGATTGGCTTGGTCCGTTTGCCTGATGGTCGTTCGTGGACTATTGCTGAACCCCTTGCCTTTCTTTTTTTTCCTCTGCAGCTTCGAGGCGTTGCTTCTGCGCTTGCTTACATGCATGATCTAAGACCTTCCACAGCCCACGGCGGCGTGCGTGGCGTAGGTCGATTTCCCGTAGCCTTCTGTTTGACCCTTTTTGATGGTTGGTATGCGTGCGTCATCGTTCAGGCCAACATCCTCATCGCGGACGACGGCTCGCCGCACCTTTCGGACGCATGCATTACCGGCGTCGCGCAGTCCGGCGACCTCACCATCGAGTCGGGCGAACTCGAGGGAACGCGCTGGATGGCGCCCGAGGCGCTCGATCCCAGCCCGGAGCTCCTCAGAAGCACAACTCCCGAGGAGGAAGCGTGGTACGACACGCCCCAGACAGACGTGTACAGTTTTGGTATGACCATGCTCGAGGTGAGCGTCTTCGCGGGATATCGTTTCTTTTTCCTTTTTTTCCCCTTTGCTTTTTACTCTCGATGTTTCTGACCACCGCGTTCGTTCACGCAGCTCCTAACAAAGAAACCACCCTTCGCGCACCGAAAGCTGCACGCGAGCGTCATCCGCGACGTCGTCGACGGCCTGCGCCCGCCTCGACCGACCGACTGCCCAGTCATATCCGATGCAGTGTGGGATCTCATGGCACGCTGTTGGGCGCACGATCCCGCTGTGCGCCCGCCGATGCGCCTCGTATGTGCGCGGCTGGAGGAGCTCCATCAGTTAGAGGAGCGCGATGGTGCGAGAGGGAAAGTTGCATCATTGAGAGCAAGTCTGTGAGCGGCGGCGGCGGTCGAGCGTAGTGGTGGTGTCAGCTCGGTGCGACTGTACATACCGTATCACCTTTTTTTTTAATTGACCTAAACTATACAAGAATGCTTCTGGGGACAGATCAAGCTGAGCGGTGAAAAAGCCAAAGCGGAGATCAATTGCCTGGTCCTGTGGCTGCTCTCGGCTTTGATCATTTTGACCGCTGGAAACGCACTCCCCGATCTTGGGCCACGGAACCACTGCGACTTTCCTTTGTGCACAATGTCGACGGACCAGCTCGGTGCCATTCCGGTGGGCTTTGCCTGCCGCCAGACGACGCCCTCTTGGGTCGGAAGCAGATATAAGAGAGCGGAAAAGCACAGGAGGCCATTGAACACAACATCTTTCGACTGCTCTCCTTCCACAGCTTGATCATGGACCGATTCAACGCCCATCCACACCTCGTACGCATCCTGCACACGCTCTTCAGACGCAACTGCCGACATCATATCGTTCTAATACCTTGCTTTTCTCATTTGCGCAGGCTTGGCAATCCCAGGACTCCATCAGGCAGCGCCGGCCGGCCGTAGACCTGACGGGCATGGGCGTCGTGCGGTCCGACCACTGGCACAGGGACAAGCAGCTCAAGTACGTGACGCACAACATCGAGCAGCGCCCGAACATCTACTTTAACCAAGAGCCTTGGGTCAACTACGGCATCGCACTGAGCACGGCATGTACTGCCACACGAGCTCGCCGAGCATCGGTCTGTCAGTGCTAGACTGCTGGCCGAAAGAGTTGCAATTCACGGAAGTGGGCGTGCTCGAGATTGAGGTAATGACCCCTTTCACAGAGTTGACGAGCTGGACTGAACTTGAATAAACAACTGCGACAGTGGCCCGGCTATTACCACACCACGTATAGAGCGCCCTGACCTTTGCCCGCGATGGCCGTCCGGTCCTCTTCACCGAGCTGATAAGCCAAATCGCCAGCATCTGGTACAAGTTCTTCCGAGTGCGTTTTCGTTCCGTGAGACCCGTGAATTCCTGTGTCGAGTAATAACTGTCCACAGGCTGTCGAACGAGACGCTTGGCCGTTTGTGCCGCCCGGAATACCGTTGCACTGTGTCGCTCCAGGTGGGGTCACCTTTGCAGCCTTGCGGTTAATCGAGCTCTATAGTAGCGATGGCCTTCTCTGGAGGTGTGATCTGGGATACGTCAGTGAAATCGGCAACTAGGGCCGCCATATCCCGTAGATTGACCTTGTCAAACGGCTCGTTTCAGTCATTTAGAACCATTTCCTAAATCATATACTCACTCGGAAATACACCCTGTATTCGATCTTACGTCCCGTTGCAATTTCGTTGTCTGTTCACATCAGCTTGCATCTGACACAAACGACATCCCAGCCCGACGGAGGTCGAAATGTAGAGCGACCAAAAGTCACGCCGCCTCAGTCGTCAATTCATAGACAACAAGGGGAGGTGAACTGCTCACCCGGACGGGCCACTCCTCGTTCCCTTTCGTGCACAGAGCCTTAATCTCGTTCGCGAGGCCACTCTTTGAGAACAATGGAGGAACGCGCAAGGTGCCCCAGGCCACAATCATTTTCGCGGCCCCTTGCCGCCCTCTTAAGAAGAGAGCAGCGAAAGGCCTTGAGAACCAACTCCAAAGTCCTCCGCACATCTCCAATTACTTCCCCCTTTCCGTCATGCAGCAAGACACCTCTCCGACCAAGGTACGCACGTTCTGCGGGACAGTCAGTCACGCAACTCACCGACGTGCCAGCACTCCGAGTCCGCCTCGAGAGCACCACGCGAAAGAGACTACAACCTGCGCCTGGTCGGGACGCAGACGCGCGGGACCGACTCGTGGCACCTGGGCAAGCGGACCACGCGCGTGGCCGAAAACACGCAGCGGCTCCCGGGCTTCCTCTTCTTCGACTACACGCTCGCCAACATCGGCATATCTCTGACGGAGGCCGCGAGCTGCGATGGCCAGACGGACGACGATCCGGTCATTTTTGAGTGCTGGCCTCACGCGCTGCCGACCGTGCAGTCGGCCATACTCGAGATCCAGGTGAGGGCTTTTCGGTTACCTTGTCGCGTCTATCGTCGTTATGAACATCGCTTGCTGCGTTGTTGTGGCAGTGGCCGGGCTACGAACCTTACAAAGTTCCGTTCGATTTCGTTCGGAACGGCCGACCGCTCTTTCAAAGCGAGCTGCTGAGCCAGCTTGCTGCGTTCTGGCGCGATTTCCTCAAGGTGACTTGCCGCTTGGCTCCAATCTATATATGTTCTGACCGTCCTTAGCTCGCCGAAAAACAGTCAGAGTCAACAAACGCATCCAAGGTACCGTTGATTTCCTGGGAAGCCGCATTCCAGCATATACGTATGCTCCAGCTCTACAGCAACGATGGTCTGGTCTGGAAAACGGAGGCCGCTTACATTTGTCAAGACTAGAATCATTCTGTGTCCGTCGACTAGAGTTGATTATGAGACACAATCGATTCATTGACTTATCTATTTAATATAAATCCTCCCTTCGAATCCTTTCAACGGCACAACGTTGCCATTCAGCGCTGAATCGTCATAATTGGCCAGAAGGAGCTTGAATGTCGTCCAATCTTCGTCGGTCTTTGGTAGCTCGAACTGCGTTGCTGTTTCCTTGAAATTGAGAATTACCAGTGCACAGGTATCAGGCAAGGACTTGGTGTATGCAAAGACTTGCTCATGCTCCGCCGTTATGTCGTCAAAGTCGCCATAGACCTGTCAAAAGCGAGTTCCATCGTTCAAACGCTCAATGATATCATCACCACGAGCCGAATTTCCTACCAAAACGTCGTGAGCCTTGCGAACACGAAGCGCTTCTTTCCAAAAGCTGAGAACGCTGGACTCGTCCGACATCTGCGAGGCGGCGTTCCATTCTTTGTAATCGTCGTTCACGCGAATCCAGGGCGTCCCCGTTGTGAAACCGGCGTGAGGCGTCGAATCCCACTGATCGACAGGATGGGCCGAGCCTAGCGAAGAGCAAGCTGGAAAACTAACCTGCATCGGAACCCTAGCATGATCTCGCCCCTTTCGCTGGAACCCGTCCAGCACATCCGACATGTCAACTTTTTCCTCTCCCGCATCTCTTTTACGTTCCTCAAGAATCCTAAAAAGCAAAAATTTGCACAACGAGGTTCATCAAAAGAAGCAAGGAGGAGAACCTATTCCAGTAATTCAACGCCGCGACGTCGCGGTATTCCTCTATGGCCCATGATCTTGGAAAGTTCCTGAGGCCCAGCTCCTGGCCTTGGTAAACGTACTGCGTCCCGGACAGCTGACTTGCAGCACGGCGAGCATCTTTGCGGACAGCGCGCGCCATTCGTCGGAATCGTTTCCAAACCGCGAGACGGAGCGCGAATGATCATGATTCTCGATGAATATCCTGCACGCATACGAAGAGTAAACAGCAGGACAACTCTCGGAGGGCAAGCATCGGCGCACGCGTTCCAGAATCCTTCAGATCGTTTAAAACGTTGCCAGCGTCCGATGATCTCTCTAAACTCTGACAGCTTCCAATCGCGATGAATGAGCGGATTATGGCCTTCTTTTGGAGAGTCCAGATCCATGAGCTCAAACTGGAAGACCATCTGGAGCTCTTCGTTTTGAGGCAGGGCATACGCAGCGAGGACTTCTGAATCATGCGTGAAAGGTGTTTCGCCGACCGTGAACAGATCGTGGCCTTGATCGATTTCACTGAGTGACATTACATGCAAGCGGCGGGATTCTGGCAGACCTGCTAAGACTTTGCTGCGCATTTCTTTGATGTACTCATGGACCGTGGGTCTGTTCAATTGCGGATCCAAGCGCTTAGCGAAACCGAAATGAAAGACTCTAACAAATTAAACGAATCACCCATTCGCGAATAGCACGTCAGCAGGCTGGAATTCCTGGTTTGGTTCCGTGACCGGGGCATCAGGAAGTCGTCGACCTTTGAGATGAGATTGATGACGTCCATCTTTGACGAACCGAGAGAAGAACAGCTCATTGAACGGGAACGTCAAGGGCGTTAGCTAGCCGATGGCTCACGCGGAACCCATCACATCCTCGATCGATCCAAAACCGCATCATATCCCAGACGGCCTCGCGTACGTCGGGATTCTCCCAATTGAGATCAGGCTGCTTCGAGACGTAGAGATGGAGGTAGTATTCGTCCGTGTTCTCGTCATAGTCCCACGCCGAGCCTGTGCAAGTAAGTCACGATGGCAGCAAAGAGGTGGTGTATTCACGTGACATGTCACGCCAACGTACCTTGGAACACAGATCGCCAGTTGTTCGGAGGCAGGCGATTTCCCTCTGAGTCGTATTTGGGCGGTCGCCAGATGTACCAATCGCGTTGCGGATTATCTTTGCTCGATCGCGATTGGACGAACCATTCGTGCTATGCCGGGTGCAAAGGGTTGAACGGGCGCCGGGTTCACCAAATCTTTCGTAAAACACGCTAACCTCGTCGGAAGTGTGATTCACCACCAAATCCATCCTGGCTCAGACACGTTGGCACCCCGCGTTGCATCCACGTTGAGGGGGAAAAAAAAAGAAAGAAGCGATTTGATACGTACACGAGCTTCATCCCGCGGTCATGCACGCCTTTCAGAAGCCTATCCCAGTCTCCGAGCGTCCCATACCTCGGATCGATATCGCGATAGTTCGAACTAGCCCGCGTGGGGGAGGTGCAGGGCTAAGGAACATATGCAGGAGGGGGGGGCTTACATGTCGTATCCCATATCCGCGAGGGGCGAACGATAGATGGGAGAAAGCCACAGGATGTCGACGCCGAGATCCTTGAGATAGTCGAGTTTCGAGCAGATGCCATTCAGATCGCCAATCCCATCGCCGTTCGAGTCAAAGAACGAGGTCGGGTAGATCTGATAGACGACGGCTTCCTTCCACCATGCGCGCGAGACAGACGAGTCTGGTGACATTCCGGATGAGAGTGTATGAATGAGGCCAAGCATGTCAGTTCTGAGCGCTCAGGCAGAGGATAGGTTGCGACTTGTTTGATCGATAGGGCTCGTGGCCAGATTAGTCCTGTGACTAGTGCATCCCTCGTGGCTGAGCTTCCAATGTGTTGCGTGGTGGCCACATCGAGCTTGCGATCGCTGGTTGGATGGCAGTTTCTGAAATACCAGCGCATTCCACCCGATCGCATACTGTACAAGACACCCCGTCCTTACCTTTGTCTTCATCGAGAACGAGCAGAAAGCGAGATTCCTCACGTGTGACGAAACGGCCAATCTAAACACGCCTGGAGTCGTCGGAAGCCCGCACCCAGCAGGACGAATCACAGGCAAGCACACGTCCGCAACGTCGTTGCACGTCAAGACCCCCCAAGAACGTGCCCGAAGCCCAACGAATCACAACTCATGCAAACGAAAAAAGAGGAATAGCGTGATAACAATATCCATCAGGGATGCCCGTGGTGTGAGATGCTCAAGAGGAGAAAGTCGGAGGTCAAAGCAGTGATATTTATCGCGTTTGAGGAAAAAAAAAAATTCTTGCGGGCGTATACAGGGATACCGGAAGACCGAGATAAGGACCTTGAGAAGCTTCGCAGCTGAACGCCCATTGGGGCATGCGATGGGCCACGTTCACTTCCGAGAGCGTCTTCCTCGGGTTAACCCCAGTGTCTCGACCTGTCCTCGGGTGAAAGCCTGAGATCGCAAAGGCGGAGAAATAGGAGAGAGACCTAGTGCGGTCCAGAAGGCAGAATTTGTGGGGGAGCGAGCGGTGCAACGGTGCAGCGCCATATCCGATGAAGGTTCCCACGTGGTTAAGGGGCTGGGTCTGGACAACAACCGTTTCATCCGTGGTCACCGACCCTTTTTGTTATATATAAACGCCCATTGTCCAAATCACTTTAAAAAAAAAGGGGCGGAGAATCCAATTACACTGCATCCCCGACTTTTCATCGATATTTTATGCCGTCGCTGTACGAACGCACGATGTCGAAGCCGCTGTCGATGACCGTGAGGCCCGAGGGCAAGGACATGCAAGCGACGCAACGGAGAATAAACGCGCTCTCGCCCATCGACAGGCCCAACCCGCTCAACGCCGTCTGCCCGCGGCCCATCCCCAACTCATACTGGGCGACGCCGCTGCTGCTCGCGTGCGAGTACCCCTGGACGCCCAAGAACCCCTCCAAGCCCAAACTCGACGCGCTGCTCCAAGCCGGCGTCCGCACGTTCATCGACCTCACCGAGGACGGCGAGCTGCGGCCCTACGTCAGCGTGCTCTCGACGCGCGCCGCGCTGCTCGGCATCAGCGTCTCCGCGCTCGAGTACCACCGCTTCCCGATGCGGGATCGCTGCCTGCCCGAGTCTCTCGACCACATGTACAGCGTCCTCGACGTGCTGCGGGATAATGAGGAGCGAGGGAGGATCTCGGCCGTGCATTGCCGTGGTGGGATCGGACGGACGGGGATGGTCATCGGCTGCTGGCTCGTGCAGAGCGGCATTGCGAGGGACGGCGCGGAGGCGCTCGCCATCATCGCGCGCGAATGGAGGACAGTGGAAAAGTGCAAGCGCTTCCCACATAGCCCGGAGACGGGCCCGCAGTTCGAGTATGTCCTCAATTTCCACCCAAAGTACTTCACCGCACTTCCACTATCAGCATCCTGGTGAGCATCTCCCACAGGATGACGCTTTCCAAGCCCATCTCTGACGGACACGACAGACGGCAGGACCGCAATCTTTTTCACTTCTTCGCATTTATGACGGACAATCCATTCATCTTTGAGCGCATCTTCCGTTGCATGCAGTCGTTTACCTTTTTTTTTGCTTTCTCATGGGGTCACAGGTAGATTTCTCAATCATACATCACAACAGCATGTTATACCATCACGGACAATCCTATTTCTTGCTAATTGTCACTTGTGAGGACGATCCAACGAAAGCAACTGAGAATGAATGCAGAGCACACGACATCGTAAACGCAACACGAAAACGTTAGGAGCGTCACTCAAACGTCGAATTCAAAAACTTGAGCAGATCCTGGCGATTCGCATCCCTCTCATCGTCTCCCTTCTCCTTCTTGACCTTCAGCTTGATCTAACAGACAGTAATGATGAACACAGACGTTCATCAATGACAACCGCTCACAACTCGCCTTTTTCCCAGTCAAAATGCTCCTCCTTTCCTCCTTGTCCTTCTTTCGGTCCTTGTCCTTTTTCCTCTTCCTGCGTTCACGAGAAGACGATCGCTCGGAGCTATCGTCTCTCTCCCTGCCCTTGTCGCGTCTCTTGTACTTGTGATGGTCACGGTCCCGGTGGTGGTGATGACGCCGATGCCGCTTGCTTGGCCTCTCCTGGCTGCGCGAACGCGACCTCGATCTCGACCTCGATCGCGAGACGGACCTCGATCTCGTGCTGTATCGCCGCCTCTTCGAGAATCGTCCGTCGTCAAAAGCGTCCGAGTAGTCCGCACGGCTTGACGACGTGCTCCAGGACGGCGACCGGCGATGCCTCGACTTGTTGCGCTGATCCACGTCCTTTAGAAGACGGTCCGAGTCCTGCAAGAGTATGCATGTTCCCAACGCATCTTCGGAGGTCAAAAACGACGAGGCAACGGACGCAACAAGAACAGGGAAAGGCTTGACGTACATTTCTTCTGGCGCTGCTCACGCTCCGGCTGCGCTTTCGCCGCTCTCTAGACCGGCCGCGGCCACGTTGGTCCCGGTCCTGCATGCCGATTGTTCAAGCTGAGCAGTGAGTTGGAACGTAAAAAGCGAGACTAGAACGAACCTGCTTGTACCGCGCCCGCTCGTGCGAGCGAGAGCGACGGCGTCTCTCTCCCTCCTCGCTCTCCCGAACCTCTCTCCTAAAGCTCGACAGAGCATCTCTGGGCTCGTCGCGTTCATTGTCGTAACCATCGACGGAACCATCACGACGACGTCTAGCACGTCCTTCTCGTTCAGGTGACGACGAAGCAACGCGGCTGCGGCCGTCCCGCTCGTGATGGCTCTCGCTGTCCTTGTGCCGGTGCTGGTGCTGGTGTCGATGGTGCCTCTCGCGTGACCTGGAACTGGAGAGGGACCGCGACCGGGAGGCGTGCCGACGCTCTGAATCCCGCCACCCAGGCAGCAAATCACACACGCCAGTTCATCAGACCCGAAACGACGAAACCAGGGCGTGTTTGTTAAAGTGAACGTCCACCCCCAGCGAGGCACGAAAGAGAAAGAAAACCGAGAGAAAAGAAAAACCGAAAGAAAGAGCAGTTCAGTTCGCTTTTTCCCCTCCCCCATCGGTGGAAGACGTCAAAGTGAGACTTACCACTTCGACGATGACGATCCTCGATTCTGCGGGAATGCTTCGAGTCTTCTGGGTGTTCCTTGTATCTGTCGGTATCGTCCTTGCCCATGCGGAACGAGTCTGAGTAATGGCTGTTGGGAAGACAAACGGACCTTGGTTGGTTGCCGAACTCTGATTGGCAGGCCGTTGCCGAAATTTTGCACAGCCACATAGTGGTTTATTGAATAAACTTTATTCAACTACATAGGGCCTGTTCGGGTAGCAAGCCTTGCACCTGGCCTGCCTGCCAAAATCATGACCTAGGTCTCGGTTAGGTTCAGATCAAGCCCAAAATTTGTTGAAGTCCATCAAATTCCCCAAAAGGTCTTGGACCTAAGCTGAGCAAGGCTTGCTACCTGAACAGGCCCATACACTGTGAGCCTCGAGGGGCAGAAAAAAATCGACTCATTTCTGCCTGACAAGATCAATTTTCTGTATATCAAAACATTGAAAAACTCAGTAGATTTCATCAAGAAACCAGACCTGGAGAGGCCAATTTTTAGACCAAGATAGTCAGTATTTCTTGCTGTAGAGTGCCTTAAAAGTAGACAGGAAACAGAGGAAATTTATAGCGAATTTTGTTTCTATTTAGCCCCTGAATTCAGCTCAAAAGATTTGAAATATTAATACACATGTCATCTATTCATCTCTACTTGTGATAGAGGTTTTTTTCAAACACCATGAGTGTGTTACAGACGTCGCCCAAAGGACCATTCAATTTCTTATCTTATCTTTCCCATATCCCTTATCTTCCCCATCATGCTGTGCAGCGCACAGCCATTGAGTCATCTCACTTCCCTAGTCATCCTGAGTCATCTCCTTCCAGTCTTACTCATCTGCAGTCCACAGCATTGTGCAGCCCATGTTCCATGCTCAAGTACTGTTATGGACGTCACCCAAAGGACCATTCAATTTCTTATCTTATCTCTCCCATATCCCTTATCTTCCCCATCATGCTGTGCAGCACGCAGCCATCGAGTCATCCCACTTCCCTAGTCATCCTGTGTCATCTCTTTCCAGTCTTACTCATCCGTAGTCCACAGCATTGTGCAGCCCATGGTCCGTGCTCGAGTACTGTAACATATATAAGGACTCCCAGATGTACCAGTAGCGCTAGGCTTAATATTCCTTTTGCCATCATTTCAAGACCACTCTCGCACTTAGTCTGCCCAAGTCCTTTGTTAGGCTAGACGAATCTCAGAAGGACTCGGGCAGACTAAGTGCGAGAGTGGTCTTGAGATGATGGCAAAAGGAATATTAAGCCTAGTGCTACTGGTACATCTGGGAGTCCTTATATACATTACAGTACTCGAGCACGGACCATGGGCTGCACAATGCTGTGGACTGTGGATGAGTAAGACTGGAAGGAGATGACTCAGAATGACTAGAGAAGTGGGATGACTCGATGGCTGCACGCTGCACAGCATGACAGGGGAGATAAGGGATGTGGGAAAGATAAGATAGGAAAATGAATGGTCCTTTGGGTGACGTCTGTAACATCCTTCTGAGATTCGTCTAGCCTAACAAGTACTGTAATGTATATAAGGACTCCCAGATGTACCAGTAATGCTAGGCTTAATATTCCTTTTGCCATCATCTCAAGACCACTCTTGCACTTAGTCTGCCCGAGTCCTTCTGAGATTCGTCTAGCCTAACAGAGTGAAAATATGTTAGGCTAGATGAATCTCAAAAGGACTTGAGCAGACTAAGTGCAAGAGTGGTCTTGAGACAATGGCAAAAGGAATATTAAGCCTAGCACTACTGGTATATCTGGGAGTCCTTATATATATTACAGTACTCAAGCATAGACCATGGGCTGCACAATGCTGTGGACTGCAGATAAGTAAGACTGGAAGGAGATGACTCAGGATGACTAGGGAAGTGAAATGACTCGATGGCTGTGCACTGTGCAGAAGATAAGATAAGAAATGGGAAAGATAAGATAAGAAATTAAATAGTCCTTTGGACAATGTCTATAACATCACTCTCTCTTTAGATTCACATTTTCACGAAAAACCTTAGTCCAGCTATCCCCACCTGTTATTGCTTTCCCAGATGGTTGTCGCGTGTGGGGCCCACATATGAATGAGTTCTTCATTGTAGGCACAGATGTAATAGAGTATAGTGGCAAGGAGTTTAAGTTGCCAGTTTTCCATGTGAAGCATTTCCATTGCCTTGTGAAGTGTGATGCATTCTGCTACTATAGGACCGGTCCCATCAGGGATTCATCTGGTCCAGAGGTGTATGCAGATGGTCATGACATAGCACATGTATGCACCAAGTGTGATGGTAAGGGAGTCCATGTAGTCACTACTATTGAGAATCCTTGCTAGATTCTCATGGTCATTCTGGTAGTTGGGGGTAGATGTGTGGCTATCATCACTGCTGTCAATGCTGATGGGGGCATTGGTAGTCATAATGTGCAATTTTTGGTCTTCTTCCTTCTTGTTGTAGTCTTTTTATCCTAGTTTGCAGTCTTCTTTAGGAAGCAGTCTAGAACTTGCTGCACATTCCCCAGTTCCTTCTCTTTGATCCATGTGTTTTCCTCATATCTATATCCTTTCCATTTGACTAGGAATAGCATTCCCCTTTCTTGTTTCTTCCTTTTAGAATTTCTTCTATCTCATACTCTTCTTCGTCATTTATGATTTCAGAGAGTAGTGGCAATGGTCACTCTTGTATCTTGAAATGGGGTCCTTTGTAGGGTGTGAGTAGTGTTTCATTGAACATGGGGTGTATCAGCTGCTATGATGCTACAGTTCCAGACAAGCAAAGACAACCAATTTGATATCTTGTGAATGAGAATTTCTCTGACCAAACCAACACCAGATTTCGAACCAGAATCCTTGAAAATGTCTAAAACAACACCTCCAGTAATTTTCCCATGATATTTTGTGTGCGCTAAATTTTTTTGGTTGTTGAGTAACTATATTTCAGTGGAAAAATCAACTAACTACAGCTTTGAGATACTTTAAGGCCGTCTCAGAAATTTTCCAGTGCTGTTTCTGCTCACAAACTGCCCACTCAGCTGCCTTTCCCATTAGACCATTTCTGTATGCATCCATAAACCTCCAAGTTCGGTTGATGAAATGACGGATGATGTCTACTGAACATGCATCAAGATACCGAATAGTGGCATCTTTTGCATTCTGGAATGTCTTTTTGTTAGCATCTCGGTACTGGTATTTCACCCAACCCCAATACTGAGTAGCTTTGTCAGCAAACATGTCTTTTGAGAGTCGAGACCAGGATAAATGAACATACCATTTCAATGGGATTGAGCTCACAATGGAACTTTGATAAGAATATACAATAATGACCAGCTTTTGTGATAAAATCTTCCAGCATTGAGCATTGTTTTACAAAGTCATCTTGCTGACTCAAGAAGCAAGCCATACAGCAATCCTGGCTCTCAAAAGGACACACAGATGAGCACTTTGCACGTAAATGAGAGACATTGAATCCATGCTCTTCCAACACGTGTTTTAAACCTTTCAGCTGCCTATTATCCAGTGTCATCTTTTGAGGTATTCCGCAAAGTGAGGCCATGGGATTGTTATCTGGAATGATCGTATCATGCTGAATATGCTGTTTTCCGCCATCTGACTTGTTCATATTGAAGGCCTTCAAAGTGTTGGGAGAAAGTGATGCATGGGCTGAAGATTGATCAAAAATGAACAGCGCTTTCTTGCCTGGATGAGCAGTTTCAAAGATTTCGACGGCCTCCTTCATCTGATCGATGAGCTGTGCACAATCCCACCAATCGTCATTATTCTTTCCTGGAAAGATTATTTTGTGACTGTCCCAGACCACCTGGCCATGTTCATTTGTCAAAATCAAATGCCCTGTTACTGGAGTGATGAAGTCTGAGACATGGATCACTCGACCCTTTCCCTTCTGCCGGAGTGGTTGTTCGCCCTTTTGCAACCTTTATGTATCACATGAGCCCCAATAATATACCTAAAATCAGGACCCACCAAGCATCCTAAGTATTGTCGTTATGGTGGAAAATGCTCTCATCATGAAAGCAGGGTATGACCTCCTCACAATCTTGAAGGTTTGGCTCAACTCATTCCAGTCCCAGACCATCATAATGGACCATTCGTGCCTCATACTCTGTCATCGCAGGGAGAAAAACCTCGTTGCGATACTTGACGACATCTTCTGTTATGATTTCAGGCTAATCGTTATCTTGACAACGGGCATGTGACTCAAAAGCCACATGTGATAGACATGACGTGACAAACAAGATACAATGCAGCGACTCGAGGAAACCCTACGACAATGACACGTCAGCGCTGACTAGGGCAAAGGGTTATTATGCAGCATCTGCAGGACAACACATGGAGCGCAGTCGAATTCTGACTCACGTAGACAAGGGCTTAGGGTTTTACGTAGCATGAGGCTAACATACTCATGGTCCGTGCTCGGTAGTCATAATGCATAAATACCTGAATTGTACGTAGAAGAATCCAGCTTCGAGCTGGCTTTTAATAGCATTCCTATCCCCACCTCTCATCTCTAAGAGTTAGTTAGAGTGACCTGCGCACAGAATTAGTTTTGCGTAGCAAAAGCTCGAAGCTAGCACTAACGCACCTCACTCTACTCCTCCACTCCACGCCCTTCCTTCGTTGCCAGACGGCCCAAGTGCCGTGCAACCAAAGGAACCTGCTACGTCGTCACACCTCTCTTCCCTAACCAAACTAACATTTTTACTTTCTACCACCACTCCCCACCCTGTGCCAACCTTTGTTCTGGTCTCTGTCATTGGTCTTTGTTCATTGCATTTGGAAGAGTGAGAGGACTAAGGGAAACGTTGAGCCTGTCCCTGTCCGAATCGAACATCATAAGGCTGTGCTGGGATAATCCTCGGAGAGTCCCACTGCGCGTCTGACCGGGTAGTTTGCTGACCCGGGGCATACCAAAGCAAGAGAGACTGGAGGACTCGGACATGTGGACAGTCCCCACCCATCGACCACCCCTCAAATATGCCCTCGAAGTTCGTTGTCGGGAACATGTGTTGATCTGAAACAAGAAAGGGGTTGCTAGACCGCTAGAACCTCTGACGATGAAACCTTCCTTGACTGCCGTTTGGGGCATCCCCATTGCGATGAGGATTCGAGCTGACCCATCCGCAGTTTAACAGGCACCACCTTTTCCTTGGACTTAACCAAAGCAGGAGTCAATGGTCGCATGCTGCCTGCATGGTACTAATTGACTACTCTATCACACAAAATCGCCCTGTTTCCAATCTCGCCTCTTTCCACACAAGAATCCACCGCAACCCTTTTTACCGACGACACATTGGATACACCCTTATCCGAAAAGACCTTCACCTCTGAAACTGCACAATCCAGGTCGAGTACGAGTACTGGACCAACTATTATCCCAACCTCTCTCCCCGACGCAACCCTTCTGTTTTCATCTGGGACGAAGACCCCCCAGAACTTGAATTCTACCCCTGACTTCACCGACGAAGGGAAACCCCTGAACGACACCCATAATAGAATTCATCACAGCCCTTTTCACCTTCATCACCATCATCCTCACCACCTTGTTTGCCGCCAACCTGCTTGCCTTAGCCTGGGGCACCCTCCGAAACAACCCACAACAGGCCAAACAGGCTCAAAATGCGACACGGACTTTGATCGATGCGATCAAAGAAGAACTGGACTTGGGCAAGAAGCCTAAGAGAACGAAATCGGAACCGCCGGATTCATATAAGGGGGATCCCGGCCTGATCAGAAGCTGGCTCTGACATATGGAAGTCTACTTCGACAAAGAGGAGATCACCAATAAATGGGATATGATCACCTATGCACTGCAACGGATCACGGGAGGCAAGGCCGAACGTGCACAGAACTGGGTGGACTCAAAGCTACAAGAGTGGCTAGAGTTTAAGACGGAATTGAACGGACGCAGACAGGAGTTCGGAAACCACTCCACCTACGACAATTGGGAGCATGGCCGCATTGTTACGCCGGCAACGGCTAACACCCTGGAAGTCAGGATGGATCCCCTTGGACACCTCCTGCCGTTCAAGGACTGGGAGGACTTCAAGGCAGAAGCCCGTGAATTCTTCATGACCACGGAGACCAGGAACGATGCGATCATCCGGATTAAGGAACTGTTGCAATGCCGATGACCGGTCGAGGATTACATCGTTGAATTCCGGAGCTGGGCTCCCTTGACAGAATACAATGACATTGCCCTCATTGACATCTTTAAACACGGACTCGACCAGGTGCTCGGATGACGCATTATCGAACTAGAAGGTGTCTGCGAAGAGGACATCAACTGGTGGTATAAACGCACGATGGAACTGGACTGGCAATATCGCCAGGCCCAAAAGGAATTCGGTGCGAAGGAGCGATTCGCTCCCAAGCAAACACAGAAACCGACACAGGGAACCGCAACACCTAAGGAGCAAACTCCGGCACTAGCGACCGGTAATGCTCAAGGACAGCCCGACCCAAATGCCATGGATGTCGACCGCATGAGGTGCGAAGGATGCTGCTTCCGGTGCGGACAGAAGGGACATATCGGATGTAACTGCCCGACGAACCCCCGGCCGAAGTATGTCACTAGGAACGTAGAAACGCAGGACGAGACTACTGCCACTACTGCTAAGATCGAAGAGCTTAAACAGGGTTTTTGATAGAGCTGGGAAGAAGCACCGCTTCGCCGGCTGATTATGTATTGTCGAATATGAATATAAGGGATATTCCTGACCTTAAAGAATATTTTGAACGAGAAGGTGCATGAGAGTTCGGTCTCATAAAAGGATACACTCTACCCTGGATGGCTCAACAGATTTATCGGCAGGATGAGTCCAAAGCATACTCGATCCTTAAGGCATGGACGGATCAATCATGACAGAAGAACATCTCACCGGAGAAGCTTCATGAGATCAATCAGATGAATGATCACGATGCACTACACACGTTGCTTGACCTCAGACAAAAACCACGATTTGTCAGAGGCGGCAATGGAAATCAGATGGATGTACCTTTGACGATCACAACCTTGGACACTGGATGAACCTACAGCATAAAAGCTCTGCTTGATATGGGATGTACCAGATCTTGCATAGATCGGAAGTTCGTTAAAGAAAAGGAGATCAACACAAAAAGATATCTGATTCCTATTCCAGTCCACAATGCAGACGGAACCCGTAACATGGCAGGCGACATACGCGAATATGTTGAACTAAGGGTCCGAGTCCAAGATCATGTCGAACGAATGATCTTTTTGGTTACTGAACTCGGAAAGGGCCAGATCTTCATCGGTTATGAATGGGTTAAGCATCACAACCCTCGGATCGATTGGAAGACAGAAAAGATCACTTTTGATCAATGCCCGAAGAGTGTCAATGGATTGTCCGAAAAGGAAACCCCGAAGATGACGACACCTCTATCGAGACAAATGAGGTAGACTTCGAACAAGGAGAGAAACTCTTGATGATTGACATGAACCAAGAGTTTCATCTGAGGGCTTTCCAAATGACGGCTTCCAAACTGGCCGAAGCGATGGCAAAGGCGACAAAGGTTAAACCTTTGAAGAGATCGTACTGGAAGAATACCACTGTTTCAAGGATTCAGTATTCGGAAAAGAGTCGTTCAACAAACTACCACCGTGATGACCTTGGGACCATGCGATCGAACTCATCCCAGGAGCTAAACTCCAGGATTGCAAGGTCTATCCCTTGACATTAGATGAACAGAAACAGTTGGATGCCTTTTTAGATGAAAATTTGAATACCGGACGAATCAGACCATCAAAGTCGCCAATGGCCTCACCTTTCTTCTTCATGAAAAAGAAGGATGGATCCCTACGACCCGTACAGGATTATCGGAAGTTGAACGACATGACGATAAAGAACAAATACCCGCTCCCATTGATCCAGGAATTGATCGACAAACTGAAGGGAGCAAAGTTCTTTACGAAACTCGACATCCGATGGGGATACAATAACGTCCGCATGAAAGAAGGTGATGAATGGAAAGCCATGTTTCGGACAAACCGGGGAATGTTCGAACCCCTGGTCATGTTCTTCGGACTGACGAATTCACCGGCTACTTTCCAAACAATGATGAACATGATCTTTAAAGACGAAATCGATCAGGGACACGTAGTCATCTACATGGACGACATTCTTATCTTCAATAAAGATTTGAATGAACACCGACGACTCGTCCAATGCATGTTGGAAAAGCTAAAAAACAACAAGCTTTACCTGAAACCTGAAAAATGCTCGTTTCAGCAGTTGGAAGTAGAATACCTTGGAATGATTGTCTCGGAAAACGGCATCAAGATGGATCCCGTTAAGGTCAAAGGCGTCAAAGGATGGCCGAAACCCACCTGTAAAAGAGACGTCCAGCAATTTTTAGGCTTTTGCAACTTCTACCAACGCTTCATCGAGGGATTCGCAAAGATCGCGAAACCTTTGACGGAACTAACTGGAAAAGCCAACTGGACATGGGAAAGGCCCAAGACGACGCTTTCAACGGACTAAAGAATCGGATCAGCTCAGCGCCGATCATTTCAATGCCCCGAGATGATGGAAAATTCTGAATGGAAGTCGATGCCTCGAACTATGCAATCAGAGGTGTCCTTTCACAGGAGCAATCCAACGGTACCTGGAGACTGGTGGCTTTCATGTCAAAGTCATTAAACCCGACAGAATGGAATTACGAGATCTACGACAAAGAGATGCTCGCGATCATGACTGGACTGGAAGAATGGCACCAATACCTTTGCGGTGCTAAACA
The DNA here is from genome assembly GCA_011319805.1 of Macrocybe gigantea. Classification (NCBI taxonomy): domain Eukaryota; kingdom Fungi; phylum Basidiomycota; class Agaricomycetes; order Agaricales; family Callistosporiaceae; genus Macrocybe; species Macrocybe gigantea. The sequence continues at coordinate 68,902 of SJRY01000077.1, read as the reverse complement.
GAAATTCGAGATTTGGACAGATCACAAGAATCTCGAATACTTCCGGAAACCTCAGAAACTGAATCGCAGGCAAGCTTGCTGGATCTCGGAACTTCAGGACTATGATTTCGTCCTGGAGCACAAACCCGGGAAGTCAATGATGAAGGCAGACAGTCTGTCGAGATGACCAGACCATGAGAAGGGGAAGAACGATAATGAAAACGTCATACTCCTAAAGCCAGAGAATTTTCGCTGGATTTTCATGGCGAAGATCACGCCGACACTGGAATTTCAGGACATTCTAGACCAAATCAAAAGGGCTTGGAAACAAGAGAGCCTGAGGTTCAGAAACGTCTTGACAAAGGCGAGCATGGCTGGGAGGAAAACGACCGAATTATTACATGGTTAAAACGGTACTACGTTCCCAAGAGTCAAAAGATAAGGGAACAGATCATTGAAACCTATCATTCGGATCAGATCTCGGGACACCCAGGACAGACAAAGATGCACGAGTTAATCACGCATAACTTCTGGTGGCCAAAAATGATGAATGACGTCAAGGCATATGTCAAAGGATGTAACAAATGCCAATGGACGAAGATCATCAGAGATCGGAAACATGCCCCACTCCATCCGAATGAGGTACCGAAGGAACCATGGGAGATCATATCTGTAGATCTCATCGGACCACTTCCCGAATCTCATGGGCACAACGGCATAATGGTGACGGTAGACCAGTTCACGAAAGGAGCCAAATTCATACCAGTCAACATGGAAATCATGGCAGAAGGAGTCGCCCGCAATCTACGCGACACCATATTCTCGAGTTACGGACTCCCAAAGAAAGTCATCAGTGACAGAGGAAGACAATTCGTCTCCGCGTTTATGATGGACCTCTACACACTTCTGGGAATCAAAGGAGCCCCCTCGACGCCGTATCATCCACAGACCGATGGACAAACGGAACGAGTCAATCAGGAACTCGAGCAGTACCTGAAACTCTTCGTAAACTATTGGCAAACTGACTGGGCGGACTGGCTACCAATGGCTGAATTCTCCTACAACAATCGAATTCACTCGGCGACAGGATACTCCCCGTTTTATTTGAACCACGGGCGACATCCGTACACCGGAAAAGAACCTCCGAAGCATAACGCTAAATCACAGACTGCTGAGGAATTCGCCGAGATGATGAAGGAAATTCAGACCAAGGCCGAAACCTCCTTGCTGAAAGCTGCGGAAACAATAAAACAGACCTACGACCGAAAACAGAAACCTGCCGAGAGTACCATGAGGGCGATCAGGTCTGGCTGGAGGGAACGAATATCACAACCGACCGCCGTGATAAACTTAATGACAAAACGGTTTGGTCCTTTCAAAGTCAAACGGCGAATCGGAGAATCGGCATATGAACTCGAGCTACCAGAACACTGGCGAATTCACCCTATCCGAAGCAAGTCCGAACTCACCCCATATATGGCACCGGCATTTCCATGACAAAAAGTGGTAATGATTCTTAAACGGCCTCCTCCCATCATCGTGGAAGGAGAAAAACAATATGAAGTAGAGGCTGTGATAAACTCTCAATGGAACAGAGGGAAATTACAGTACAGAATACATTGGAAGGGATACCCTCTCGAAGATGCCACCTGGGAACCTGCCGAAAATGTCAATGGAGATGCGCCAGACATGGTCATGAAATTTCATCACGAGAACCCCGAGGCACCATTCCTAGAAAAAGGACAACGTCAGCTGCCACCCCGACCTGCACCAAAAAGGTAGTACACACCCGCTTCCATCAAACCCAATCGCCGAAGGTCTTGTTCAACCACACGGCTGATGAAGTCTGGGTCTGCCCACGAGGTCAACAAATGAAAATGCTCCCAAAAAAGGAGACCCTTACCGGCTGGATATCGGACCCGAGCGAAGTCGAAGAACGGCTGGACGCGGCTTGGCAGGCATGGCAACAATGTCGGAACCAGAAAGTCATAAGCAAGGATGAGCACTAAAAGAACTAAGAGAATGATGAAGAAGAAAAACATGATTGTGAGGATGCAATCCCTAAAAGGGGGGTAATGTTATGATTTCAGACTAATCGTTATCTTGACAACAGGCATGTGACTCAAAAGCCACACGTGATAGACACGATGCGACAAACAAGATACAATGCAGCGACTCGAGGAAACCCTACGACAATGACGCGTCAGCGCTGACTAGGGCAAAGGGTTATTATGCAGCATCTGCAGGACAACACATGGAGTGCAGTCGAATTCTGACTCACGTAGACAAGGGCTTAGGGTTTTACGTAGCATGAGGCTAACATACTCATGGTCCGTGCTCGGTAGTCATAATGCATAAATACCTGAATTGTACGTAGAAGAATCCAGCTTCGAGCTGGCTTTTAATAGCATTCCTATCCCCACCTCTCATCTCTAAGAGTTAGTTAGAGTGACCTGCGCGCAGAATTAGTTTTGCATAGCATCTTCTCTCTCATGACCATCCATATATACACCCTTCTTGATGCGAGTCTGTTGCCAGCCCAGCTTGATCAACCAATGACAAGCAGTTCTCTCTGAGAGTGGATTCTTCAGCCATATTCCAAGATCAGAAAAGATGATCTGATTCATGGCCGATTGAAGGGCCTTGGGAGTAACTTTCCCCATTGGTAAGCTTGTCAGATAGTCTCTTGCACACTTCTTGATGTTTTCTGTTACAGACGTCACCCAAAGGACCATTCAATTTCTTATCTTATTTTTCCCATATCCCTTATCTTCCCCATCATGCTGTGCAGCATGCAGCTATTGAGTCATCTCACTTCCCTAGTCATCCTGAGTCATCTCCTTCCAGTCTTACTCATCTGCAGTCCACAGCATTGCACAGCCCATGGTCCGTGCTCGAGTACTGTAATATATATAAGGACTCCCAGATGTACCAGTAGCACTAGGCCTAATATTCCTTTTGCCATCATTTCAAGACCACTCTCGCACTTAGTCTGCCCGAGTCCTTCTGAGATTTGTCTAGCCTAACAACTGGAAGGAGATGACTCAGGATGACTAGGGGAGTGAGATGACTCGATGACTGCATGCTGCACAGCATGATGGGGGAGATAAGAGATGTGGGAAAGATAAGATAAGAAATTGAATGGTCCTTTGGGCGATGTCTGTAACACTTGCGAGGACAACCTGCAGGCATTGCTCCTTTTTTTGGCTGGTCAATGATGGATGTTTTGTGATTTTTTTCACTCAATCAGTCTCCAATCAATCAGAGGATACTGAATTTGATTTTTTCTTGAATTTTCCTATTTTTTTCTACTATACACCAAAATTTTGGGGTAAAAAAACAAAAATGTCATCTAAACAGAAATCTGCTCATGCAAATCTCATCCTTAAGATGAAATACATCTATTCCGATGGTTTGCATGGGTCTGGCTCACTGTTTTGTCCCTACAAAATTGAGTCTACAAATTTGTTGTCTTCGCTTGACCAGAACTGTAGGAGTTCCAGGCGATATGCTGAGGCTCCTTTCTTTTCAACCACCTTAAATAGTCCATATCAGAGTGCCAATAACTTCTTTGATGGTCGATTGACTGTGATATTGGTGGCTTCGAGCCATACTCCATCCCCTTTCTTGTATTCATAGGCTGGCTTTCACCTCACATCGTAATTGTCTTTGGCTCATATTTGTGCATACTGCAGCACAGCATTTGCTTCTTTCTGTATTTAGTCCATTCTTTCGACAAAGTTCTTTGCTACAGGATTGTTCCCTTCTGTCATCTGCAGTTCTCCCTTCCAGGGGTGCATTCCATAGTTGAGGTAGAATGGTGTTTCCTTCATTTCCTGGTGTGCTTTGTCATTATATTGGTACTCTGCGATCACTATCCATTCTGCCCAATCGTCCTGTAGGTTGTTTGTGAAACTTCTGAGGAAGGCTTCCATTTTCTGATAGGATTACTCTGTCTATCCATCTGTCTGTGGGTAATAGGCCGTTGATAAATTTTGTTTTGTTCCAAGTAATTTTAGGAGTGCTGTCATGAATCATGCTACAAATTGGAGTCCTCAATCACTGATGATCTTTCATAGGATTCTGTGAAGCCGCCACATGTTGTCTTGATATAGTCATGCAAGACCTTCTGCTGTAAGTTCGGTCTTTGTGGGAACTAGGTGGATCATCTTGGTTAGGTGGTCTGTAACTGTAGTGATGGCATTAAAGCTATTCGAGCTGGGTAGCAGTCCTATGAGATCTACTCCAATATCTTCCCATGGTTGCTGTGGGACCTCGTGCAGGTGTAATAGTGCATGTTTCTTTTATCAGATGATTTTGTTTTGCTGACATGTTTTGCATCCATTGATATACTTCTTGATGTCTGTTAACATTGATGGCTACCAATAGGTGCAGTTTATGAGCTCATGCATGCGGTATTGTCCTGAGTGTCCTCTGATGGGTGTGTCATGGTGTTCAAACATGATGTCTTCCTTCAGTTTGTTGTCTGGAGGAACGTAGATTTTTCCTTCTGCATATATGATATGGTCTTCTTCTGTGAACCAGTGCGGTTTTTCCTTCAGTCCCATTATTACAATCATCTTCCTTCATGTGCATTGTTGAATTTGTTCTATCCTTGAGGATTCAATCATCATAATTCCTCTTGTTTGTATTGCTTTGTTATTTTCTGCTTCTTCTTTTTGTGGGTGTTCATCCTCGAACATCATAAATTCGAAGTCTCATTCATTATTCTCTTCCAGATGTTGAATGAATGCTGCTTCTTTGATCATTTGTATATCATCCTTCTCTGCTAGGTTTTCTTCATATCCTGCCATCCATGACAGGTTGTCTGCTTTTCCATTGGCCTTTCCTGGTATGTGTCATAGTTCATAGTCATATTCCTATAATTTCAGGTACCAGCCGATCTGTCTCGAATTGAGTCACTGTGGCTTCCGGAAATATGATAGGTTTTTGTGATCTGTCAATATTTCGAACTTCTCTCGAGCTTCAAGGAGGTATTGTCTCCATCTCTTTAGTGTGACCATTATTGCAAGAAGTTCCTTGTCATAGATTTCATAGTTTTGCTCTGGGGTCATGCATCTTGAAATGAATGCAATTGGATGCCATAGTTCTTTCTGCTGTTGTGATAGTACTGCTCTGATGGCATATTCTGAGGCATCCATTTCAACTCAGAATTTTCCTTCTGTTTGTGGTAGTGCTAGAATAGGTGCTGAGGTTATATGTCGAATAAGCTCTTTGAAAGCATCCTGTTGCTTGTCTGTCCACAGGAATGTTTTGTTTCCAGTCAACTCTGTCAGGGGTTTGGCGACCTTTGCATATTCCTTGATGAATCATTGGTAAAAGTTTGTGAATCCCAAGAACTTTTGTAATTCTTTCTTCGTCTTTGGAGTTGGCCAGGATTGTATGGCTGTGATCTTCTCTGGTTCCATTTCTACCTTCCCTTCTCCTATGATGTATCCTAGTACTGGGACTTTTGATAATTCCCAGATGCATTTCAGTCCTTTGATGAACAAGTCATTCTTGTTCAGTATTTCCATGACCTCTATGGTGTTCTTTTGGAGTTCCTCTCATATTCGTCCGATGATTATGATGTTGTCCATGTAGATTATGCATACTCTTCTTCATATTTGGTCTTGGAAGAGGCTTGCCATCATTTGGCTAAAAGTGCCTGGTGCATTGCACTGCCCAAAGTATATGACTGTCGGTTTGAAGAGTCCTCTTGCTGTTAGGAAGGCTGCCTTCTATTCATCCCCTTTCCGGATGTGCATGTTATTGTATCCCCAGATAATGTCAATCTTGCTAAAGTATTTTGTTCCTTGTAGTACATTGAGGAGCTCACTAATATGTGGTAGTGGGAACTTGTCCTTGACCATATATTTGTTTATTTCCCAGTAGTCTTGGATAAGTCATTTGCTTCCATCCTTCTTGTTGTGAAAGAAGCAGGGCACTGCGTAAGGTGATTTCAATGGGCATATTTTTCCTATTCTTAATCCTTCTTCGACAAAGGCATCTAGTTCCTTTAGTTCCTTCTGCATCATTGGATAGACCTTGCTCGGTATCGTTTTAGGTGCATCTTTCGTTAAGTTTATTTCATGATCCCATTCTTTGTGGTCTGGTAAGCAATCAAAGTTCTTCTTCTTGAAGAGGTGTTTGAATCTGATCAGATATGGGGGTATCTGGGTTCCTGTCTTGTCGCTGGCTGTGGTTTTCGCTGGTTCAGCCATCTTCTGTATCTTAATCATCTGGTGGTTTATTTTGCATGTTTTAGGGCATCTGTCGAAGACAACTTCTCCTGTCCTCTATTTGATCATTGGGTTGTGGTAGACAAGCCAGTCATATCCTAGTAGCATGTCAGTTTTTCCAATATTGAGTACAATGGCTTCCATGTGCTCCTTGTGTCCTTTAATGTTGATGTGGACCTCCACTACTTGGTCTGCTGTTTTCTGGCAGTTGGGTGACCCATCTGCATTTATGATTGAAATCTTCTTGATTCATCATGTCTTTAGCCCTGTTTTCACTACTATCATGGTGTTGATGCAAGTCCTATCTGCTCCGCTATCAACTTCCAGTATTATCACTGTGATTCCTTTTCACATTCGTATCTTAGCTGGTACTGCAAGTTCTTTCCTCTTTGGTGGTTTGTCCCCTCAGATGGTTTTCCTTGGTGCTTCAGATTGCTTGGAGGGAATGGTGTATTTCAGAGTATAGGATGATCTACATCCGGTATTGAAGCGAGTCTGTTTCAGTTGTATGGGTCACGATTTAGCACCTCCTAGTCAGACCCTTCGATAAAACCCTCTTTGTCAGAGCTTTCTTCATCCTTATCTTCTTTGTCCTCTCCTTCTTCTTCTTTCACTTCTCTGACTCAGGATTTTCCTTTCTTCTTCTTCTTGCAGTTCCATGCATAGTGTCCCTTTAAGCCACAATTGAAACATGTGACATTTGCTGCTCCCTTTCATGGTTCCAGGCAGTTTCGTGAGAGGTGCTCTGGTTTATTGCAGTTGAAGCAGTTGTTGCTTTGTACTTTGTTGACTTCCATGGCCTGTCCTGCTCCTCGGCTTGGATTTCCAGGCTTGCACTGATTGCTTGTGAATTCTCCTCTCAGCACATTCCTGTGTTCATCGATGTTTCATCCAATTGCTTGAACTATTTTGATATATTCATCTCCATCTGTTAGAAGTGTGGAGATCAAGTGTATGGCTTCTGCTGTCCTTCGGTTTAAGCTCTTCTCGAGTAGGAAATGAGGGGCTGTTCCTATCATTCCTGCTTTCCCTGCAAGGTCTACGAATTCATCCAGAAATTCATCGATGGGTCAGTTTCCCTGTCTGATGTTGAATAGTTTGCTTCCTGCTTGTGATGGTAACATGACATTGCTGAATCATGTTTCTATCTCGGTTATGAAGTCAGCCCATATGCTTTGGTTGGTAGTGGTATCAATCTTCTTTGACGCCCAGTGGGCTCCTGGTCCATCAGTCATTCTGGACAGGACTGCTCCAATCTTCTGTGTATCTGTAAGGTCTCCATGTGCAGTTATGTAAAGCTTCATCTTTCTCTACCAAATATTAAAGGATGTTTGATTTCCTGTGAAGGATTTCAGGTTGGTGATGATTCCCTTGTATTCTGTCATCATCCTTTGGGGGGTTTCTTCATCGTTAGTTTTCCTGTTCCTGGATCTGTTGTTCTTGGGTCTGCTGCACTTGTACTTGGGCTTGCTATTCTTGAAGCTGTTTCTGTCTTCACTCCTCTTTCTGTTCTTTCCAGTAGTCTAGGTCAACTCCTGCGATTCTACAAGCTTGTTCAAAATTGGCCCACTCTGCAGCGGTCAGTCTGTTTGTCTTTAGTAATCCTTTTTGCTTCCTCCACTGATAGTATTCATCCCAGTTGTTGTTGCTTACTTTCACCATAGTGGTGCAATTCTCTCCTTATGCAGTGCTTCAGCGGATTGGTCCTCTGAAGGGGTTCGGTAGTTTCGTTCCTGTGTGTCCTTGACTTTGGTGTTGTTCTCATTGGTTCTGTCATATGCTCTATGCATCGTGCCCTCTCTGTATCAGTATGTCTTCCTCCTGTATTCAGTGATTGTAGTTCTCAATCTGTTGTCACCTGAAGTCTCAGGCTTGTGTTCATTCTTCTCTCATTTTCTTGCGGATAGGTTCATCTTCTTCTTCGGCAAGAAGATTCTGGTCTAACCACAGCTCTTCTGGGCTTATCCCATATTCTCCTTCCAGGAAAAGTTCTGTAATGAGTTGTGCTGCTCCTTCACTGAGGATCTCAGTGGGCTCATCTGTGGTAGTGAAGGCAAACTCTCTCAGAAATGCCTGTTCTTCATCATCACTACTTGGTGTGGGTGTGCGCTCTCTCTTTCATTTGTTTGGGTTGCTAGTGTCTCTGCGGGTGGCATGGACTGTCTCTGTGAATGGCATGGACTGCAATATCTGGTCTACTTCTCTGAGCCAAGTGCTCTCATCATTTGTGCTAGTGCTTGCTGGATTGGCAACTGCTTGTCATTGAATGTTGATCAAGTCTTTGATAAAGCATGATGTGGTGTGTGTGTGAGTCTGAGCGAGTCTCGACGAGGCTTAATATCTTGTTAGGCTAGACGAATCTCAAAAGGACTTGGGCAGACTAAGTGCAAGAGTGGTCTTGAGATAATGGCAAAAGGAATATTAAGCCTAGCACTACTGGTACATCTGGGAGTCCTTATATATGTTACAGTACTCGAGCACGGACCATGGGCTGTGCAATGCTATGGACTGCGGATGAGTAAGACTAGAAGGAGATGACTCAGGATGACTAGGGAGGTGAGATGACTTGATGGCTGTGCACTACGCAGCATGATGGGGAAGATAAGGGATATGGGAAAGATAAGATAAGAAATTGAATGGTCCTTTGGGCAGCGTCTGTAACAGCTAGCTTAGAAACTGTTCATGAAACCAAGGGACACCAAGCTGTTGTCACTGTCATTCATAACCTGTTTTATATAATTGCAGATGAGTCTACCAATATTTCCGAGCACCTTAATAAGCTCAAGGAATCTTGGGAGTGCATTAATATGCTTGGTGATGCTGATTTTCGGATCTCTGATCCCATGTTTAAAGTCATTATTTCCTCATCACTTCCCTACTCCTGGGACTCGTTTACAGAATCCTATGTTGGCAGCCGCATGGGAATAACTAAAACCAATCCAAAAAAGAGGATTGGATCACAAGAGTTTATTAGCATTATTAAAGAAGAATACAAATGTTGCCAACAATGTGCCCATACTACTGAATCAACAAGCCAGGTGATCCAATCAAAACCAATTGGCGACTATCGACCTGGTAGTCAACCTCACAGTGAAAATCAACCACCCAAATGTGGGCATTGCCACTGTATCTGACACAACACGCTTGACTGCTGATTTCTTGGACAATCTGCCTGTGACACTTGTCACCGCTTTGGCCATGCAATGAAGGATTGTCAGATGGCTAAAAAGCAAAAGAAAGGCACTAAAACGGAAATGAAGAAAAAGGTGAAGACCGAAGAAACCCACCAGGCAGGCGAAGAAATCATGTTCAGTGTCCAAGAATCCAGTGATGAATTTGAACTTACTGAAGCATCCTGTTTCTCTAACATAAATGAAATTGACAAGCGTTCTGCTTATTGCAAGTGGTTGGCTGATTCGGCAACAACCTCACATGTATCAAACACATGTGCAGCCTTTACACAATTCCACCCCATATCAGGAACCTTTGTAATGGGAGTTGGGAATGTAAAAGCAAAAGCGGAAGGTCGAGGTACTGTTGAGCTAGAATCAGAGTGCAAAGGAAACAAGTTTACGATAAAACTTGAAGACATACTCTATATTCCAGCCAATCAAAATAACCTCCTCTCTCTCAGCCGCTGGAATAAAGCTGGTAGATGGTACACTGGAGGAGGAGGGGAGCAATCATGCTCATTATGAGGGATGGATGAAAAATAGCTAAAGGGGCTCAGATTCAAACAAATTTATACAAAATGAATCTGAAAGTACGAGCTCCCAGAGTGAAACCTCCAAAAAATTATACCACAATGCTGCTAACATTTGTCGCCATAGAGCCTATACAAAGCTGGGAAACTTGGCATTGACGATATAGCCATGTCAGCTATAGTGGCATACAATGGGTCCTTGATGAAGGCCTGGTAGATGGCCTAAATATCGATATAAGGACATCAAAACCAGATTGTACAGCCTGTACAGAGGGCAAACAATCTGAAGAAGCCTATGATAAAGTTGACAAAAAATACACAGCCTTAGGAGAACTTACCCATATAGATTTATGGGGAAAATACAACATCACATCTATTAATGGAAACCAATACTATGTTCTCTTTGTTGACAACTCCACACAATATACGACTGTCAAATTTTCCAAGTCAAAAGACCAGTCAGCAGAATGAGTAATCAAATATCTTATGCATTTAAAAACTCAGGGTAAAAATCCCAAAGCAATATGAATTGATCATGGAAAAGAGTTCATTAACGAGAAGCTGGATAGTTGGTATTGTCAACAAGGAATAGAAATTCAACTGACAGCACTATATTCACCTTCTCAAAATGGTGTTGCCAAATGAATGAATCGCACCCTTGTCAAACTCGGGTACTCAATGTTAGCAGCACAGGACCTCCCAGAATTTCTCTGGGAGCCCACGGTCGAACATAGTGCCTATATTCGCAATTGCTCACATATAAAACCTTTAATAGGCAAAACACCATATCAAAAATGGCATTTACAAAAGCCTAATGTTGCTCATCTACATGAATTTGGTGCTCCGGTATGGATCCTCAACCAAGGATCATGTGAACAAAGAAAAATGCTTCCAAAATCTAAACAACAAGCATATGTTGGCTTCGACGAAGGTTCCAAATCAGTAAAATACTACAATGCAGAAATCTGACACATACTCATTTCACATAACTTTCATGCCTTCAACTTACCAACAACTCAAACTCCACCAGAACAAATTGAAATCATACCTGACCCTTCGTGTGAAGGGGAGATAGAGGGTAGCATGCAACAATCAGACAATGCACAATGAAAATAGAAACAAGATGTGGAACCTGAAGAAGCTATAGACATTGAAGTACCAAGGAAAACAAGAGGAAGACGTACCAATTACCGTTATCTTGCAGACCCTTTTTCTGATGAGGAAGACAATAAATGTAAAGAATTACCAGCTACAATAACAGCCACCGAGCTAGCATACATTGCATACTCAAGCTCTACACTTGGAGGAGATGAGCCAAAAAGTCTGGCCCAAGCCAAATTATCTGATGAGTGGCCTGAATGGGAATGCACAGCGGATAGCAAAATCAACCAACTCCTAGGAATGAAAACATAGGAGTTAGTTAAATGTCCAAAAGGCACAGTTCCAATAGCAAATCGCTGGGTACTCACAAGGAAATTCAATAAATTCGGTGAACTCCTCAAGTACAAAGCATGGCTCATAGCTAAAGGTTGTGTGCAATGACCAGGGTTTGACTATATAGAGACTTTCTCACCTGTCATTTGGCTAGAGGCAATATGAGCAATATTAGCCCTCATGCCACTCAAACGACTGAAGGTCCATCAAATGGACATAAAAGGAGCTTACCTACATGGTATCCTCCATGAAAAAGTCTATATGCACCAATCTGAAGGATATGATGATGGTACTGGTCAGGTATATCGACTTCTAAGGACACTCTACAGCCTAAAACAGTCAGGACGTGAGTGGAACAAGGAGCTCAATGGTCAACTTACCAAACTGGGCTATATACAGCTATTTTTGAATCCATGCATTTATGTTCGACGAAATGGCAAAAATATGGAAATCATTACCATATGGGTTGATGATCTTCTCCTACTTGCATTGACAAATGAGTTGGTGACAGCAATGAAGGTGGAGCTCCAAAGAATTTGGGAGCTAACAGACATGGAAGAACCTGCAAAGATTGTTGGCATAGAAATAACCCAAACGGAAGACATGCTTACCATTTCGCAATGGCAATATATTGAAAATATTCTCCAATGTGAGGGAATGGCAGATGCCAATCCCATAATGACACCTATGGACCCAAACATTATGTTAGAGCTGAACCCAGGTGTAGGTGAAGGGAACAAAAGTAATTCCTTTGCCAGCTTGGTTGGTGAACTTCAATTCCTTGTGAATGCAACTCAGCCGGACATCCTTTTGGCTGTGAACAAACTTGCTGCTCACACTGCAAACCCAAGCTTACAGCATTGGAAGGCATTGAAGTGAGTTCTTCAATACCTTGTGGAGACAAGAACCCATGGAATAATATATTCAGCAAAATGTGCAATGAGAAACGAAAATGCGAACCTGTTTCATGGATACTCAGATGCATCTTTTGCCAATGTTGATGATCCCTCACTCAAATCCACCTCAGGATCTGTCTTCATCAAAGGAGGCAGCACAATTACGTGGAGTTCGAAAAAACAATCCACTACTGTTACAGACATCGCCTAAAGGACCATTCATTTTCTTATCTTATCTTTCCCACATCCCTTATCTTCCCCGTCATGTTGCGCAGCATGCAGCCATCGAGTCATCCCACTTCCCTAGTCATCCTGAGTCATCTCCTTCCAGTCTTACTCATCCGCAGTCCACAGCATTGTGCAGCCCATGGTCCATGCTCGAGTACTGTAATGTATATAAGGACTCCCAGATGTACCAGTAGTGTTAGGCTTAATATTCCTTTTGCCATCATCTCAAGACCACTCTCGCACTTAGTCTGCCTGAGTCCTTCTGAGATTCGTCTAGTCTAACAACTACGGCTCTATCATCAACTAAAGCGGAATACATGGCAATGTCAGAAATGGCACAAATATTGCAGTGGCTTCGATACCTTTACAATGAGCTGGGATTTGAACAATACCAACCCAGCATGATCAAATGCAACAATGAAGGGTCCATAGCCATAGCCTGCAATGTCCAATTCCACAAAAGGGTGAAACACATCGCCACTCGTTACTATTGGGTCCGAGACTTGATCGATAACCAGGAAGCCACCATTGTCAGCTGTTGAGACCCTGACAACACCACAGATATTTTGACAAAGCTGTTACCATGCCTGAAATTCCAAAAGCACATTGAAGAAATGGGACTAGCACCAACTTGAGGGGGAGTGTTGGGACAAGGCCCGAGCATGGCAAGCTGGCAGTCTTGGGACAACCCATGGGTACCTACAAATAGTAAATATCAAATTGCAGCATGTATATAAGCCAGCACCCAAACAGGACAAACAACAGTTCATGTGCCATAACTTGCACTTACTCATCCACTGTCACTCTATGTCTCTGCTTGCTAAAATAGTCCATGCTTGAATATCATAACATATAAATAGATAAAATGTGTATAGTAGAATCCAGCTTCAAGCTGGCTAAATATTAGCACTCTTCTCCCCACCTCTCATCTCTCAATAGTCAGAGTGACTTGCACACAGAATTAGTTTTGTGTAGCATCAAGGCATTGTATTTTCAAATGTGGGCCTTTTGAGCCAGGAAAAATGCATTCTCACTCCTTAGGGTCAGAATTTCCGGGCTTCCTGGGTTTACAGTGGACCTCATATTCCTCTTATAGGTTATCAGAGCATCACCTAACCTAACATGCAGAATGTCTCTTGTCAGAAGGACTGGAAAGCAGAAATAGTCTGTGCAAGGTTCTGATGCATCATACCATTACGAAAAGCAGACGATTCGACATGAAATGTCAAACTAACTATTCATCAGCGAGAAAAAAGCGAACAAGGTGGCGAAAAGATTTGAAGACAAGTTTCAAGTTGGTCCCACAGTGCGAACAATTCCCATGAGGGTGACTCATTATGTCACAACCCTGTGCCCTAGCTTTGACACTCAACTCCAACCTCACTGCTGTTCCATGACTTCACGATGTTGAACGCCCTTTGGCCGAAGTATGTCCTAGCGCGCTTTCAAACTATCTCGGCCAATCCCCGTGAAAACGACTATTATGCACCATACAACAAACTGCTCTACAGCCTTTTCCCGGCCGACACTCCATTCACTGTAGCGCCTCAAACATATCCTATCCCTGATTCGAGGGAATCCCTCAACTTTGTTATTGAGTATCAGATTCTCCTAGAAGACATCCCTGTTTTTGTCCTGGAGATCAAATCTATCGCAAGATTTGGATTCGCCTCCGCTCGAGAAGAGGCAGACCATCAGATACGAAAGTGTTTACGGGATCTAACTGGTGTCTGCCCTCTTCCTAAATTGCGTGCAGTTAGTGCGTTTGGGACGAAATTGTGTTTCTATGAAGCCACATCTACTCAATCTGGAGTGGTAGCCACTCCGCCACTGATCACCCCAAATCCCCAAGTGATGCTTGACACTGCACCGCAGGACCGCTGGGACTGTGACATTTTGGACGAGGAAGGATCGACTCGGTTCAAGGAAGCAATTGAACAGATAATGCAGGAGTGCGCGACACTTGGTAGGCCACATTTGTCCACGAATTCACCATAACTCACATTCACTTAGCCAACACGGGCTAGTACTAGTCTGTTTTACTAATTTATGTACATACGGTATGCCGATGAATGTAACTTTTGCGTCATCACCCTCATTGTCGAGAAATTGGTCAAATTTTTTGGAGGCACCGCAGACGTAAGTTGCAGATCCTCGCGTCGTATTCCAGCATTCACAGCTCTATAACACATTGACACCTTTTGGCCCGCTAGTCATGCATACGGATGATGCTACATAATTCCACCATGATGACGAGGGCGCCGTCATGTCTGTTCGAGGCTGCCGTGAAAGATGCAAGTGGGAGGGACGAACAGGATGAAGCTGGCGACCCTGTGCAATCCAGCTTTGATGAAAGGTTCTTCGAATGACAAGAGGTCTTCCTCCTGCCTTGTCTTCTTCAAGCAGTCAACCGGCTCGCTGAAGCGCATATCCTTAGGCCTTTTAGAGAATAGCATTTGTGACTGTAGTCGGACCTTCGCCAAGTCGACCAGATATTCGAAAATCTCGAAAACCGTTCCTGCGATCTATGCAAAGGATTTCAACTATCATAGGAATTCGAAAATACAAAATGCTCACGCTTCCAAATGCGTTTTTTTTTTTTTTGCTAGGCTTGTGTTCACATGATCGCTACCGTACATCCAGAACGCCAATTGAACTTGTACGGTACAAGATGTAGGTGCAAATGATGAACCTGTCGCCGATGGTTCTTCCGACGCCTACGGCCTGTCACTGCAGCAGATGTACTGTACTGGGTTTAACATGGGGGACATCTTTTAGGGTCATTAATATATGGCTAACTACTTACTTGGCAAATTAATGTGGCTCCCTCTTCCCTTCATTGCCATCTCGAGGATGAAATCCAAGTGAATGCTTCCGTCGAACAACGATCGAAGAAATAGCCGGGTATTGCATGGCTGGGAAATGCATATAGCCACAACACGAAAACGCGGCCATGACACGCGACAACAAACTGCGAGTCATCCTCGGCACAAAACGCCTCGTTGACGTCGCGCCTGTTGCACAAACGCAGCAAAATTCCGTGCAAGGACTTCTTGTCCATCCACGTTTGGATGCAAGCCATCGACTGTCAGCTCCTTTTTCATTCCGTCCTGGATGTCACAAATGAAGACCGGAGCGTTGGTAGAGATGGACGAAACGGCGTGCGATTCTTTCGAATTCGAGAGCAGCGATTTGCGCCATTTGGAGCGGTCTTCTTCATTGGAATGATCTTCGAATGGAGGCTGGATGAAAGAAAAAATCGCATAAATACAGATTAAGAAGGTGAAGGGTTGAACACACGATTATCCATATTTCTTTCACGGAAGGGAATGTCGTAATCAGCTTTTGTGTAAAGGTTTTGAGTGTGTTCGTGAATCGATCAAATGAGACGTCAGTATTTTCATCGTTTGTTCCTACATGGACTTGCGACGTTAGAAGTGGACTGAAGAACCATACTGAAAGCGTACCCAGAGCGACGACAATCACTTCTGCGATGCTAGCAGGTTGCCACTGCTGATCAGACCAAGGGGAAACCTAGCAACTAAGAGTTGAACTCGTTAATTTCGTAGAACTTGAAACATACATGCATGAATTTCGTCGACATGCTGAACGACGGGTCACATGAAGAGTCATCATCTGCAGGCTCGACGAGCGTCGCTCCTGGGTATGCAACTAATTCGACATCAAGTCTGGGGCCGTCAATGCGCTCGAGGATTCGTTTTGCGCAAAATGGGTAAGCGTCGAGGCAACCGCGGGAAGCGCTTCTCCACCATCTTCTTCGTCTGCGGACGTAAATCCACACGAAATCGAATCGCCAATGACGAGGATGGAAAGCGGTCTTTCCGAGCTTGCGTCTATGAAAGGTTCGATAGTTGCAGACTGGATAGTAGGCAGCTATTCAGTCGATGAACGACGGGAACAAATAGCCTGTACCTCGTCGATTAGAAAAGATTTGATCTCGACGATCGATGCCCAGTCGATCAGAGCAATCTCAACAACGCATTTCTCTCCGAGAAGCGGGACAGGAAACACCAAACCCGAGTGTGCATCTAAATGGTGCATACGCGGACCGATGTTATCAGCCTGAGCATTATTCTCAGGTAGCTCCGGCACAAAAGGAGAGACCGAAATCTCCAGCATTCGGGTTCCGCCATTCCATCTGTCCTTGCGCTCCGTCCGAGAGCCGAACCGGATGACGAGAGCCGAACCGGAGAACACGAATTTAAGACGTGCGCCTGCCCAGGCAGACAGTAACGATCCATCAGACATGGTTTGCCAGCGCGACGTGGCTGTAAGGTGGGTCATCTGGGGAACGATTTCTCGAAGCTGGGATGTGGACTGTTGCACCATCATGGAACGAAGTAATGCTTGACAAGCAAGTTTGATTAATTTGATTACTACAAAGATGTGGTCGTAGGATGGGCAGACGCTAGTTGGTTAATAGGCAAAAATGAAAACTTTGGAGTCACAACAGTCACAAGGGCCAGATTGCACGATCTATTCACTTTACTCAAGGCGAGTACTTATCCCTCGTACATGTGCACAAACTTATAGAGGCCAAAACTCTATTCTTGATATTATCACTAGATTGCCTCCTCTAGCATCCTAGATATCAGCTCATATGGACTCGAAAGCCAAACCGGCAACAAGAACTAATCGCATGTCACCGACCAGTCGCTCCATGGGTGTACCCCGGTTTGAATGTCCGTCAGCCTCTGCCAAAGCGCTTTCCCTACGAGACCCAAGCCGTTCTGGCTTCCGGGGACGACGATATCCTTCCCTTCAAATCCGATCTTTCCAATGGGAGCAACGATGACGGCGGTGCCCACGCCAAATGCCTCGAACAGCCGCCCTTGAGAAGCCCAGAGGGTGATGTCATGCATCGTGATGATGCGCTCGGATGCATGCAAGCGCTGAGTGGCGGGAATGCCTGGCAAAACAGTCTTGTTGCTGGTGTGAGCATCCAAGAGGTCTAGGCACGACATCCGCGTTACGCCTGGTAGGATGGTTCCGTCGAGTGGCGGAGTGAAAACATCGAGGTCTGGAGTGAATTCAGTTGCAGTCTTGGTGACATCAAGCTGCAGGATGCGATACTAACCTCCATCGTCACGCTTGACGACAGCAAAAAAGTTCATAGCGCCTGCCTCTGTAACCTTGCTGTCCTCTCCGAGCAACCACAGGATCTGGCTGTATCCCTGCTGTGCAGCTTCTCTCTGCGGCAGAAAGCCAGGCGCGTAGTTGAGGCCGAGCTTGTGACCGCCCGTTCCTCCTGGCCACGCACGAACGCTCTTGCCTACTGCCAAAAGAGGGATGCCTTTGGCTTCTCCATGGAAGTATGGACCCGCGGGTGTGAGGATGACATAGATTATCGCATGTTCAGACGCCGCAACGCCAAGTGCTGCCGAGGACGTCGTAAGTGGGTCAAATTACTTGAGAGGAACGAAGCCAAAGAGGTTATTCACCTGACCGGGTGCCAATCATCGTCGGTCGGATATACAAGCTGTGTCCCGGAATTTTCGGGATCCATCGCGCTTCGACTTTAATTAGTTGTTTGATCAATACCAGGAGGGCATCCGTGTCGAAAGGCTACAACGCGAATCAGCAAATTTCGCTTTCCAGCCGTTCAGACGCGACTCACCGGCAAGGCGACTCGAGCAGCAGAGCGAGCAAAACGCTCCATATTTTTCTCCGGTCGAAATAGACGCGGTTCTCCATCCGGTCCAATGTATGCCTTTGGTGCAGATTAGCGTTCCTAGCTGCGGCCAAGTTATCATTGAGACAACCACACCTTCATTCCTTCAAAGATGTTCGGGCAATATTGGAAGCACGAGCTTGCGGGATCAAGACTCAAGGGTCCATAGGGTTTGATTTCTGGGGTTGACCAGCCAGTTACGGGGTCATGGGTAACAATGAGCATATGGTCCGTTTTGACCTGCAATGAAGAAATACGTTAAACGGTGTGAAAACGGGAAGAGGTATCAATACCTGTCCAAAGTGCAAGTTATCATAATCCGGTAACTGTGCCAAGTTTTTCGAAAGAGTGACAACCAACTTTGATGCCTGAAAGGTGCTTCGTGTTTGAGGACGCGTTACGGAAAAGCAAAACTTGGGAAACTACACTCACGTCTAGTGGGGCAGGCTGGGATCCACCGTTGGAAGGAATAACCTTTTCAATAGCCATGTCTGAGATGAAAATCTAAAATGCGAGGAGATAAGAAAAACACTCTATGGTTGGTATGGAAGAAAAAAGAAAGGCGCGCTTTAAAGTCGAGAGATTTTCATCGAGTCACGCAAGTTCCGTCAGGGCGATCTAATCTTATCGGGGGTAAATTTTGAAATGTGATCGATGACTCAGCCAACTGGTGTGGAGCAAGTATTGCGTCACAGCGTCTGTTCTTTCGAGCCAAAATCCTGAATCGGCGGCGGACTCAAAGCCAAGGATCCACAATGTGTTGCCCCTGGACCGATTTGTTCGGTCGACATGGCTGGTCATCCATACTCCGAGTTGTTGTCTATAACTGATGTGTCATTTTGCAGGGACAAGGGTTGGAAGGAAGATTGAGTCCGTCCTTAGAGTGGCGAAGGCAGGCGCGAAGGTCCAGAATCGGTTTACCATCGGCAAGTCACTGCAAATGCGCAAAGTCGTCGACGTGTTTTCGCGGATTTTACCGCTCCTCTTGGTCATCTCCTTGGTACGGAGTTTGATCAAAGATGCATACCACTGACTGGCAAAGCCAGCGATAACCGGACGCATGGAAATTCGTCCCTGTGATGCCATGCACAGCTAAAGGCTGAATTCCTCATCAGAATGACATAGGACAACCCATCGTCAAAGTCTGGGCCAGAATGACGTCGTGTAAGGCCATATGGAAGGAAGACCTAGTAACTTAGATGTTAAATGTGAGAGGCCAAGGAATTTAGGCTTGGAGAGGAGTTAAGAGAATTCACGCTAACTCGTCTGAGAGTTGGTTCGTTAATGCATGCGCTGAACAGAGCACCCGGCATGAAATATCACGAAAGGTGTCCGTGGTCAATGCGGACAAGGTCTGGCAGCTTCGTGGATACCGCCGAGGCCGGCGCTTCGCAAGGTAGTGCAAATCAGACAGAGCGCCAGTGTATCTGTGACGTCGACAAGTAATTTGCGACGAATATCCATCGCGTGGTGTCACTTGCCGTATAGTATGTAGCTGACTCTGGAACCGCGTGGAAACCCTCGCATCTTTTGTCGAACGAGCAAACAATAGCGGAGCAGGGTTGTAAATTCATGACGTGGGGTCATTGGGCTGTGTTACCTGTATACCTGACTGAATTCCTGTCAGGAGCGAGAGTACAGAAGGTCTGCCCCAGGTCAGTTGGCATGAGGTAGCGTCGATGTCAACAATTCAGTTTCGTTCAAAAGCAAAGCTTCTGCGACGGTCTCTGACATGGGGTCAGCACCTGACTGATTTTTTTTTTCGTCAGGGCCGTGGATGACGATTATTGGACAAAACTAGAGGGCGCCTGGAGGAGCCGGAGAACGCCTGTCATAACCACATCGCGTGTGACCGCATCGGTTCAAATCAGAATACATTGCGCCATGGCTTGGGAAAAGATATTCCGTACCTGTGCGGTACCATCCGTGGCCGCCGCAGGGCTACAACAACGCTAGAATGCGGTCAACGCGGCGTGATGAGATGACTGGCCCCATCCTTTCATTACAATGCGGGCATCACATCCCCGGAGAAGAGATGCATCCGACAATGAGCTCCACAATCAGATGACGGTCGTCATTGTGGAGCTGCAGTAACGTGTTTTCAGTGCAGATATCGGCCGAGCATGTTGTAAGAAGTTATCTCGATGGCTGGCAGGACCAGGGGCACATTTCTGGGCCAATTCGAAGACACTGAGATCATGTTCAGGCAGCTAGCACCCCCGAGCTTGATAACATGGAGAATCTCGAATCGTGAGTTTTGCTCTTGCGCACCAGGAAAGTTGCTGTCAAGGTCAGCCACTTATATTCCTAGAGCGTTCCTTTCATGCAAGAATACACAACGCGCGTTATAGGTGAGTTCTGTGCATTAGGACCGTATATCTGGTTATCAGCGGTCAGACGTCCTCCACCTGGCAAAGGAAAATGTGGCCCTCTTTTCACAGCGCACTCTAAAGCGCTAAACGTTAGCGGAGTATGGCTGGGCCTAGGATTTAAGGCGGAGCATGGTAGCCTGGTCAAGAAACGAGGCCGAGAGGACGTAGTCGATTTGTTCGAGTAGTTTCTGCGAAAAATGGGCATCGAGTCCAGTCCCATGGTATGACATTGACAGATCGCTAGTGACTGCGCAAAAAGGAAAACCATAGCCCTGAAATGTCGTTTAAAGAATAATTCTTCAGGATGACACAGGCTTGGATCAAAGCTAGAAGATGTTGATGGCCTACGTAGTTCAAGTGGATTAGGGAGGAATGACATTACATAACCGCATTTGTAATCGCCCTCCATCTGCGATCCATTGTCCGTTTGATCCATCGAGTTAACCAGCGGCCTCTGCTGTTTCTCCAGGTGCTGTGGGGACTTTAGGCGGCCCCCGCCATGGATGATAAACCATTAGAGGAACTACCCACAGAATCATTTGTGGTATTCGGATATGGATCGCTTATCTTCAAGGTAATTTCCTCACGAACGCGGTTTATTTGAATATACGACCGACATAGATTACCTGAAGCCTCCCCCGCATACGATTTCTCAAGGTTTCTCGTCGAACCTCTGACGCCCGAGAATGCGTATTGAAAGGAATGTCTATAGTCTCTGGCTTTTTAAAGGGTTATGTGCGCCGTTTCGCCCAAATGTCGCATGATCATAGAGGGACTCCTCGAGTAAGTTTGGTGATCCTTGGTTCGTTCAAATTCATTCTAACGTTTTTAGAATCCAGGGAGGGTGGTTACGCTGATTCACAAGCAAGAATGGGACAAGTTTTCGGACTCTGTAAGGACACTATTCTATCCATTGATGCTCATTACTTACGATCTAGTGGAGCAGGATCCATTTCCGGACGAAGATATCGTTTGGGGTGGGTATCTTTAGGAAGGTGCTGATGAACAACGAATTCACTCGGAAAATACCAGGTGTTGCATACACAATAGACCCGGCTTATGTCGCTGAAGTCCGCGACTACCTTGGTGCGAATGCCTAAGTCGCCGCTGATCAGTCCCGTGGTCAATGCAGAGCCGAACTCACCTTGATTACTTTTGTAGATTATAGAGAAAAGGTCCGCCTTTGATCCACAACTCGGACTTGTAATGTAATGACGACATACCTCCAGGACGGATACACTATGGAAGAGATCGACATTTACG
Source organism: Macrocybe gigantea (assembly GCA_011319805.1). Taxonomy (NCBI): domain Eukaryota; kingdom Fungi; phylum Basidiomycota; class Agaricomycetes; order Agaricales; family Callistosporiaceae; genus Macrocybe; species Macrocybe gigantea. The sequence goes on along the minus strand of SJRY01000077.1, from coordinate 47,093 downwards.
GCATAGAGGATGGCGAAGAGAAGGTCATCATAAGTAGAGTGAGTCCTCGAGGCTGATGATCGTCAAGGTTAGATGCTGATGAGTATGATTAGGCATACGTGAGTCCACTGTAATTGAGCGGAAGCAACGTTCCCTGAAAATCCGTCGATAGTGTTATGTTGGACGAAACGATAACCCCTCGTTCAGTGCGTCAATTCGCAGCTATTTATGCTCATCTTCTGAACCTCTGTTGGCAGTCGGTAGCGAGCCATTGGATGAGCTTGCTTGTACGATTTGGAGATCCATAGGTCCGTCCGGTCATAACAAGGTACTTCGGCCTTTGTTTTACCGAACCATTCTTCTGACATTTCTGAAATGCAGGATTATCTGTACAGCCTGGCTGCTGCGATCAGACAGCTATCGCCCAACTCATACGATTCCCACCTTTACGCCCTTGAGGTAAGTCAAGTTGTCTTCTGTGCGCCCGAACCTGAGCTAAATATCACGATCGCGGGTGGCAGATTAAGGTCAAAGAACTGGATAGTAATCATGTACGCAACTGAATTCGACTGTTGGCTATTCATGTCAGTCTGGTTCGTGAGAGATGTGGGTATGTATTCGGCCATACATTTTGTGTGTGGCGTGAAGCGAGTTATAGTGATTCAAAGAGCATCTTAGTTTATCAAACGACGCGGATGTCCTTTATCGGGTCACACATGAGTAAAGACCCCCCGTAAGCTCGTGTGGTGAACGAAGTAGAGGGAGAAAATTTATCATCGATCGACACACGCCGGCAACTGCGTGTCATCCCAGGGCAAGGGTTTTGTCCTATGATCCGATTTCGAACTTCCCCAGTTTACAGTACGAAATATGCTCCATATTCTCCGCAATGAAACACAATTGAGCAATTCGACACGAACGAGCTCTAATTTGAGGGAAGCAGTGGAGGTCGAGGAAGATGAAAGAGGAAAAGATCAAAACAACCACAAATATTCTTCCTCCTCGCAGTCACCAGCAAGGAGCCCAAGAGTCCGCAACTCAGGTCCATTGGAGACTCGCGGCCGCCTCGTTTCTGTCGCGCAGCTCGTGCAATTTTAACGATATGTGAGTCGCTGGATTCAACTCACCCACTGATATCTTCCGTCAAGGGAGGCAAGGACATGGCGACTGAAACGGGTCTTTTCCAACAGTATTTCACGACATACCGACGTACTCCTCCGCGGCGGGTTCTTTCGACTCTCGGGTTCTGGACGAAAGCACTGCCTAGCACAAAAAGCGTCAGCTCGTTAGTCGAATCGATTACTTCACGCGTAACGGTCGAAATGGAGTCTCCGCTGAACAACGCTTTGACGGCATCGACGAACGGGACTCTGAACCACGATCAACCGGCCGAATCGACCGCTCCGCCTTTCGACTCTGAGATATTTCGCGCGTATTTGCTCGCATTGCTTCCGCCCGTCATTGGGGCTGCGCCGCAGGAGCTAGAGGACATCTTCGATCACGAATTTGACGAGCGCGTGGCGCGCTTTGCTGCTGACAGCGGAGGGGCGCTGTATGTTGTCAAAGTCAAGGACGAAGTGGAAGGTGCGTTCACGCTCGGACTTTTTTAAGTTGTTCGACGTGGCATAGGCTGAAACGGCGGCCTTCCTAAAGACGATGCACCTCCGACGTACACATACCGTCTGACCTCACAACTCGCGTATCATCCTTCCTATGTAACAACACTGGCTCTGATCAAGCGCGGTCCGACGCTCGATCCTCTCACGCCTCTCGCGTCTCAACTCCATTTCCTCAACTTATTTGGCGACCAGGAAACACCATACGAAAGCTTGCACGCAGTGGTCAGTTGTGGTGTGAAGCCATGGTTCGACGCATACGTCGGCGCAAAGACGGCCGGGAAAGATGGCGGTGATACGAGAATGGGTATTCCGATGACGAAAAAGAAATTCGCCGAGCTGGAGCTGTCCCTTTTACACCTACAACAAAACGTTGAAATCCCGGAAACACACCTTGTAATACACCCGATCATACAACGAGCTGTTGAGCAGGTTGGTCCGACGATTGAGGTTGTTTACGCCATTTTGACGTTTTCGTAGGCTCAGGCTACCGCAACGGCTCCCAACCTCTCCCATATACCTCCCAAACTCCTCAATGATTCTAGCTTCCTGAATACCCTGCATGCACACGTCAACTCTTGGATCAAGGCCATTCAATCTGTCACAAAACTCACTCGGGATGTCTCTTCTGGAACTGCCTCCCAGGAAATCAACTTTTGGCTCAGTCTTGAACGCGCTTTGGATAACATAGAGACGCAACTACGTAGTGATGAAGTCAACATGGTCATAAACTGTTTGAGGAATGCGAAACGTTTCCGTGCAACGGTCAGTTTTATTGCCGATACCGGTCTGAAGGATGCGACGGACCTTGGTGCGTTGCCTGGCGTGTTTGAATACCAGGCTCGTTGCTAACATTTGCGTATGCCAGTTCACAAGTACAACCAACTGATGAAAGATTTTCCCCTCAACGAACTCCTTTCAGCAACAGATCTCGATAAGATTCAAGAGTCTCTCCTTCTCATCTTCCAACACATCAACCGCAAGCTTCGATTATCCCCCTACCCCATCCGCCGTGCCCTTCCTCTTGTCGAAGCCATCTCCCGCGATTTCAATGATCAGCTGCTCCGCATCCTGACATCACACCGACTCCCTTACACTCCATACGAAACATTTGAGCGACTGCTTTCTCAAACTATGAACATCTTCCGCACTTGGGACGACTCGGTCAAAGATTTTACAAACGTCGCTCGCGAAGTGACGAGGAAACGGGCCGAGAAGTTCATACCCATCAAGGTCGTTCCTGCGCATGCGAAGTTGCAAGAACGGGTGAGATATCTGAGAGACTGGAGAAAGCAGCACGAACAGTTGGCTGTCATGACGGGTCCAACGAAGGGTCTGGGCGGCGTCGGGATGGAAGTCGGTGGCATGGACATGGAGGAGGAAGTCAAAGAAGCGTACGAAGTCGTCAAGGGCATCGACGTTTTGGACGTGTCGGTCGGTAAGTAAATTGCTTGTCTTCCTCGCGTTCCTTGCTTAAAACGTTTTCAGAGGGTATGGAGATCTGGATGGCAGCAGAAAATGCATACAATGAGCGAGTATCGCGTGTCGAGAACCAGATTATCGCTCGATTGCGCGATAGACTCGGCACGGCTCGCAACGCCAACGAGATGTTCCGGGTATTCTCCAAGTTCAATGCGTTGTTCGTCCGTCCAAAGGTATGATTGATTGTGCTATACATAGGTATGCTCTGATTGCTGATACTATTCGTAGATCCGTGGTGCAATCCAAGAATATCAGACGCAACTCATCGACTCCGTCAAGGAAGACATCAAACACTTGCATGACAAGGTGAGTTTCATAGCATTTCTGATCTTACGACATGTATCTCATGCTTTCGCAGTTCAAAACACAATACCGCTTCTCAGAAGCCTACCACATGTCGCAGATGCGGGACCTTCCTCCCATCGCGGGCGCCATAATCTGGGCACGGCAAATCGAGCGCCAGCTTCTGACATACATGAAGCGCGTCGAGGACGTCCTCGGAAAAGGATGGGAGCTGTACGCTGAAGGTCAGAAACTACAATCCGAGAGCAGTGCCTTCCGCAAGAAGCTAGATACGCGGCCCGTTTTTGAGGCGTGGTTTTACGACATCAACAGGCGTAATATGAGCGTCGACGGACGTCTGTTCGAGATCGTCCGACTTCGCGGAGGAGGCTTCCAGCTGCCGTCAATTTCGACCCGCAGATCATCACTTTGTTTAAGGAGGTCCGGAACTTGCTCTGGCTGAACTTCCAGGTTCCACATGCCATCACTAACATGGCCAAAGACGCGAAGAGGGTGTATCCCCATGCTGTCAGTCTAATGGAGACTGTCAGGACGTATGGGCAGACGCTGGATTTGATCGAGAACAACAAGGGGATCGAATGGCTCATGGCAGAGTACAGAAACGAATCACAGAGGATGATCGCCAAAGGTATGCAGGATGGCGTCATAAGTATTTTGGCTTTTACTGATCTTTCCCGTTTGCAATGTCAAGGCATGAACATCCGATGGGATCACTTTGTCAATCAATACGACACATCCCGTTATGTATCTAGCGCCGATGCACGAGACAACCGTCATATCCAGTTCGTCCGCGAATTCGCTAGCGTTGTTTCCGTGTTGCAGGTACGTTCCATGCCATCGCTGCTTCCTGTCGGTAAAATATCTTCACCTCTTACAGGACAAGACGAACAACGTCATCGACCTATACAAAGACATTATGCGCGCGGTTGAAGACCTCTCCACATGCTCGTATACCACGGAGGCGTTTTCGGAACTCTTGGGAAAAATTCAAGCTGCCGTAAGCCCTCGAAATTTCGCTCGAGTTCTCGGTTAACGTAGGTTACAACTAGATTGACCGTCTAAATCTGGAGGGCTATGCTAACCTCGAGCACTGGGTCGGGGAACTTGATAAGAAGATAGAGACGATCCTGCTACAGCGTTGACTCAAATCATACAAGTCTGGTGTTCCGAATTTGACCGTACAGATGATGGCGACACACGACGTGATACACTCCACTTCGTGACTTGGTCAGCAAGAGGCGTGGGGATAAGCGACTGAAAGAAGAGAAGGTTTGCAAACCTTCCCTGTTTGGTCGAGACATGGGAGACTGATGATGCTTCGTTTGCAGTTCATGGAGACGCACATGGCTGTGAAACCCATTGTCCATGAAATACGGATACAAAATCAGGTCATCTTCCTAGATCCACCAATAGAATATGCTCGCGCGACCTGGATAAGACAGCTCCACGACTGGATAGGTAGCTGTTTGAGCCCGTTTCTTGCACTGCTTGCTGAGATGCTGTCTAGGCGTCGTATGCCGTCTGCATCGTATTCAAAGCTCCAGATACGAGATCGGTCTACAAATGCAGGGCTTGTCAAATCTGGAAACGACGTACACTTCTCTGGTAAATAAGGCCCGATTTCTTCATAAAGGTATTCACCTCATCCCATAATCAGCTAACGCGCTTCTCCGACAACACCCTCGAACGGCCATTTACTTTGATCGAGGTGAAAGTTCAGCAACTAAAAGACTACGTTGCAAAATGGCTCCAGTTCCAATCGCTATGGGATTTGGAAGCCGAGTACGTCTTCAACCGATTGGGAGATTCGCTCGCCAGCTGGCAGCAACTCCTTACCGAGATCAAAAAAGCGCGTTCGACATTCGACACGTCAGACACACAGAAATCATTCGGCGTATGTGTCATCGACTATGAGCAAGTCCAAGCGAGGGTGAACGCCAAGTACGATGCATGGCAACGAGACATCCTCAGCCGGTTCGGCGTGAAGCTCGGAAACGCCATGAAAGAAATGCACGCCGCTATTTTGAAAGCCAGGAATGATTTGGAGCATCATTCTATCGAAGGGCTCGTCGGCGGTGGGCGAAGGTTTTAATGATGGCTTGCTGTTCTCCATTTATTTGTCATTCCTTTCATTCCTTCTTTTCATTTCCGAATACCCCCAACTATGTATGAGTCTAGCCATACTTCACGAATCATTCCTTTCTCTTTTATTATGTTTTCATTGACTCTTATGTGTACAGGAACGTAATCTAGGAATACAAGCGCTGAATAACACCATATCCAAGGACACTACTCTTGAAGTCTGTATACAGACAGCACATTGCCGGCCTGACAGAGCCCAGCTCCGAGTGGCGAAGATGTAAGGACTGCCATTTGTCCAGAATCCTCGTCCCATGACAGATCCAAGACTTCATGACCAAAGTCTTCGTTCACCAGAAGGTAACATTCCCCACGGCGAGACGATCCTTGCACCAGCCCTTTCGGGAGATGGCCCTCTGGCCTTTGGAGATGCGGAAAAAGGTCATGATGTATACTACCAGATCTGACGTCCAGATGAGGTATTCAGGCAGCATCTCTATGTGCAAGCGTCCAAAACATCCGCCTTGGACTAATTGCCGATTTGATGGAGGTGGCCAGCGGCACGTTCTGGATATCACAGCTCATGAGATGGCATCGCTCCGGTCTAGAGGAAGGCGACAGAAGGTACAGGCGGTCCAGCGCTTGGATGGCGACCAATCCAATATGATGTCCACGAGGTTCGTTCCACACAATCGGGCTGGTGACCGCCTCAGCCCCATGCTTGTGATTGTTCCACAAAGCGCTGTACCAATACTCGTGCAAGATCTCTTTCGGCTGGGCACGATCTTGGGGGATGTGAAACAGGCGGATTTCGTACGTGTCGGAAAGCAAGAGTATTCTGGGGGAAAGGATCGATATCGTCGTTGGGTGATAAAACTGTTGCGCATCTGCTCAGGCGCAGCTATCAATTTGGCGTGTGCAACACTCACTCTATCGCCAAATTTATAGCCTGGAGGGACGAAGAACGAGATTTCCTCCTTTGCCATGTCCAAAAGGTCGCAAATATGAATTTCATGCATTTCTTTGGGCCAGGGTCCTCCATATAATCCATACGCGAGCAAATCACCTTCAGCCGCAAAATGATAGATCCTCTCCGACGAGAAAACGGTCGCTGATCGAAAGGCCTTTGAAATAGATGAATCAAGCTTGTAGACGGTAAGCTCAGATTTGTAATTAAATCGAGAGGTGGTCCTGATGGTGAGGATAAAAAGTTAGTCGACCCCCATCGAAGCTTGGTATCGTTCGAGACGCACAGAGTCGTGATAAGAATTTCCCCAGAAGAAGACAACGAAATTTGCATGGTAGTTTCTCCATCATAGACATTTCGCGGAGGTTCCAGAGTTATGGCTGGCTCTGTATCTAAAGTGGTCGTCCGGCGTATTGTAACGGTTCCATCTCCCAGCAGTACAGCAATGTGAGTGCCACCGGGAAGCAGTTGAGCGCGTATCGCGTTCCCTTGACTGGATCGGCAAACGCGTTTTGAAACCGGTCTTTTGTTCCAGAGGGCATCCAGACGTGTCGTCTGAAAGGCCACATGGAGTGGATTGACTGATGCGGGATGCGGGATGACAGGAGTAATAGTGGAAATCTTGCGTAGAGCCTGGCACCAAATTGAACTGTCGGACAGTGCCGCACGCAGCTTTCTGTTGACCTGTGGGGACCGTGACTCGCATCATATGAAGGGGATGAGAGAAATTTACCACGTACCAATCTCAGGGAGAATATGCATTGCATCGACAGGTAGTCGCATATGAGATACCAAATGTCAAGGGGAACGTCATCGATCCCCATCGCGTATCAGGAAAATTAAGCTTCTATTCGTTGGCGCTGTGAAACGAGTCGTGAAAGGCCGCAGAAAACGACGCAAGACAAGTCGAACGACATCAGGCACCCAGCCTAATCACAGCTCGTTCACGCACATGCTGTGGCGCAGCAGCGATTGGCAAGACGTGGGATAGTGATGGGTGGCATACTGCGAAGTATTCCGCATTTATACCACAGCGATGTGGCGTTCCTAAAACACAGATATGATCAGGATGAAGTCGTGTGTTACCGCAACTTTGAGTCATGGCTGAAGCAAACCAAAACCTCATTCAAAAAGTGGTCCGTCAGACATCATCAAGAGAATGCACCAGCCAGTGGCTCTGCGCATTTCGATAACCTTACAGCACGGAAAGGAGATTGAAAGTCAAAACTTCAGTTTGGAAACTTGCCCTACAAAGGCCACACAAATCAAAACAAGCGGCTAAGCGCGACGTGAGTTCAGAACGCAATCGCTATTGTTGAACAGTAGGGTCAGGAGAATAACATCCAAGCCCTTCTCATGATCGTCAATGTCATCTTTGCTGTTGACTGACTCTCATTTCTGCGACAAGCTTTGGCTTTAAGGATTCGCTTCGCTTTGTCGATGAACGGCTCTGGGTCCGATTTCAAGTAGATAACAGCTTGCCTCGTCCACATAGAGTGTAATGGATGTAAGCCTTCGGAATTTGGATAATTCTTGAATGTGAGACTTTAATTATGGTTCATCATGAGTAAGCAATCAACATATGTACGAGGCAGACGTATACATATCAACGTCATCCGGCCATTGGACAACTGCAATTCAATGGTATCGAGTTTGCGAAGCGTGCCAGACATTGCTGGAATAGGAACATGTAGTGCGCAATTAAAATATAGAGTGGAGAGCAAACTCACATTTGAGGAACTGTCTGTCCATGAACCTCTTCATGTCATGTCCTCTGAATCAATCAAGATGCGTCGTTTTTGGACAAATAGAGCATGCGCCTCCTTTCTGTAGTTGTATGTTTCCCTGTCTAGTCCGACATGTCAACCATACTGTAGGTTGTCACGATGATGCTCCACGCATATTCGACAAGCTTCATCAAATTGCGGAAAACCAGAAGATGACTGTAGATTAGGTCGAAGCTGAATGCAGAGCCTCGACACGTTGGTGTTGTGGGTGACAATTATACTTAATCGTTCATCATACTTAGTCACATGTACATCGACATTGTTTGAAGGTTTGTCAGTAGAGCTCATCCAGCTCGGCGATTCCGTGTTTACCCTCTTTCTTACACGTAGCCTGCAGGTCTACAAGTCACTGAACATCGTTGATAAATAGCCCGGGACCTTCTCGAACACAGTTTGAGACCGACCCAAGCGTCGTCAATTCGAACGGCATCTGAAGCATCGCAACAAAACGGCAGAACCACCACTCACACGGGCAACCCCCCACATCTGCGCTGACCTCGAAATTTCCAGACCGCGCAACGTCCGCTTGACATGACCATATGCCACCAACAAATCTGAAGATCGGCCATCGCACAAGAATGATTGGCCAAACGCGGACGATCGTCCACAGGTGATCATCTTCCGCATCAGCCAACGAGGAAGCATGACCTTATTTCACAGCAAGTCATCGTTGAGCTATTTGTGCGGACGAGTTATTTTCTGGACGACGCGCCTGACCAAGAAGCCCGAGTCAATTGCTCACTTTTGTTGCCTGCGCATGACACAGCAAATATGCCCAAACCGTCATCCTGAGAGGCATAAAAGGCCTGCGGAATCTCTGTCGCATTCCCAGTTCTCGAGTCTTTCTCAATAAATCACAACCGACCTCACAAACCAATACTACCACTATCACAACTTGCTTCCAAAGATGGCAGGCGCCGTAAGCCTCCTTGTTCCCTTGAATTGTAGACGATGGTCATAGTAGCCCTTCTAGTGCGGTGTTAGCTCTTGCAACTGCGGCTCTGGGTGCGTATCCGTCGCATGCTGGATTTTAGGTTCTTATTATCGGTCGCGCTGAGGACTGACAATATCGCTTCTTTCTCCAGCTGCACTTGTAAGCCAGACGAGTGCAAATGCTGAACGTGTATAGCGCTTCGGCACGATGCTATGACTTTCCCATTCCTTGTTCTTTTAATTGTAACAAAGATATATAAGGCGCTAGCTAAATAAACATTTCTATGATCAGAACAAAAGACGGTGGCATGAGAAGAACGACAGTTGATCACCTAGATTCAGATTCCGTATATGTTTCATCAGACGAGTGCTGGTCCATGTTATACACATCCTTCCCCTTTCCAATACTGGGAAGAGTTTCCGAAGGAGTGGAGCTTGATTCCTCCGCATCGTCGGCCCGGAAGAACGAGTCTCCGTAATTGAGGAAGAGCTCCGTTCCGGCTTCCACTCGGTTGACTGTCCCAGTGCAAGTTACGCATGAAATCGCCTTCGCAATAAAATAGCTTACAGGCAAAGATGCCGATCCGATGCTCGCCGTTGACCATCCGCACTGCAACATTGTTGTCATTAGCTTCTTCGTTTCAATCTCACCACGATCAGAAAAAGACGACACGTGAGATAGAACCGGGTGGAGTGCGAAAGGAAAGAAAGGAGGGGTGGGTTTGAAGTGATGACTCACCGCCTGCATAGCAGTTGGCCGAGGCCGCATCGTGGTTGATGAACCGGGATTCGTTGCCGGCCTTGCTGCTGTCGACCGAGATGGTCGAATTAAGCTGGAAAAGGTATGATCGCCCCCGGTGTCTGGCGAGGAGACTATGAACGGTGATCCAGGCATCAGGTTATCATGAATAAAGATCAAGGAGGAGTTGGCTCAACTCGCGACAGATGGAGGTGATTTCATAGATGAGCTCGCCTGTGTATTCTAGTCATGCCGGGTTAGTATAGAGAGAGGCAAAGACAACATAAGACAAACCAAGAATGAGTTCGCCCTCATCTACGGCCTCTGCAAGGAACAGGCCTATTCCCCACTTGCCCTCGCGGACCTGTGTCCTCTAGAACGTGGAGATTAATTGCATACGAGTGATCGCAAATGAGACAGCTTCTTACCTTGCACCGTTGGCGCTGTAGCGAAACGTTTCTGCAAACGTCGGACTTGTGATCTGAATTGACATTCACGAAGCCTAGTCAGGGAGGAAACGTTCAAAGATTGGATACAACACTGCCCCACCTCTGTGTTTAAATCCAGTAGTTGTAGAAACGGGGTCAGTTGCAAATCTAGAAGGATGAGTGAGCACCTAACGCACCGCGCTTCGCATTTCAGACAGAGGATGGGATCACACTCGCGATGGGCAACATAGCACGGACATCTCCATGTCTGGCACGTCGTGCGCGTCTTTGACTTGCCGCAGTTGCAGCCAGCCCATCTCCGTGTACCTGAGTGGAGACAGTCAGCATCGCGCCAAGCAAACGGATCGCTACAAAAGGGAAGCAAGGAAAACAGAGAGAAGAAATATTCACACTTGGTGCTGCACCGACAACTGCTTTCGCAATGGGAATGATTGAGGAAACAGGGGCATTGTGAGTTTACATCGCATGGCCCATCATGCGAACAAGGCCAGTTTCTAAAACATGGCACAGTCAAACCCCAGGATGCAGAGGGAAGTCGTTCTGTCTCACGGTGTAAAGTTGCTTGAATCGTGATCTGTGACATTTCTTAACGTCTACAATGAGGATAAATGTAAAGACTCATCACCACGGAACTGCAAAGTCGCGGCTCGAACTGGTCGGGACCTTGCCTTCTCCACCGGTTTCTCGAATAGCCCGTCAGGAAATGTCATCTTCCTGTATTTGAACACCTGCGAAAGTCGGTGCTTAAAGACAAATGGGAAGGAAGATAGGATTGTTCGAACCTCGTAACACGGCTTGCGACATATGATAGCCAAATCGCATGGCGAAATGTCCGGCGAATAGCGCAGCACGCTATCAAGGAGCTCTAGGTCTTGTTGAGTCCACACGCTCTCCTGACATGACGTGTTAATCAGAAGCACACAACGATAGAGGTATCGTTGGACTGACAATGGGAGGCCCGTGACCGAGGATGAAGCAATCGGAGCTGCATTCCGCTTCGATGTTATTGATCAGCGCCTTGTTGGCGACCGTCGGTGGTATAGCGTCAGAAATGGAGAATTCTCCCACTTACGGAACAAAAAGGAGTCAGCGGAGGTATAATAGACATAGAAAAAGAAATCAGACGACAGCCAAATGCGTACGTACTATGAACAGTACAATATCCCAATAGACAGTTCATGTTATTGCAGAAGTCCTGGACGAGGCTCGACACGATCGCACGAGGGCCAACATTTGCATAGCTCGGTTCGTAGGGCAGAGAGAGCTGGCATGAGCGTATCTCGCCCCAGTCAGGGAAGTCTCTTGTGGTGAAATGACGGAATTTGTCAGAGGCATGGGGTACAGAGAGAAATGCATCACCTGTGCCGACTGGAGCGTACGACGCCCATAGCGCCAAGAAGCTTCAATGGCATAACTCCTGTGTTGTCGATCCTGTTGAGCGAAAGTCCATGCTCATAGTAGAGTATATGCGCGGTTTTGAAAACGATGACTTCCACTGCGCAAAAAAAGGATCAGTATATGCTCAAGACCTTGAAACTGAAGGACCAACGATCAGGATCTTGGTTTTCCTTCTGCCAAGCGAAGCGCTTGTAGTCCGCTATATGCGCGTCAAGGTGGAATTCTGGGTCGTCCGCGTACGCTATGAACGGCATATCCTCCGAATCGTCGCCGACGTTGATGTTCCGGCTTGTCGGCGTGCATATCTCGTAAGGCGGGGACGAGTTCGTGGGCGCGTCGGGTGGGGGCGCGATGGCGAGCAATTCTGGCATGAGCGTGTGCTTAGAACTCGGGATAGCATGTTCGGATGACGGGGAGGAAGGCGATGAGCAAGAAGAGGAGAACGTGCAGACGGTGAAAGTCCTGGACCCCGAGTCTATGTGCATCCCGTCGTTGTCAAGCAGTAACTCGTCCTCATCGGCGCAACATTCTTCTCCATCAGCAGCTGTATGCGCGCTCCAATTGGTGCCCGGCTCGTCGGTCGAACTTGCAGGCAAAGAGAAGGGCGAAGAAGGGGAGACCGACGGGCTGGGCATCCTCGCCAGCGAATGCAGCATCCTCAAACCATCGTCCCTCTCCCACGCGTAGAACTCCGTCCACGTAGCTTTGAACACGCTCTTGACCAGCTGAACCGCGTCTTCCTGCTCCAAGGCTCTTTGGGCCCCCTCGGACCCGGGATCTCGCGTTGCGGACGATGTGGAAAGACCGGCTTGGCCTGCTTGAGACATGGCACGACGCGTCAGCTCGTGTCTCCGCCAGGACTAAAGATGAAGAAAAGGTATGATATCTGGTTGTGTATGACTGGCGCGTGCAGGGACGCCGACGAGTTCAAATGTCCAGATTCCCGTGATCGACTTGGCACTAGAGTTTGTGCCAGTTTCTCCCTCAACAAGTTTAGCGACTGGCCGCTCAGTTTACTCGCGGTACAGGTGCAACATGTGAGGAGTGATGCCCGTAAACTCCATAGTGCTCATAGGTTGAAGCAACAACACCTTCACACAATCCGAAAAGAGTCTGGGTGCTGGTCCGCGACAGCGGTACGTCTTCCTCTATACATATAACCCTTTGGTTTCGTCCTTCCTTGTCTTCCGCTCTTCTTGAAGACCTTCCCATGGGGTATAACCCTAGTCCTTCTCAGATCAGGCGTACAAAAAAAATTTGGCATTCCTCCGACGATTGTCGCCAACCTGCGTGGTTCAATTCGTGCATGCTCAGCGACGCGGGTACTCCTAGGCCGACGTGACCGACGGCTGTCTGGTAACTGTCACACGATGTGGATCGTTAAATCCGATCACGATTTCCGATCGCGCAACGTCACTCTAAACGCTCTCTATCGACTGGCAACGTCTTCCAAAAAAAATTAAAAATTAATATTCATGTATCCAGGCCTATCTCCGATTCGCGTCTGCCTCTACGCTTCCTCCCTCTTCCCTTTACCCCCATCATGCCTGCCCACTTCTTCGACACCCCCGCAAAGCGCCCATTCTCGCTTGCAGCGCTCGCTGACAATGCCTGGAATTGGGTCTCCGAAGTCGCGCTCACGGCCGGATGGAAGCCCCTCACGTCGCTCGCCGAGACCGCCGTATGTGGCGTCATGCGTAGGATAAGTGTTGGGCAGTTGAAAATCGTCACGACCAACGGCAACATTTACTTTTTTCCGTCGGAAGTCGCGTCTTCGCCTTACCAGGGCGACGTGTTGAAGGCAGAACTTAGAGTTCGCAACGACGTGTTTTGGGTTAGGCTTTGCTGCATGGGTGATTTAGGCTTCTCAGAAGCATACATGTATGCAGAAGTCGATTGCGATGACCTGGTTTCCCTCTTTCAGGTGTGCTACTCCACCTTGCCTGCGCATACATATAGTCGTGACCGGCCTTGACATAGATATTCCTCAAAAACAAGCAAAATGTCTCCAATTTAGATTCAAAGCTTTCGTATCTCTTTTCCCTTCCTCAGAGGATCACCTCGTACAGATTTGTCAACACGCTGAGCAATTCGCGGTCTAATATTTCAGCACATTATGACATATCCAATGATATGTTTGCAGGCACGTCTCTGTTTCGCGTTGCTTTGGCCCACCTCATCACATACCATTGCAGGATTTCTTTCAAAAGACATGACTTATTCCTGTGCTATATTCAGAGACCTAGATGCTGATCTCAAGGGCCTTCCCTCTGATAACCGCAATGACCCAAACGGGTCCGCGAAAACAATCCGACGTGGTTACGGCAATGGCAATGCTATCAATGATGCGGTCAAGGATAACGGCATTGAAGACGGAGACGCTGAGGATGAGCTCTATGTCGCCCAAATGCGCAAACTGCGCCACATCATTCGAAAGGCCCAGATTCGGCCCTCACACCGCGTCCTCGAAATTGGGTCTGGGTGGGGCTCACTTTCGCTCCTTATCGCTCGTACCATCCCAGACACGACCGTTGACACGCTCACGCTCTCAGTACATCAGCACGCGCATGTCCAGCGCCTGATCGCCAAGCACGGGCTCCATGCTCGCGTCCATGTACATCTCATGGACTATCGCGCCATGCCGCGTGAGTGGGAAGGCGCATTTGACCGCGTTGTGAGCGTCGAAATGGTTGAGAGCGTCGGCCCTCAGTTTTTGGAGCAGTACTGGGAGACGATTGATTGGGCTTTGAAAGGCACTAATGGTGTTGCAGTTATTCAAGGTATCACGATCCCTGAAGCCAGTCAGTCTTTTCTCTTGTCATTCATGAGCATTTCTGACGTGATTTGCCACCAGGATATGAACGATACTTGAAGGAAATTGATTTTATCAGAAAATGGGTGCGTCTGTCTGAATTTATAACTGGTGCAGTATCTCAAGTGTTCCCATCGGCCTTAATTTGGATATATCATCGTAAAACCGTGCATATATATTGTTGTCCTACAGAGTGAGCATTCCTTCCCTCTCCATTCCGCCTTCGCCCGCTAAAACAGATCTTTGGTACCCGAATAAAAAGTTTTCCCCGGTGGTTGCCTGCCCACTGTGTCTTGCCTGGTCCAAAGCCTTGCCAAAGGCACCAAAAACAAGCTGGTCATCGATTCGATATCTAACATTGGCCCGCACTACTCTCGCACTCTCCGAGAGTGGAAGCAGAGATTTCTTGACCGCTTCGAGGACGTGGTAGAGCCCGCTCTACGTAAGGAATACGGGATGGGGGAAGACGGCCAAAGGGGAAAGGAGGAGGTAGAGGTGTTCAAGCGAAAATGGGAATGTAAGTCTTCTTTTTCTTGGATCGCTTGCCGAGCTGTTGCTCATTGTTGAGTGGCGTCGGTGGTAGATTACTTGTGAGTGAAGATCAGACAATTTATAAGGCCTTAGACGTCATCGTGTGATGTTGTGCCAGTACGTACTGTGAGGTGGGATTTACGACGAGGTTGCTCGGCGGTGAGTACTCCTTAACTCGACTGACTGATTGGTCAGTACTGACACGTCGGCTTTCGACGTCACGCTTGTTCTTCCGTTTGGCGATGCAATCGAAGATCATATTGTCACGGTGAGCAGAGAAGGCAATGAAGAACTTGTGTGCGATGTGTATGAATGAAGGAAGAATGGAGTTGGAGAGGTTCTGCTGGAAAACGAGACGCCTTTATACAACTGGTGCAAGTAAAGACAGATAACCTAGGTTTACTTCATATTTCATCCCCAAGTCCGGGAGTGTTGTGTTTTTCGCGTCGTTCGCTCATGATCTGTTTCACTGCATTTCCGTGATCACAGAACATTGGACCACTAAGGTAGATTCACACTATCCCGATGCTGTAACGATCCATGCCCCGAAAAATATTCGGGCCTGACAGTTGATATCAAAGACCTGTCAACACTCAGAACATATCCCCCGCGCAGAAAGGTGGCCGAAGGAGTCGGGTTGTTTTTGTTCAGGAATAGTTTCGGGGTGCACATTACCCCATTCTGAAAAAAAAAATAAAGATAGGTTGTCGGCATATGCAAGGCGAATCGGTGATACGAATATGAAGACTTGAAGGATGGGGATATTTCAGCATCTTCTAGGGGATTGACACAGTCTCAAGACTCGTATCGGCCTTGCCGGATACAGGAATATTATGGATGCCTGTGCTACAATGCGCCGGCACATCTGTACCGCGATAATAAACCCTGAAAAACAGACTCACACAAGTGTACCACGCAACGCCGTTTTGGCTCACAGATCGTGACACTTGGAATGTGGGTCACCGTGGGTGCATGTGCCACTCAATGCAAGGAAGATCTTTTCGTCTCAGCGGATGCTTCATCAAACTCCCATGCTGGCAACTACAGAGCATAGCCCAACGCTCAGAAACTTTGAGATATGCGTAGAGGAAAGATGAAAGGTACGAAATAAGATCTCATCTCCTGCCATCGTAAATCATGGTGCTAATACAGTAGCAATAACGAGCTTATTTATTTTTCCCCTCGTCCACACCTAGGCCTCTCGTGCCTATTCCCTTCTCAGCTGCAGTTGTCTACAATCACTACTGGTCCAATCCGACCGCCACGATGGACACGATGCGGCGAAAGTCAACGCTCTCGTCTTCTGACGACATCGACTGAGTCCGGCGCATGTGTGATTGACTCTCACGCAGCTCCTTCGATCCACAATGAGACACAGCACCCGAGTACCTCGGATCGGGCCCAGTGTGTACAACTGTATGATTCCCGTGCCAGTCAACGATCTTCCAGGTTCGTTCGTTTCCTGATTTTTCCTGATTATCATAATCCGTTTAGGCTGCCTGGCCATCTCGACGAACGCAGAACAGCTTCAAGCCCAATCGGCGATGATCTGATTCAATGATACCAGTGTGCCCCTTCTGTTTGTCTATCACATGCATGTCATCTCTCATCACAGAAGAACAGATGATGCGGCACTTACGTGGTGCCATAAACCGTGCCATTCACCATCCGTGATGAAGAGCATGAGTATGAAGGCCCTGGGTGAGATGCGAATCAACCCTTTCTACCGTCGAGAAGTAACGCTAGCAATCGACATGACCTGCAGGGGGCCGTTGAATTCTGGATTTGTGTCAGTCGCCGGGTCTCGTAGCTACAGCAGCAAAAGGCTGTGAATCGGTACGTGACAAAACCATAAAGGTACGTCTTCGCTGGCAAACAGCATACGTACAAAACGGGCCAATAAGCAGTGCCACCTGATGAATGGTTAGAGAGAACGACTAGAAACGAGACGCGACATGCTGTACTCACCAACCATCGGAACCCGGGATTTATCGAAGACCTTTTTGCGAATTGGATTGAATTTAGTCAACAAAGTAGTTGCATAAAACAGGGTTACAGTATAATTCGAGTATAACTACCTCGATAATATGGACTGATTGATGCTATTGGCATACTCAGTCAAGAGCATTTTGCTGGTGCGGTGGAGGAACTGAGCAGATAAAGCACCAGGCATTGCAGGACAAGTGTTATAGGACACCGCAGAGGATGGACGTCATGGACATTTGGACACGTTTAAATTTCAAAATCCTGAACGATACAAATTTCCATTGGGTTACAGTAAATATGGGACGATATTTGGAGCATGAATGAGCAAGATGCGGACATGACGGCACAAGTATCATTCCCAATCAGAGTCCTCATTCCACCACACCGACAAACGAGCTTGTTCTGCCAACGATGGCATCCACGGGTCCTCTACATCGTAATACCATCTGGGATGCACAGACTGCTCCAAATTTAGCAACTCCTTCACCATTGAGATGACATCCTCTTCGTCCTCATCAACCAGTTTCTTCTTCGCCATGGAATAGTTCGAGTACAGTTTGAGGATGAACTTGCAGTCTGCAGTCGGGCATACGGTTCGCAGAGCTCGAGGTCATATTCAACTTCACCCGACAGATAATCGACCTCATGATAGAGCATGTGCGGATCTCTGCCGTTGTGCTCTGCGTAGGCCTGCAAGGGCAGACTGTTGAGCAGTGGGATTCCATAGCGGACACATGGAGGGTTTCTGCTTGATTTTGTGACGCGGTGTTCTTTCGGCAGCTGGTCCATTGGGCAGCGCGGTGCATAGACAGCAAGAACTTTCTGAAGCGCCACAGCCTGGTTAGCGTGGAAATGACAAGAGCGCAGAAACATACATATTGGTTTTTTAAGCGCAATTGATAGCAAGGCTTCCCATTCACCAAGTGAGCTGGAATTGGAGCCTTCAGTGTCGATGTTATGGTGGGATCCCATGTCTTGGGTACTCATCCTTGTCAAAAGAAAATCTGTTGTTGCTTTCTCTTTTGTCTCAATGTGTACTGTACAATAGTTGGACTCTTCGACTCGTCTGCCTTCCGTTCACAAGCAAACCCGCTTATGCTCATCAACAGACGGTCACGTCACTGACAATGCCCAACGTTTCTATTCGTCAAGTCTACTCGAGTCCTCCTAAGCATTCGACCCAAATCCTCCCTCCTCCCATCACAGCCCTCAAACAACTCCAAGTTCTAGATCTCATCCTCCAAAGAGAAAAACGCAACGCCGCCGTCAACGTCTCCAGCAATCAACATTGGTTCCACGTCTGATATTCTTCCTCCATCTCCCGTTCCTAAACCTGCTGTCGTGGATCCCTCACCCCCTGACATCTCTACATCGACAAATTTGTGCCAGAAACATGGGAGCATGAACGCTGCCCTTCCGTGGTCGCAAACACATCGACGTCCGACTGGGAGGGCGCCCAAGACATATACGACGACTATCACTATTCCAGGTTCTCGATAGACGTTTAGTTGGTTAGGATGAGTTTCAGCTCGTCCAAGGTTTCCGGCTCGAGAAGCATGAGCGATGCTAGCTCCGCTCATATGTCGGTGTCGTGGAGGGCGACTGGGGGGTTCCTATCACGGATAAGAGCCCATGCTGATGATTGTCGATAACCCAGAAGCCCGTGCTCATGTGGATTCAAATGCCACGAGCTCGAGGCCTAGCATTGGCTCGAGGCCCAGCATAGACTCCCAATCACGAGGTCAAGCCGCTGAAAACACGGCGGCAACGGGGACAAAACTCAACAAAGACTACATATGCACCTTTGCCTGTCTCAACGCCGACGACTTCCTGTCCATCCTCAACCTTTCAGGTCTTCCTCAGCATCCCCATCTGCAGCGCTGTGCGATCTGTGCCGCTTTCTCGTTTTGCGTGGACTGCGAGAGGTAGGGACGCGTTTGCGCTTCTTGCTCGCTTCCTCCTTGTCTTCTTCGAGCCCTACTCTTCTTCGTCCTCGTCATCCAGCGCATCGCTGTCGTAAACCTTTTTCTTCCGCGCACCGTTCGCCTTGGCCTCGGCTTCTTTTCCCATGACTGGACTCTCCACGTCATCTACATCCCGACCTCGATATGCTATCACTTTTCAAGCTGAAAAAGCACCTCAAGAACTTGACTCCGACGTCATCCAAGCTCTCTCTCGCGACCTAAATATCCCAGAGTTATCAAGGCATCGATCATAGAAGCGAGTGAAATGCGCCGAACGACCATTCTGTTGGTGGTGTTTTTCAAGTCGAGTATCTCACCTCGGGCGTCGACGTCGATCTGCTTGCTGAGATCGCCGAGTGCCACCGCTTTGATGACATGAGCGATAGACCGAATATTTGAAAATCAATATACGCGGGGGGTGCGACTGAGGTAGGGATGCTTACCTGGGATGGGAGGTTTGCTGCCAAATGGTTGACGATGCCTGTGTGTTCTCGCCATGCGCCTTCGACGTTCAGGACGAGAGCTCAACTGCCGAGTTTACTGGATGAGAGATGGATTAGTAAGTAGAGGTGAGCAAAATGTGAAGAAAAAAAACAACCCTTCCATGCTCGTCGCTCTCCTCTGTGGGCACTATCTCTACCATTGCAAGAACACGGACGTCATACGTGTGTGCTGTAACCACAAGCTCGAGAGGCAGGCGGAGGAGCAGGGGCTCATGGGCATGTTCAAGCAGGTCGATATGTCCAAAAACTTTTGCTTTAGGTCAGTTTTTTCCTTTTCTTTTTGTGCACCTCTCCATTGCGTTTCTGAATGTTTGGAAGTTATATTTATGGTTTGACGTCTACGTTGCAAGATAATCTCACGGGCGCCTATCGTCCTTCGGAAAGTGACTGGCCGTTCAACGATCGTTTTGCATTGAACTTTCACCTCATGTCTTCTCTATTCGAGATTGGTCATCCCGTCAACCCTCACTGGCTCTTACGCCGCCGCCTCGAGGCACTTTGACAACCTCTTCAGGAGATACGGCGCGCTGATCACCATTCTGAACTTGATCAAGAAGCGAGGCCCCGTGCCGAGAGAGTCAAAACTGTTGGACGAATACACAACTCGGTAGAAGACCCTAGATCCGGCGACCGTTCGAATTTCATCTTGCACCCTGAGGAGAAGAATATGATACCGAACCATGCAGTGGGCGGTGCCAGAACAGTGAGGCTTGTTTGCCAAAGTATGCTGTCAGCTGACAAGTCTTGGTAGAAATGTATCGTTGAGCGTCTGCCGCCACAGTCGGAATGATTGGGTAGTCAGGAGTAGTCCAGAGCATCGAGCCGCACCCGAACGCTCCTCAACAACTGTGTAGATGAAAGGAATGGTATGACTGCGCACTTCAGATCGATCAATAGTCCCTAAACAATGTTTCGCTAGGTGCAAATACAAGGATGCCCCGCAGCTAGGACATGAGCATTGCATGTCCATCCACGTGCCAAAGGTTACACAGCCCACTAGCTGCTTTCATAGAGAAGTCGGAAGTTACTCGGAAGTCACGTCTTTTCATTTTTCATCCAGTATTCCAAGTGCCTTGGCCCGTATCCATCCAGTGGAGATCGAAGAACTCGAACCTTCAGTTAATTGGCTCGCTTATGTCTGCCAAAACCCCATCGTGCGGACTGAATACTTTCCATGTCCATGTATCTTATTGACTGTCATTTGTTACATATATGGTCTGGTTCTGCCGTACAGCACCAAATTCAACCTCGTCGGTGTGCAAGATCGGGATTTCAGGGTCAGCCTCATGTCTTTCACGTTACAGCTCGACAATGGATCCGTTACCTGATAACCCGAAAAGGGTAATCCTCCCTTGAAAGTCCGGTACGGGCGTCAGATCGCATCGCCATATAATGCCCCGCCTCTTGAAAGAACACCTCTGCAACTTTTTTCGGCGCATGCAACTCATCGCCCGTCTATTGAAACGCAAACGTCCTCATGTCCCTTTGCCAAATATCTCGCCTGACGGCTGCTCGATTAATGGCGGGAGGAAACGATGGTCCTACCGGAGATGGAGATTCCTTGCTAGAAAGACCACAGACATGGCGGACGTCGGAAAGATTGCGGCTAACACTATGATATTTGGCTTGACTCTTGTCGAGAAGGTTTCAGAATGTGTTCCGGTGCCTGGGATAAGGGCTGCTGCTGGAGGACTCAACATATTTATCAATGGATTTGAGGTATGTACAGTACCATTTGCATTCATCACTGGCTGTTAACAAACGTTGAGTAGACAGCTTCGCATAATCTCCATGATCTTGATGACTTGATACACTCGATTGACAAACTAGACAATTTACTATCTATGTTCGAAGACACCTCTACATTTGGTCGTGGACTGACAGACGACCTCGGCGAACAATTATTCATGCTATCTTGGTAGGTTTCAATACGGCATTTCTGTGCGCCTCTTGATATTTTTCGTAGTAAACTACACAAGGTTAAACAGAACTTGAAAAATATTGAGGAGCATTCAAAACTTCGAAGAATTATCGAGTCTGGTCAAGATGCGGCTGTCATAATGAGGCAGTTCCGTCAGATACAGTTATTTATTCATGAAATCATCGTATGTCTCGCAACAAGTCGTATAGGACAGCATAACTGATGACTTTTCGGGTATTCAGATCGGCTCTGCCTTGAAGGCAGAGGTGCGGCTCGCTGTAAGCATGATCTCTTAACGTTTCTTTTAGGTACTAGCTAATCTTGACATTAAGGACTTGTATGCACTCGGTAGGCAACAGTGAAGTTCTCAGGATCCTAATATGGCTTATCTGACCAACACAGAGCACCTTGACAAATACCGAGGGCAAAGGATGCTCGACACGACTATGTGAATAGGCCTTTGTGCACGGCTGGCACTCGCGCAGGCGTTCTTTCGCAGATTATGTATTGGGTCCATAACACAAAGTCACAGCAGATCTATTGGCTAAACGGAGCAGCAGGGACCGGTAAAACGACGATCGCGCTCACCATCGCAGACATACTTTCCAAGGATTCGAACATATTTAGTGCCAGCTTCTTTTGTTCAAGGGAATCCGAAGGACGAAGCGATGCAAGGCTCATCTTTCCAACCCTTGCCCATGTCTTTGCACGTTGCGACGTGCGTTTGCGGAACAGGATCGTGCAAGTTATAAAAGAGATCCCGGATATTGGCCATGCTCTGCCCGCCGAACAGTTGCAAAGGCTTATCATCGAACCCCTTCAAAAAGCCGATTCAAAGCGCCAAATCGTCATTGTTCTTGACGCCCTCGACGAGTGCACCGGAGGACGAGCACCGGAAATCATCCTTACAGCTCTCGCATCTGTAATTAAATCGGTGCCTTTCCTCAAAGTATTCGTGAGCAGTCGCGCAACGGCAGCCACAAATGACGCATTCTCGTTCAAGACGCTTTCCGAGAATCGAGAGGTTTTCGTCCTTCATGACGTTCAGAAGGATGTGGTTGACGCTGACATCCGTGACTACATGGTCGATCGCCTTAAAAAGAAGGCAGCCTTGCGACGTTTGCGTTTGTCCCCCTGGCCACCGGAAGCCCTTATCGTCAAACTTGTTCGCATGGCCGGTGGCTTGTTCATCTTCGCTTCGACCGTCTGCGAATTCATCGAGGCACGAGGTGACCTCGACTTTCGTTTGAGGGAAATTGCCAATCGGTCGACCAGAGACTATACAGGAATTGACGGTCTTTATAAGGAGATTCTCGAGCATGCTATTGCCGAATTTCCCGATAACCTCACCATCCAGCACTGCCGAAATATCATCGGTACTATTATCATGCTACAAGATCCACTCTCTTGCTATGATTTAGGTGTTTTGCTTCGTCTTCCGCCCAACCATATCCATGGCATCCTTGGCGACCTGCAATCCGTCATCTCTGTTTCTTCCGACATACACGAGTGCATACGAACGTTGCACGCCTCGTTTCATGATTTCATTTCTACGAAAGAGAGATGCCTGCCTTCAATGTATCTCGAACCTTCGCCTCAACATCGTATGTTAACCTTTCGTTCGCTTGAGATCATGATGGACGGCCTCAAGCGGAACATGTCCTATCTCATCCGGTTCAAGTTGAACAAGACGGAAAACGTGCCGGGGTACCTCCGGTATGCCTGTAGATTCTGGGCAGACCATCTCTCGGCTACAGATCACGAGGACGCAGACGAGTTGCTGATGGCATTGTCAAAATTTGCCTCCACGAAATTGACGTACTGTCTTGAAGTCCTCGATTGCCTGGGAGACACCTCCGATCTATCCAATGCGACACTCATCAAGGCGGAAAGATGGCTATCAGTATGCGAATGATGGTCTTTATTATCCATTATGCTGACTCGCTACCTAGATTTTCCCTGATCCTCCGGTTGAGCTGATACGCAAGTTACGCTACGAGTGCACTTCGAACGAAACTCCGTCCGATCCATCTCCTTCTCTGTTCGAGCTTTTTGGTCTTTCCCCAGATACCCGATATGCACAACGCGGTTACGGCAGGTTGTGCGTAGAAGGAACCAGGAATGAGGTGTTAGAAGACATACTGGCTTGGGTCAACGACGACGCTAACAATCGCTTGTTCTGGCTCAACGGAGCTGCCGGCACAGGGAAGACTACAATAGCTCGAACCGTCGCTAATTTGGTCGGAATGGACAGAAGTCAAATTGCCGCAAGTTTCTTCTGTTCGAGATATTCAAGATACCGCAACGACGCTCAGAACATTTTTGTTTCTCTTTCTATTCAACTTGCTATGCGTTGTTCGAGTTTTCGGGTCCATCTGGTCGATGCTGCTCGACAAAACCCTGACATAGCGCGCCAGCCACCTTCAGAGCAATTCCAGGTCCTTATCAAGATGCCATTGGACAAATCAGGGTTGGTACAAAAGCCTATCATATTCGTTCTTGATGCTCTGGATGAATGCAAAGGTGGCAATGGACCACAACAGATTTTGTCCGCTCTCGAACGCCACATTCACGAAATGCCCTTCCTCAAGGTTCTCATCAGCAATCGCCCATCCTTGCCCATGTCGCAAGCATTTCAGTGTTCCTCCATTCCAAGTTCGCAGTTCTGTCTGCAGGACGCAGATCGTGCGCTAGTCGATGCGGACATTGAACGTTACCTTCGCGAAGTACTGTGCTCCAATGCCAGTATTGTCGAACGACTGTCAGTCGCCTGGCCTCCAGACGCACTTGTCGAAAAACTAGTGACAAGTCTGGCGGCTTGTTCATCTACGCTTCCTTCATTGCAACGGAGTTTATACTTGTAGGCACTGGAAAACTCGAGGCGATCGCAAATCATCCTGGGAGTGAATATGAAGGAAATCTTGGCTTGAATGTGTTTTACGGACGGATCTTGAGGTCGCTTATCAAGGACAAGGATGAACAAGTTCAAGCGCAATGGCGCAAGATATTTGGCACACTCACGCACTTGTTGGAGCCTATCTCGGAAGAAGGTCTCGCTGAAATATTGAGGATGGAAGTAGGAGTCTTGCATAAGCATTTGCTCGCAGTCCAGTCCCTTGTTTTGATTTCGCGCAATCTCGTGAGGCCGATTCACATTTCCTGGCAGGATTGGATCACAGATGAAGAACGATCGTTGCCGGAATTGTTCATCTACCCGTCGGACATGCATCGAGAAATCGCCCTCAGGTTGATTGACTGCATGGTAAAGGGTCTGGAGAAAGGGCCTACCGACGATGGCTACATCACAGGTGACGTTGCGGGGAAGAGTGGGAAAAGCATGCCAATCGGATCCCTTGACTATGCATGCCGCCATTGGGCGCAACATTTGACCAAAACCACTGCGGACGATGACCTGCGGGAACGACTAGAAATATTCATGAAATCGAAGTGCACGCTTTGGATCGAAAGGCTCGAAGCTTCTGGGTTGTTGATGGTGGCCGCTTCGGCTCTGGAAGACGTTAGAACGTGGTATCATGTGAGCAAAGCTTATTCGCTTTCCGAATCTGCGGTGCTGACGGATGGGCAGGAGGTATCTCAACCCCGCCATGAATACATCAACAAGTTTTTTGAAGCACAGCAGCTGATCCTGGAGCGCTCAGTCATGGCATCTGGAGTCCTTGAATAAGTCACTATATCACATCTCCAGTTGGACAAGGCACTTGTTAGAGGAAACCGGTTTTGTGTCGATCAAAGGTAGCTCGCTTACACTCATCACAAATCCGTACTCAGGTTGTCAACCAACGTGTAATAATTGACGTGAGCACTTGAGATGCTGAACGACCCGGCGTCGTCGGCTTGAACTTAGAAAGCATATTGCAATGACTGATGCGGACGCCTGCGTTCACTTCCGTAGCCCGCTCTGTGTGTTACTGCAACCTCGTTTTTGTTCAGAGAACTTGAGCCTGTATTCAAGCCGCTCAAGGAGGGATCCGGATCCCGGATCTAGTCTGCTTATTTGAAGAGAACAACTTCATGATGCACATATATACACAAAACGTGAGCTGAAATAGCGGCGGGCGCTCTACACGTCGTGATTGACGGGTGTACCGTTAGCGTAACCAAGCCACGGTGTATATAATGTCTAGCCACCGCGCTGAGGTCGGATAGAGAAAGCTGCCCCTTGCAACTCACCACGGTCCACAGACCACTCGCGATACACGTGATAACATCAAACCACGCCGCTCGAACAGTCGCGTACGTTGTCCCAGCCTTGTGAGTAGCTGGACGCGAACAGCCTGGCGGCTAACTGTTCTATCAAGCTAGATCGCTGGCGTATAGAGAGGTCAATTTTGTCGCCTGCGACTTATGCGTTTTCAAACCACTACGGCTCGTTCCTGCTTAGCTTGGCTCGTTCTGGTGCAAGCAGCATTCGCAGCAACTCCGAACGACTGGCGAACGCGAGCGATATACCAAGTGGGTCCCGGGACTTGTGCATGGCGAGGTTTGATTTTGTGATAAAGTAGCAGCTGTTGACCGATAGATTTGCGTTGAGCACGGATAACTCCGCACCTTGCAACACGACAGCCAGGCAGTATTGCGGAGGAACGTGGCAAGGCATTGTCAGACACCTAGATTATATCCAAGAACTGGGATTCGACGCCATTTGGATCTCGCCGGTGGTCGCCAACGTCGAAGGCCAGACGGCATACGGAGAGGCATACCATGGGTAAGTGCGACCAAACGCAAAGGACTGCAATAAGGAGTAATACGAGTCATCAGATATTGGACAGAAGATATAAACAGTTGAATGCGCACTTCGGAAGCGAGAAGGACCTAGTTCAACTGAGCGACGAGTTGCACAAACGCGGGATGTATTTGATGGTAGATGTCGTCGTCAACCAGTGAGTCCTGACCTCCGACATACAGTACCAGGTCATCTTTGTCGACCGGCCTCTTCATCTGCCCCACCCAGCTTTGCAAGCATTCCATCGCAGCAGCCAGATTCGTCTGAACGAGCGTTTAACTTTTCAATGGTATCGCCATTTTCCTCCCAGTCGAACTTCCATCCGCGGTGTGAGATCAAAGATTATAACAACCAAACTGAGGTTGAGCAGTGCTGGATCGGAGATGGACTGATGCCGCTCGCTGACTTGAACACGGAAGATCCTTCCATAATCAAAACAATGAATAATTGGGTCCGAAGTCTGGTTCGAAAGTACAAGGTCGATGGGCTGCGTATCGATACAGCGAAGCACATCCGCAAAGATTTCTGGCCTGACTTCGTGAAATCTGCTGGGTATTCTCAATAGGCGAGGTACGTATTTTGCAGACTTCCGCAGATCTGCTGACAAGCAAGAAATGGTAGGTTGTCAGCGACGACACCGATTATGTCAAAGGATACACTGGTATGCACCTTCTGGAGTGGTGCTTGGTACTGCTGAACAAACTATCGCACCCGAAGAGGTTCTTGATGGAATTCTGGACTACCCAACATGGTTAAGGTCGTTGACGCTTTTTCTTCACCGGCAGGAGACTTGTCCGCCGTGGTGGATGCCATGAAAAAAGCACAGCAAAGTTACAAAAATGGCCTTTTCATGACTGGATCTTTCCTCGAGAATCATGATCAGCCAAGATTCCAATCTAAGACAGAGGACCTTTCAGTGAGAGAACCGGAAATTTACGTTTACGGTAACTTACCAGTACTTTCGCAGCTCGTTCTGAATGCGATGATGTGTCATTCGTCACAGACGGCATACCGATGCTGTATTATGGTGCGTCGGCACTATGTTGAAACGATTCTATGACGCTTCACGGAAGTAGGCCAGGAACAGGGGTATACAGGTGCTGCGGATCCTGATAACCGTGAGGCGTGAGCAGTAATATTGATTGGCTGCCTTTGATCGAGAATCATTCATGCAAGCCTTCCCAGTTTGTGGCCCACAGCATATGACATGCAAACGAGGCTGGCATCCCATGTCAAGGTTTTGAATGCTGCCAGGAAAGCCGCCATTACGTCCAATGAGAAATTTTCAACCACTCCAGTCCGTCGTAAATGTTTAAAAAGCTATATCCGTCCTGAAACGTTCAACCTAGATGTATTTCATTTCCCAGACCGACAATGCAACACTAGCCGTCTCAAAGCCTCCATTACTGGCGCTCTTTACAAACGTAGGAACGTCATCAGCAAGAACGTTGCACTGGAGCATTCCGAGATCTGCCGAGGTATATGATGGAGGTGAAACCATTGTCAATGTATTGAATTGTCGCGGATACCTGGTGGACAGCGAGGGTGCAATCGACATTCCAGTCGAAAACGGAATGCCTCAGGTAATTATGTGGTGTTTCCTTTGTCCTGCCGATGTTCTGACAGAAAGACCTCAGCTATTGATGCCGTCCTCATCTTTGGCCAGCAAGGATCGATATGCCCTGGATTTGAGAACCTCGGATCCAATTCAAACTCCAGTGTGAACCAGTTCCACTGGGGCAGCTGGGCCACTGCGATCATCTCGATAACGATTCTTCAGCTCCTGTATTTAATATTTGACTGAGATGTTATGGCTGGGCTATCTTATAACTTGTAATACATTAGCCATGGTTCTTAAGAGATATTACCGGGACAATCTGCGCTTACAGCTGCCTGGGATGAGTTTCGGCTGGCTATGATAGGGTGAGTGTGGAGGACAGGATTTTCGAGTTCCAAACTCCGATTCGCGTTGACCGCTGTTGCGCATGTGACCACTCTGCTGAGCTCGACGCTGACCACCACGAACCTCCGCCCTCGATCAACAACCCAGAAATGGTGCTTCTACGGTTTGCACCCTCGCCGACAGGCCCTCTTCATCTCGGAGGTCTGCGCATGGCCCTCTATAACCATATGTTCGCCAAAAAAATGAAGGGAAAGTGGATCATGAGGATAGAGGACACGGACGCGGTAATCGGTTTTCTTGTCGGAGGAAATGGCTTTATGTTGTATTTATTGTTCTTCTTTAGACCAGATTTGTGCCTGGGTCGGTGGAGGGTATCCGGGCGGCTCTGGAATGGGCAGGGCTACATTACGACTATGGTGCTCAAGTTCGCGGTTGTTCCACCTGTCTTGTTCTGACTGTTTGTTTGATCGCCTCAGGACCAGGAAGGGAAGGACCTCACGCACCGTACTTCCAGGTAATGCATCTCTTCTTCAGCGTTGTCCTGCCTTGCTTACTCTATTCGACTTTTTGATGCTAGTCGGAGCGACTTGACCTTTATAAACACTATGCCGACAGGCTACTAGCAGTGCGTTCGACTTCTCGTGCATTGATCATAATGGAGCTCTTACGCGTTCTCTGCAATCACAGTCGGGGCATGCTTACCGCTGCTTTTGTTCACCGGACGAGCTAACGAGCGTAAGGGAGCAGCTGGCTCGACGTGGGTCTAATTCGACATACGATAAGAGATGCTTGCATTTGACGGATGAGGAGGTTGCACGGAGGGTCCGTGCAGGACATAAATCAATCATCCGCCTGAATGTAGGCTGCTATGTCGCCACCGCACGGAACTGACTGGTTCACAATTGAAATAATTCATCTAGGACAGTAACTTGCCCTCAAGGCCTCTGGCCACTGATCTTGTCTTTGGTCAACTGAAGGACGCCCATGCATCTCTAGCCACCGATCCCATTCTGTTGAAATCGGATCTTTACCCAACATACCATCTCGCCTGCGTGGTCGACGACCATGAAATGGGAATTACGCACGTTCTCCGCGGTGAAGTAGGTGTTTAATCTTTTCCTGTTAGTGCTGTGACTGACCTGTATGGCGCCAAGGAATGGTTACTTTCGTATCCTTTGCATTTAGATATCTACGCTTCATTGAATATCCCAGCTCCGAAATTCGCGCATATACCCATCCTCTTGAATGCTGACGGTTCGAAAATGTCGAAACGTAATGGCGATGTACAAGTTGTCGACTACATAGTACGTCCGATTCGCTGGCTTTCGCCAACATAATTTACATTGCATTGCAGCGGCGCGGGTGGGAACCGGACGCCATACTGAATTGGCTAGGATTAGCGGGTTGGGGAGCAGGACATGAGCACAACGTCCACCATGTCTCGAAGGACGCGCCGGATAGTACGCAGATTATGTCATTGCCAGAAATGATTAATGAGGTATGTCGCCCGCTCCCTTACATGCCTTGATACTTAACCATCCCAGTTCGATCTCTCAGTTTTGACCCATCGAAGCACGAGCCTCGATCTGAACAAGCTTGAATATATCAACAAACACCACCTTATGAAGAAGTCTTCCACTCCAAATGGACTACGGTCTCTGGCGGAACGAGCTCATGATTTAGTCAAAATGGCATTTCCTCGCAGGTAAGAACTGTAGCTTCTCCTCCTTGATAATTGATATTCAGCTCGACTGCTCGTAGCCCGTTCACCTCCATTGAAGACGTGAAACACGCCATTGTTGCACTTGAGGTATATTTACGCCCAGTTCAGAGCTGCAGTTTCATTCAATATACTATAGGGCCGCCTTCATAATCTGCAAGATATTTCTACCCTAGCGCCTTATTTCTTCGTTGAACCAGACTTAACTACTGATGAGGCCAAAGCAATGGTGAACAAGATTCCACCCGAGCACGATGTACGTCCTATAACACAACACCATCACCACTTGACTTACTGCTGAGATTGCCTGTTAATAGCCCAAATTGTTCACGCTGTTGCGGAACGTTTGAAGAAAGATGCCGATTCGTGGCAAGAACTAAACATCTCCGATATCCTCCATCAAGAGCAGAAACGGCTTGCGTTCCATACAAGTCATTCATGAAATCGATACGGCATGCTCTGTGTGGTATGAAGGTACGAACTCCTTATTGAAACTGGTTTTGTCCGGCTTCAAACATCGGATGTTTAGGACGGACCAGCTTTAAACGACATCATGAAAGCGCTCGGTCCAGAAAGAACACTTGCACGGTTGAAATAACGTTGCCACATCATTGCCTGACCGTGCTCAACTACCCTCTAAGTTTTCTAATCTTAGGCAGCTTAATCATACAATTCGACTGTATAAATGGCAAATGGATGAATGTGTGTATTACTATTACATTCGACTTGACATCTATGGATATAAGAGTGAACAAAAGCATAGCAGTGGAAACAGTCCTCGTTTCTCAAAGCGTCTCCCATCCTCCTGGATCAATCGTGCTTTCCAGTTTCCTGGCTACCATCGTAGGAATGCCGTGGTTTAGCCAGACTTTCCTGCCTCTTCCCATCTGGCGTAGTGAAGGTATTGGCGTCTTCCTCTTCTAACACCATTTGTCAACAATCAAGACATTGCAAACTCATCGAGGATTGGCGTACCTCATGGAGACGTCAACCTCTCCGTGGGCGTCAAGATACGGCGATTGCCCAAAAGTGCCGTTATTAGCGAAGAGGTAGAGCATAGCGCATCTTTTCACGAGAAAGTACATCCCGATCACACCGCCGCATCTGTACGACATAAACCAAATCAACCAGAGGAAATAGGATAACAATCGGCGTGTCTAAACGTACGCTCGAGTGTGCATGTTGCATTCACCTCTGTCGCTGTAATCTGTATCCGTGCAGCAGTTGCTCTGCATGCAGCACGTTGTACCGCACAGCAGACAGATGGCGGCATCAACGGGAACGGTGTTGCACCGAGGACACGTCAACGCCTTGTCTTTCTCCGGCGCAGAGAATAGGTGGTCCAGAATTAACGGGAGCCGAGCCAGACGGTAGACGGCCGGGTAATCCAGCATAACGCCGCAGTTCAGTTGGGAAGCTGCATGGGAGTGGCCGTAATGTGCACACCAGCCGGACAGCGCGTTCTGGAGCGTGTCCTGGTTCGGCAGATCCGAGAGAGGGGGGATGCCGAGCATGCTTAGAAGACGAGTGTATTCGCACGCGTCGCTCACGCTCGATGACAGAGGAGTGGGGAAGGCGGAAGGAACGGTAGCACGACAGAGGATTGCGGCCCGGCGGAGGAAGGGCAGTGTAAAGGCGTAGAGCAACTTTTCGATCCTGGCCTCACCGAAAGTCTCGAAGGCAAGCGTTGCTGTGTGCTCGAAGACAGGAGAATGCCGGACTACGGACATAAAGAACATGCGGATGTCACCAAAAATGTCTTCGTGAGCTCGGTGAGGGAGACGACGGTATTGTGGTTGCGAGTCTTGTTCAGGATGTAAACGAGGCCGACGACTGTTCGCGCCAGACACGCATAATAAGCCAACACTAGGACATGGCGTAGCATGTCAGGGGCTACGGCAGCCGTTTCCACTAGAAGTGTAAATGGGTCGCGAAGGAGAAGTGGGTAGGCAAAAGAAGTGAGTGATGTGCGACTCCATTCTGGTAACAGACGTTTGATGATGGCCTGACGGACAGCATCTCGGCCTTCATCCGCCCTTCCCTTGAAATGCAAGGCTGAAAGCCTCGTCAAGCACGCAGTCAGGCCACGTATCATGCGTAGCTGCGAATCCGACAAGTTGTCGACCATCAAGCCATCAGACGCATGGCTGCCTCTTTGCGCCGTCTCAATAGCAGCTATCGTGTAACCGATGAGCTCTTCCGGAAGATATATCCCTGCTCCTCGTTCTCCAGGTTCCGGTTCCATTCGTTCACGCAAATGTCGTGATTGTTGCGAGAATGACTTTGAGACGAGCATCATAGTCTCAAGCATTTTAGCCGATTCCATGCTCTCCCATTTCTCGTTATTGCGAATGGCACTGGCATATCCGGAATCCTGAGCGCTCCAGAACACAAACTCTCCTGTCCCATTCCTGAATTGCAGAGATTCAAGAAGAGGGTCAGGCTTCGACTTGAGAATGCTGATGCCGGCTGCCCGTATCCAATCCGGGAAGGCAACAGAATTCAGCGTCATTGTTGTAGGGTTCGTCACCGGTAGAAGGACATTTCCCAAACTCTTGCATAAGGGACAAATGAACTCCTTTCGAGATATCATTTCTGGATGGTTTCGGGTTGCTTGGGCGCGATGACGTTGGCGGATGGAGGCGTTGTATGCTTGGAAGCAGTCAAGGTGCATCATATGGCTACAAACGGACGAGTGGAGCCCAAAGCGCGTATACGTGGGGGGGAAACCGTCAAAATTGATAGGGATATTTTTGGCTTCGACTATTTCGGATGTTCTGGGAGGGAAGACAGGAGGCAGGGGTGATGGTGTGGATCGATCCATAGATTGGGGCATTTGAAGAACTTCGTTGAGATACGTGGTATGACTATCCGGATGGCGACGGATCAGTCGACTTGGTTGAATCAAGCATAATGCTCCGAAAGCCCTGCTCGGAGTTAGGTCCTCTTGACAAACGATACACGTCCCGAACGATTGCACTGCTTGCTGCTCTTCCGCCATGTCTTCGTCTTCGTCCTCTTCATCCTCAAAGTTCATCGCAAAGGACGCCTGCTGTTCTCGCATCTTCTGCATTATCGCCTCTTGTCTAGCCTTTGCAGCCTTCTTCTTTGCATCTTCGGGGTCGGGAAAAGGGATGGACACATCAATTACTCTACGACGACTGTGAACCTCATCAGGAACGTGCGCCTCCATCTTTCCGAGAATCCATGCAACTCGGGCTTTGTACGACTTATATTTCTCGTGATGCTCCAGGGTGCACAAACGTCGATCAACGTCTTCTCCTCTTCGAAGGTCTTCAGTGCGCTCAGGTGGCTAAATACGATAGCACGTTCCGTCAGCGCCAGCATAATGAGGTGGAGTGCCTGATCAAGTATAGCTTCAGCCGAAGGAGGCGAAGAGCCCGTCGAGTCTGTGAGCACAAGGACATTGTAGACAGCGTAAAACATCACTTGCAGTAACGCCTCCGACTCGAACGTCGATGGAATGATAGCAAATGGGCTATTGGTGACTCCGAACGGCTTCGGTTCAATCACAGGATCGGCGATGCCTTTCTTCTTCAGCCTATTCCGTAAGACCGTCTCCACTTCTTCCCGCTTGTTTCGTGTGTAATGATAGAAGAAAGGATTGACTTCGTCGAACACCTCGTCCTTGAGCTCATACAACCCCAATCCGTCGGA
The DNA here is from genome assembly GCA_011319805.1 of Macrocybe gigantea. Taxonomy (NCBI): domain Eukaryota; kingdom Fungi; phylum Basidiomycota; class Agaricomycetes; order Agaricales; family Callistosporiaceae; genus Macrocybe; species Macrocybe gigantea. The sequence continues at coordinate 13,599 of SJRY01000077.1, read as the reverse complement.
CTCTCTGGCGATTTGAAGTTCGCCACCTCGCCTAGCACTTTCTCAAAATTGTGGTCTTCAACCAAGCGCTCTGCGACTCGTTTCACCAGATCCGTGTACGAGCATGGACCGAGAGCCAGCGCGTGCACGATCTCGCGCCTAATGACATCTAGAATAGGCATCTTCCCTGCATTGGCCGGCTCGCTAAGGATGGTGATGAGGACATAGAACAGTTCCTCGACCATGCTTGAGAGCTGCGTTTCATCGTACATCGGGTGTAAGAATGCGCCAGAGAAGTATCCCAAGAGGCCGAACCGGTCCAAGATGGTCACGATGACGACGCTCGGGTCAAGGACAACGAGAGCGATTTGGAGCATATATAGGTCCTGATCATAACACAGCTCGCGTAGCATGTAATCACGGTAGTGAAGGAGCTGTCCTCGAATTGCGAAACCGTTGCGAACCCACAATCCTGTGCGTATCTGAGCTATCATGGCAAGCACTAGATCAAAAAAGAAGAGGTCAGAGGGAAAGAAAAGGAAACAGGCGAGAAGTCGGCACCTCTCAGAGGAAAATCTATGACGGTCAGAATGGCCTGCTCACTGGCCTGTCGTAACATGATGTCTCGCACCGAAGACAATCCCACCTGGGCCAGGGACTCTGTCGTGAGCAAGTCGACATGCTTGAACAGCTCTGCCAGCAGCCAGTGCAGCGAATGGTGAAAGCTGACCCATCCTTCCAAGACATCAAAATCGACGATGTGATAAAACGAATCGCCATACTTGACGTCATGGAATGCGATAGGTGTGAACTTGGAGCGGTCAAGCCTGTTCTCAGTAAGCGTCACAACGAGAAGGATGTTGTGCAAAACAGTCGAGATAGCGCTGATGAGCTCCGCAACGGTGGCCTTGGCGAAGGCCTCACCGTAGACTTTGATCACGCGCGAAAGAGAAAGTGTCACGTTGAAGACGCTAATCCACGCGTCCGTCTCCCATTCGACGTGGCTCGTCGCAGCTCGCTTGTTGGGATTGACGCACATGAAGAGCTGGCAGGTCTTGGCGAACTGGACGATAAAGTCGTGGTTGTGCGCAATGAGCTCCTTGACCGAATCGGTATGGCAGAGGTAGCGCAGGTCGCTGAAGACGGGCATAAACCGTTTGGATTTGAAAGGAAAGCTTTCAATGTCCAGCGGCGCATTAACAGGTGGGTAGACGATGTGTTTGTCCACGATTTGATTTGTGAAAAAGGCAGTTATGATGCCAAGGAGTCGGGATATGAGGTTGTGATTCTGCACGATGTGGATTCCGACCGAGGGAACTGTGAAGAGCTGCAGGGCAAAGTACTTAATGGATGTCTCTGCCTCTCTGTCAACGAGGAGATAAGCGTCGATGATCCGGTGATAGACATTGGCGAAATGACCAGCTGTGCAACGAATCGTTCATGAGATAAATGAATGTGGATGAAGAACGTCCACTTGCCTACAGCCAGTTTGTGATCATGACTGAGCGAAATCATACATGCATAAATCTCTTTCACGTACAACCGGAGCTTTTTCCACAATCGAGTGTGGTACAAAAACATGGCGTCCAGCCGGGTAGGGTTGGGGATGTCTGACAGGGCGTGGATCGCTTGGACATTCGCGTTATATGTGTTGGTATCCCTTCTCCTCGGCGAGAGTATTTCTGCGGCGATGACCTCTCGAAGGATGATGGTGTCGACTCCCAGCCTACTCCGCGTGAGGTCCAACAGCCACTCAAGAATGACTTCTGAGACTCGTTCGCGAAAGGTGTCGTATGCACGACGAACTGTCACTCCCAGATCGATCTGGGCGATGGCACGCGCCATGTCCAGAAGCCCAGTGACGTTGGTGCCCATCTCAACGATGTCCCTCCCATTCTCGTCGATGCGGTGTGCCATTTGCGATGCTTCGTCGCGCGACTTGTGCGCCTTATCGCACAGGAGCTTGATGACCTCGTCAAAGGAATGCTTGTCGTCGTTCCAGAGCACGACGCAATATTGGTCTTTCGACATCGGGTCTGCAGAGGGCTGCAGGCGCAGCTCGGCCTCGTCTTTGGGAACGATGGACTCGTCGGGGGAGTAATCTAGCGTGTCTAGGATGAAATCGAGGGCGTAGCCGACCGTGCGACGCATGCTCTCGTACAAATCGGGCGGAACGGAGATGCGATGCGGAAAGCTTCTGATGGGCTGGACGTCCTGTGGCAGCGATTTTGAGCCGGGCTTAGGTGTAGAGTCGGGCTCAGCAGCTGAGGCCGGAGGATGGAAGTAGCAGTTCAGAGGCACGCGCCATGCCTCCTCGTCCCCACAGTCGCAGCACCCTCCAGGTTGCTGGGCAATGAAGAAGCTGACGTTGTGGTCTGCGTGATTCGTCGCATTGAAACATCTAGAGCACATCACGCAACTATCATCTAGCGCGCAGTCTCTGGACAGGCAGTTAGCATTATTTGGAGGGTGCACAGATGGTCGTCTGAGCAGGTACTGGGACGATGAGCAGCTTACTTGCATCGAAAGCAGCTCTCTCCCTTTCTGAATATATGACTGCACGGCCTGCCCGGGACAGGCACCTCATCCTTTCCTGCGCCGCAGAATCCCAACGAGGCTTGCACTTCGCTCAACGTGGCGTGTAGCGGAAGGCTCGAGTTGGAGTTCGGGAGAAAGAGATGGGCGTACGTTCCCCAGAACGCGGTGTAGAGCTCTAGCAAGATCTCTGCTCGAGTCGCGGGCGTGAAGACGTATTTCCTCGAGCCTGGCATGGTCTCGAGGACGAATCTGAGGTGTTGGAGCGGATCGGTTGTCCGGTCGCGTGGATTCATGGAAGCTGACGAAAGAAACTTGTGCGGAAACAGGGACGAAAAGGCGGACATGGCTGCGATATCCCTGTCGTCGGCGTCGGCGTCGGCGAGTCACTGGAGGTCAGGCAACATGAAAGGGGAAAGGTACAGGACGAAAGCCAAGCGCGGTGTCTAGAGCATCATGTTTGCTCGATAATCAGCGGACACGCTGACCCACAACGCCGACCACAACGATCACCTCCATGTCTGCGCGGAGCTCAGTCCAGATCAACCCTTCCAACGCCGTCAGCGCGATCCTTCCAGCCAACCTTGCCGCGCTCGCTGACCCCCCGAACCACATGGTCGATGCGGCGGCAATGGACTACTTTCTCATAGAACTCGTCAACACTCTGCGCGAATCATCCGCGGTAGCCACCGCTAGGCAAAAAAGAGTCGAACGGGAGATGGTGGAAGCAGGACTACTGCCTCCTCCAGTACCGCCACCGCTTTCGTTGAAGAAAGAGTCTGCCCGGGATTCGGTCACTAGTCTTGGCTCAAAAGCTGGAGCAAAATCACCGCAAGAAGAAGAGGAAGATGCTCTGCGGATTCGTCTGGAGGCAATCGGGATGCATGTTGGCGCCAACTTCACAGAGAGGTGCCTATTTTGCTTGTCGGAAATTAGCATTCAAGACGGCATCTGAACCTCTCGATGTTGCGTAGGCTATGTCGCGACAAGCCACTGTTCGCAGAAACGCTAGACGTGATAAAGTTCATATGCAAGGACATATGGGCGGCCTGTTGGGAGAAACAAGTCGACAATTTGAGGACTAATCACCGGGTATGATGCTGTATCGACTGTTCGGTGACACTCTTCATGTATTTTGCGCAGGGCGTCTATGTTCTACAAGACAATTCTTTCAAGCCGATAATGCGACTATCCTCATGGGAAGGACGAGCAGAAGCTGTTAAACGCGCAAAAATCGTATATTTATTCATTTTTCTGCATTCGTTCCGTGTTCATTTTGTGATCCCAGTACGCGGCAATACCGGTAGGCATCGTCAAAGGTGCTCTTTCCAGGCTTGGCTACAATGCCAGCGTCTCGGCAGAAGTCACATCGCTTCCACAATGCGCGTGTCCTTTTGTGCATCTGCAGCTCACTCCACTTGACTAATTTTTCTTGCTGCAGGTACTTTTCAAGTCAAATTGCCCAAGGGCTCATGACGATTCCGCTGGACACGTCGATACCCACTCTAATGACCGCACTTTATTGTATGTGAATGTAGGTAATGCATATTATGACCATGACGTCCTCGTGAATTTTTGTCCGTCGATTTCTTCGAGCAACCTCCGATTCCCTTGGCGGATTTCAAGTGCTCACGGAACCTAGCATTGACTTTATTGCTATGATGCTGCGCTTCACATAGACCCTTTGATCGAGAGAATGTCGAGTGAAGAGCGGCCTGGTTCCTATGATGATCAAGACAGATGTCTGATGAGTAAATCACTTTTGTGAGCCTCAGCTATGACGAGGACATAAATCTTCCAAACTTCAAGAAGGCACCGAATCCGCTGTCGAATGATGATTAACGCCCTTTGATTCGAGGCTTATTTTTTTAAAGTACGGCATAACCTATCCTTGTAATATTTGCGACAATCCACGCCATAAACGTAGCTCAGGTAAATAAGCTATCTACCTCATTAGAAAGATAAGAAAGGACTGAGGAAAAGAGGAAAAGAAAGAGACAGTAGGAGGAGAAAGAGAGCAAATTTTCACTAACTTCACTCGATAGATTTAGGAATTTTGAGACACTTAGAGCCCCCTAAACCTATCGCGCCGTTCATAGTCTCACTTTCTCCCTTTTTTGCGTCAGAATTCGAACAAGGCCAATGCGTGTGTGAAGCAGAGAGGAGTGACTGCACAGTCACTCCTCGCCTGGCGCCGGGAGCAAGCTGCTCCTGGCCGGTGTCGAGATGAAGGTTCGTAGTGAGTAGAGCTCATTATCGTCCAGTGCATGGTCCGGGCTCAGCTCCCAGACAAGCAGACAGTTTCAGCATAGCAGCGGCGAGGAGGATTGCCAAGCACAGAAGTCCAAAGGTATCTCATCATTGGCTTAAGCGCCCAATAGTCGAAAGCAAGCATCACAGTTGAACGCTTTGTTCTGCTTTCAGAGTGATTGATTCTTCGCAGAGCGCGATCCTGGTCCTTGACGGCCATGTTATAGGACTGGATATGTTCTGTATCATAGCGTCGCCGTAAATACATACCCAGTCATGCGCCGACCTCCCAGGAAGGAGATACGCAAAGTTCAAACCGGGATTGAAGTGGAGGTCCTTGTCGAAGAGCCACTCAAGCGCCTCTTCTTATTTACAGCATGAGATATCCGATCCAATCCACCAGAGCATCTTCTTCGGCAGGGTTAAGCAGGAATTGCTCGTGAACCATTTGTTTTGGTGATATCCCCAGAGAGCAACATTGGGGGGTGTCATATGGAAGACCTTGTGCCTTAGCAGCAGTGGTGATGGATTTGAAATGACTGAACAACCCTTTTCCCATAGAATTTTGTGCAGTTTCCATGATATGGTGCACCTGTTTCAGACTTTTTGGCCTTTCACTTGGGATTTTGACATTCTAATGCTACAAACTTCATTGTATACATCATATATGGTTCAGGAGTCATGGAGTTATTCGCCATTTTTTAGAATTTGCGCATCACGAATCATCGGCAGGGTGGTGGGCTTGTACTTATGTGCTTACATAAACATACTGATGTAGGTCTTTGTAGTGGCTGTGCTCTGTCCCGCCCTCGTCCTCGTCGTCCCTCACAACGCTCTCGCCCTCCTCGGCAGGGCACTCACGCCCTCCATAAGCACAAGTCTCGCACACCTCCTTTCGCTTCCGTCTTTCCTTAGCATTCCTTTCTTCAACGCATCGTAATGGGGATCCAATTTGGCTCCTTCAACGCCATCTGCGAGACCGCCGCGCTGGTGATATGTCCCCTCGTCGGCACGGACCAAGGCGTCGAGCCGACGTGCTATAGTAGAAACGTCGACATTGGTGGGACGCTCATTTTCCAGCCTTGTGAGTCTTTGCGATTTTTTGCCAGTGTTGGACCCTTTTTTTTTCTCATTCGGTTGTGCTCGCAACCCCAACCCACGGTCCTCACCCTCGCTGTCGTCCTTGTCTCTGTCACGCAGCAACATGCTTCGTCCACATCGTCGCCATCATAATGACCGCCATAATGATCTACCACATACGTTGCAAATACACCGCTGTCGGTAAGCCGAAACGTCTTGCAAAACGCCACCTGTGGCTCAGCAACTCTCTTCACCCCTCGTTCCAGGCCGCAAGGAAATCGTCACATTCTTCTGGCTCTATGCCGTCATCGAACTCCTGGCCATGTTTCTTGACTCTGGCATCATACCAACATCCAGCGGCGCCTACGCTGTAGGTTCCCTTTTCGCCTCCGTTCCTTGGTTCTAACCCCCTGATCTCCCATATGCCCCATCGTGTCAGTGGTTTGCAGCTGTCTACTCCGGCCTAGTCGCCGCAGCATATACCTGTCTTCTCATCAACGGCTTTGTCGGGTTCCAATTCGCGGAGGACGGCACGCCTTTATCGCTCTGGGTGCGTGTTCGGGCCCTTTGACGAAAACATTTTCAGCTCACCTTTTTGGCCTCCCAGTTCCTCCGGATATCATGTCTTGTTGTCTGGGGCATCACCTTCTTCGTCGCGATCGCCACTTTCAAGGGCTTCGCGAGCTTCTCGTTCCAGAAGCCCATCGGGCTTTGGATCATCTACATCCTTTGGCCGCTTATCTGCGTCGTTGTCTATGTGGTCTCGCAACTCATTCTCGTCTTCCGCACGCTCGAGGACCGCTGGCCTATTGGCGACATCGTATTTGGCACCGCTTTCTTCGCTATCGCACAGGTCCTCCTCCTTGCGTTCAGCATCACGATATGCGACGCGATCAAGCACTATATCGACGGCCTCTTTTTCTTCACTCTCTGCATGCTCCTCAGCGTCATGATGGTCTACAAGTACTGGGATAGCATAACCGTGCGTCGTCCTCGTTCCTCTTTCGTCTCTCCTTACGCAACTTTTACTTTCTGCACAGCGCGAGGACCTCGAATTTTCCGTCGGCTCAAAGGCGGCTGTCTGGGAGGTCAAAGACCCACTGCTCGCTGGCTCTGCAGGGGCTGGAGACTACCCCGAAGACGACGCGAGCAACTACCACGGCGCAGCGCCAGCAAGCCTCGTCGGTGGCATCAGCGGCCAGCAACTGTACTCGAGTCACAAGATGGGCTACGGCGGCGGCGCAAGGGGAGGGTACCCGCCTTCCGACGGGAGATACTGAATCGAGATTCCTTCCTTTTTTTTTTGCTTGTCTTGCAGGGGTTTTTGGGAGGAAAGTAAAAGAAGACGTGCATGCAGGTTTTTTTTTTCCGTTCACTTTTTTTTTTCTGCTATTCGACCTTGATTGGAACGATTGCTGGCATTTTCATACCTTCCATAGGACATTTTGTTTTTTTTGACCAACCGACATATTTCTTTTCCCCTGTAGGATCGGGTCAGCTTTTTTTTTTTAAATTTCACTGACGCCACGATCGTAAAGCACTCCCTTGGCATGTATGCACATATATTTTCTCTCTTCCTTCGCAGCTGTTCTTTTGATTTTTTTTTCTTTTCTTTTGTTTTGTCAAGGACACAGTTTCTTTTCCTTTCCTTTTTGTTTTCTTTTTGAGATAGCGTACGACCTGGAAGAGCCTTTCTAGATACAGAAATGAAAAGGACGGGTAATTTGCACGAAGAATGACACGAGACGTGGAGAATGGTGAATCAAAGTGGTCATTGCAAGAAAATATGTTGTATGAGGTTCGGTATCTATGTGTACGAGTCGTCACGTCAAGTTCTGAGTAAGTGGAGTAGAACAAAAAAGAAGGCAGTTATTATATGCGGGACAAGATACTTGTGTGTGTGCAGAGAGCAAAACGAGATGAGGGGAGGGCGGAATTGGAAGATAAAGGGAAAAAGGTGGGAGAAAAAAAAAGGAAGGAAAGACAAAAAAAAGGCCGGATGGATGAACATCGAGCGCTTCGAAAGGAGGACAATAGATCGACAAAGTTTAAAAAAAAAATAATCCTCTACAGGAAGAAGAGCCGAATCTACCATCCATGTTGAAAGATGGAAACGATAACAAAAAAAAAGGAAAAAAAAAAAAAACAAGAAAACAAGAAAAGAAAAACACTTTCAATCCTCCTTCGCCCTCTCGCCGTCCCTCCCACGCGCGCTCTCCGACCTCGCGCTCACGTCGCCAAGGCGCTGACCGACCCTGACCTTCTGCCCATGCTGCACCGCAAACTCAAACTCGTCCGGCGCCTCAAACACGAGGACGATCGTGCTCCCCAAGCAAAAGCCGCCCATCTCCTGCGCAGGGTGCAACGGCTGGCCGTTGAGCAGCGGCGACGCGGCAGAGTAGACCGCTTCCGTGTACGTGCCCGGCGGTGGCAGACGCCCGCGCACGTTCGTTCGGAGAGCCTGTTGTGGGTTCTGTGAGTTTTTTTTTTTTTTTTTTTTCTTTTTGGAGGGGGTGGTAAGCGAAACGCACCTGATCAAAGTTGACTTTGATGCTGCCGACGTTTGCCGCGCCGACGGGGACCATTCCAAAAAAGCCATGCCTCCACCTTCCAAGCAACGCCACGCGCTCGTTCAACACAAACAGATTCTGCAACCGCTTGGCCACATACGGCGACACAGAGTACAGCTCGCCTGGTGCAATATCATATCCAATCAACCAAGGAATGAAACTTCGAAACGGGAAAGGAGCACTCACCGACGAAGTGCCTCCGCCTCTCCACGACCCACGCCGTCGGACTATGAAACCGATGATAATCGCCAGGCGCGAGGTAAATCACCGCGAAATACAGCGCGTTCCCAGGCCGCACAGTCGTCCCCGACGCCGTGCTGCGTCGGCGCAGCACGTTCGGCTTGCCGCCCATCTCGAGCGCGACGGACGCGTCGCGCGCGAGCGTCTCTTGCGCCGTTTGCGACGGCTCGAGCACGGATTCGTCCGTCCGCGGGCCGTACTTTTGCGGCGGCGGGTGCGCTTCAGCGGGCGAGGGCGAGGTGGTGCTCGGGCGGTGAGGTATGCTTATGGTCGGGGTTATGGTGGTGCTCTTTTTGGGCAGAAGGGGCGTTTGTTCGGAAGGCGTCGGTGGTGCGGATGTGGCTTGTGTTGATGTTGATGTTGATGCAGACGACGACGAAGATGATGACGAGTTGGTCGGCGTAGCCGTCCCCGACAGATCATCCGGCGTGCTCTCTCCACCGATCAGTTGGTTCAAGCTGTACTCTATCCCGTTCACGTTGGCAAACTCGCAGTCGTCAAACACGGGCATGTTTGGGTGTCGTTCGACAAAGGCAGCGACGGAGGGGGGAGGCGAGCCTGGGCGCTCGACGCCGAGCAGCGCGTCGAGAGAGTACGTGATTCCCTTGACCTGCTCGATGTGCAGGTCCTGTATCGTGCCAAAATGCAGCATCGTCCCGTCCGCGGGGCTGACCTACATGACAAGTACATATTTAACATACGTGTATATATATGCGCGCTGCACACGGTGAGCGACAAAAGAACACGACTCACGAGCACGGCGTCGTCGACGGGCCTCACGCCGTCTTTGAGCTTTCTGTAGAAAAATGCGCCGAGGCTGGGTACGCTCTGAGATCTGCAGGCTCGATCTCGTCGAGGTTGCATCCGAACGCGTAGGCGTAGAGCCTGAGGCCGAACGGGCGGAACCACACGGGGAGCTCGAGCGAGTTGACGTAGCCCCAGAGGCGCGACATGTTTCTGAGCGGCAGAGCTCCGAGAACATGGACCTGCAAACGGGGGGGGGGACGATGAGCCACTTGCGGACTGGACGAGGAAAGAAACGCACCTGCCAAGGCCCCTTGAGCCGGATGACCTCCATGCCGTCCTCGTCGACCTCGACTTCCGTCCGTGCCCTCCTCGCCTTTTTGCGGTACTGTATCGCAACAAGAAGCAGCGCGCCGACGGCGAGCGGCAGCGGGTACCACTTTGTCGGCGTCTGCGTCCACGCGTTGATCACCCTGCCTGTAACCAAACAGTCTCAGGACGTCCGCCAAGACTTCACGAGAGGTAAGAAACGTACGATAAAGAGGCAAGCCCGACGCAGCGCTCGTTGCCCAACCCGCACCATGCCCCGCGCCACCTGGAGAACCTGGGCCCACGCCGCCTGCCCCTCCGCCGCCGCCAGTGGCATTCGTGGCATAGTACGCGCGGTTCCTGACCTTGCGTATGAGCGCGGACGTCTTGCTCGTGCTGTGAACCCAGCACTTGGCGAACACGGAAGAGGCAGAGGCGGACGAAGCGTTGATGACCTTTGACGCGGCGTAGAGCGGCTTGCGGCCCTTTATGAGGATGTTTTTTCTAGAGAAGAGCATGTGTGCGCTCGGACAGTTAGGTCAGCTATGCAGGCTTTTTTTTATGTGCTTTTTAGAATAATGGTTATGGCTCTCTCTTGCGAAAGATGGGGGTTGCAATGAGGAAATTTGTATGAGAGCAGAGTGGCACAGTTCGTCGCTCGGTCGTCGTCAGTTCAAGAGTGCGATCATGAAAAGGAATGGTACAAGAGAAGAAGCAAGAGCGAAGAAAAGGCAAGAGACTCGGAACGAGGAGGAGAAGAGCGATCTTTTTCGGGTCCGTTTGAATGGGTCGCAGGACAGGCTGTATGTACTGTACTGCTCGGCTAATTGCATAACGCAGACACACAAATTCAGAATATCTGCGCCATCAACAAGTTGAATGGTCACAAGCATACGCTATCAAATCTCTGAATACAATGTCACTCGCAGATGCCGAAGCTGACGACTCTGACTGGCAGTCGTGCGAGCATTGACTCAGCAATATCACATGTCATCAAAATATTACAAGCGCATCGCTATTTTTGTAATGAAGAGACATACTTGTTGACAGCACAAGTCAGTCAACACTGGAACAATGACCGCAGGTATATGCGCTGTGATAAGCAGGAGAGTCACTCATAGGGCGGGTGCACGCCAACATAGTCAGCCAATTGCAAAGTTATAACCATAATACAAGTACCAAACGCCGCTCACAACGAATTCAAAAGTAGCAGCCCGACATACCAATCCCCATGCTAGCGAATAAAAAACTACACACACGCAACAGCAACGTCCAAAAAAAAAAACATCACGACAGCAACAGCGCATTCGACGACGCCGTACCAGACCATCCCAACCGCGTCGACGGCCGCGTCTGGCTCTCGTCCATCCCGTTACAAAAGCACCCGCAGCCAGCAGGGCATATCGGCACGTCCAGCTTGTTCCAACACGACACGTGCGTCACATGGAAGCAGTGCACGCAGCTTCTCGACAGGCCTGTAAAGATTCCGAGGGTCAACAAAACTGATCAGCCCTCGTCGCGCGCCGGGCTGACCTTTGACTGGGAGCCTGCATATCGTACAGCTCGCTCGCGGAGCAGAGCTGCCGCACGAAGGACAGACACTGCGGCCTTGAGGGATTATCACGCCACATTCTGGAGACTGACACATGCGAGCAATGCCTACAGCGAGAAGGAAAAAAAAAAAAACTGAGCATGCAAAATCCATGCACCATGGGTATTTGCCCACCAATCTTGTGCCTCTCAGTGTTTTCGTTCAAATACCCATGCTTGCTCACAGCCTTCAGCAGCTCGAGGCGCTTGTGGTACAGCTCCCATCGCCACAGCATCTCTGCATACACCTTGACATGACTTATGAACTGCAACACGAAACATTCGTCGAACGGCGGTAAAGGTCTGAGAAATGAACCGAGCGTCAGATTATCCTTCAACAAAAGACAAGGGACAGACGAACTTGGGCAACGTTTTCGGTGCACGGAACACCAACGTCTTCCTCGACTTTACCACGTTGCTGGGGTCCGCGACGGGCGTCAGCGGCGCCCTTCGCTGGACAATCGACGACGCCGGAAGGGAGGGTCGCACCGACAAAGGCGCCGTCTCGTTCCACGACCGCGACGTCTTCGTCGGCGAACCCACGCTCGTGCTGCTCTCTCCTCGCTTGAACCCGACTTTGCGTCTCACGCCCGGCGAATCTCCAGAGCCCGTTCCGCCAACCATCGCTCCCGACGCAGATCCCGTAGACCCACCACTTCCGGCGGACGTAGCAGAAGGAGCAGCGACAGAGCCCGCTGCCGCCGTCGTTGCTCTTCCGGTCCTCTCCGCTCTGCCAGCTAAACCAACACCCGCGGCAGCGCTTTGTACGGGCGGATCAGACGTCGAGACGTTGAATCCGGGCACTTCGAGCGGTGTCGTGAGGCCTTCTTTTAGCGAGTCCTGCACGCCGCTCATGAACTGTCGCACGCTCCCTGTGTTGAACAGGCTGGACCATGACCCACGAGAGGAAGATGAGATCGATGCCGTAGGAGCCAGCTGCTCCGTCGGTGGAGGTGGCGCGGGCGGCGGCGGAGGAGGAGGCGAGGAGGAGCGGCCGAGGCTTAAAGCTGTCCACGGCGGAGGCGCAGTCGTGTCCCGCGAAGCAAGACTGAAATAGTCGACCCCGCTCGGCTTTAGGGTGGCTCTCTGCACATCGGGCCTCTTCTCCTCGAAAAGCAAAAAAGGCCGTGGAACACGAGTTTGCAGGACTATGGCTGATAGAATGGCCAGCATCTGGATATCTTTTGTCTGCGAAAAGTCGCCATATCTAAAGGCGAGCACCGCGTCAGCACAAAAAATTGCTACAAGAAAGACTATTTCACGTACAGCCGTTTGATGAGGTCCGCCGCGAACGAATCCAGCGTCAGGTCATCCACCTTCGCCTTTGCAGGCAACACGGCCCCAAGCGATTCAAACACCCTCTGATGGTCGAACCTCCCATATTCTTTCGCAACCTCTGCATTCTGCCTGCAGACTTCCACAAGGCTCTCCGCCTTGAAGACATACCGCCCCGCAACCTTCCTGTCCGCGCCAGCGATGTTCGCCGTCGACGTGAGAAACACCGTACTCCGATGTGGCGGCACGAGCGCATAGCTCTTCAGGATGTCTCCCAATGGCTTCGTCTCAGAGTCGCGTCGGACCTTGTGCTGCGAGAACGTCAGCACGTTTGTCATGATACGCAAGATGTTCTGCCCTGCTGTCCGCCCTCGTCTGAACGGTGCAGATCCGCCGCTTTCGCCTGTCTGTCAGTCGCAGCGAGTTTCAGGCGCCGGACGGCGTCCGAAATAAGCGAAGGAGATTGAAACATCCTAGGAGGTATTTCGGGCGCTGGAGAAGGTTCTTCCGAGGATGCCACCGTTGCATCCTCCGCGTCCGTCAGGCCCCGTAGAACATTGCGCACGATGCGAGGAGGCGCTCTGAAGAAACAAATCAACTCTCCTATGACATAATGAGCATCCACAGTCGAAAAGACAGCGAGGCAGACTGACCGTTAGGACCGAACGTTCCTTGTGACGTCCTAGGCTCGAGGAGATTTTTGTTATTCCGCATATATGCAGCCGAGAAGTCCTTATTCTTCCGAGCGGCGTGCTCGCCATCCTCTTCTTCAGAGGACGATTCCGAGTCCATGAGCAACGTCTCATCCAACTCTTCATCTTCCTCGGCAAACAGCAAGAACCTCAAGCATGCCTCGAGGCACGGCCTTTTTCGCTCGGAAATAATCCGAAGTCGTTTTAGGATGTACGCGCGGTCTTTCATGGATATTAGTGGGTTGCGTTCCACATCGACCATTGGAACACCGTCTGGGTACGCAGCTTGGGGTAGTCTCTAGGAAATGTGAATGTTACGCGAATAAATACAGACG